>CAWUFW010015418.1:0-362097 GCA_963921515.1 Calotriton arnoldi | reverse complement strand
CAACTTGAAGCTCAACACTATTGATTCCAAGCGTCCTTGCACTGGTTTCTTCCATACATCCAAAACCTTTTCCATGGACTTAGATGGAGGACATGCTGGAGATGGAAGAGGTGCTGGAGATGGAAGAGGTGCTGGAGATGGAAGAGGTGCTGGAGATGGAAGAGGTGCTGGAGATGGAAGAGGTGCTGGAGATGGAAGAGGTGCTGGAGAATTACCACTGGTCATGCTTCCTGCAAAATAATTTTTGGAAAGTTTAGAAAAATTACCATTTCTTAAAGAACAAAGTACTCATTCAACCAACCACAAACCTTACTCAAACAAAAATAGCTATCCGGAAATCCCGTTCATAAAATAAGGTACTTTGCAAAACATATGTGCAGAAACTCTAAATCACGTACTCTTGCTCAACCTACTAACTCCTCACCTATTAAGGAGACATTTACACCAGCCGATGGAACATCATTACACCACACATCCAAATTATGTCCCATTACTTAAAAAAAGGTACAGTTTAATAGATTACCTTTGACGCTCGAATTATAAGGCCTCAACATGTCGAGATTAAAAGTTCTACGTAAAGGTATGTTGGTATCATTGACTAACTTTACACGCTTCCCCTGCATTTCGGAAATACGGTATGGTCCAGTAAAGTTATGCTCCAAAATGCCTCCTTTTCTGGTTGTTCGCCTGCAATTTTTCAGAAGCACTAACTCTCCTTCTCTGAAGGTGCACGACTTATATTTTTGGAAACTCTCTTTTTATACTTTTCTTTCTGTTTTTCCTGGGCAACCTCAATATTCTGCTTTGTCTGCTTCTGCAACTCTGCTTTTCTAATGTTCTTTTCTGCGATAATGCCTGCATATTCGCTTTCTGTTGGTAGTACAAACTCAAGCTAATAAAGGAAACATAAAACTCAATCACTGATATTTACAATGTAAAAATATATACTCTATAAAAATTACAATTAACATTTTTAAACATAAATTTGATGCCAATAACAGGAAAATTAGCAAAGCAAAAATAAGATATAATGTTTTTAACAAGTTAAAAAGTATACAACAAGTAAATGTATGTATAAATACATAACCTACATTTGTACATTAAAATACACATTGGAGTACTCTAAATTTCATACCAGATCATCCACCACCTCACTAGGAAATCTTGCTTCTCGGCCGTACATGAGTTGGAAGGGGAAACTTTTGTTGTGGTATGTGGCTTCGATCGTAAAGCGAACAATGCATGGTCCAAATATAGATCCCAGTCGTTCTGATGCTCATTCACGTACTTAGACAACGTGCTGTAAAATTCAAAAAAAGGAACATGTGGCATGACTGTTGATGGCAGTTCATTAATTACGTTTTTTGCCCTTACAATTGGACTGCAGCAACGGATGAGCATCACACCACATCAAACAAGCTGTCAGATGAAATAACACCGACATGAGAGCAACCCCTCAAGTACTTACAAAGTTATAAATAAGAAAAAGTAGGATTACCTTTTAATGCTAGCATTAGTACGCTCATCTAAACCATTTGTCTGTGGGTGATAAGCTGCACTTACAGAACGTTCTATTTGTAAAAGCTTAGATAACTCTGAATTAAGCTGGAGAAAAAAAAAGAATATACATATACCGTTCAAATGTGACTGATTCAAAAAAGATACAATACATGTATAATTATATTTGGCATGCAAAATAGGAAATATCATTGTATTATACAAATGTTAGGCCGAGATTGGTAACTCACTTCATTCACAAACTCCCGGCCTTGATCTGAGAGAACCCTTTTTGGACTTCCATGGCGTAGGTACATTTGCAACAGTCTTGAAGCAACCTCTGCGGCAGTCTTGGATTTTAGAGGAAATGCCTCAACCCATTTAGAAAAATAGTCTGTTGCAGTGAGAATATATTTGTATCCTGTAGGAGTGGTAGGTAAAGGTCCCATCAAATCCACTCCTACAAGTTCCCAAACTTCATCCACCTGTTAATATACACCATAAAAAAGGTAACAAAAAATATGAACATTAAGAATGGATCATTTTATACAATTGTCTCACAGATTTACTTCATTTAGTAGAAACGTTGAAAATTAGTGGGAAGTTAATAAACCAAAATGTAACAAATTTAAAAACATACTTTGATTGGTTTTAATTCTGTGCAAATCTGGAGGGCTGGTTGTTCCTTCTGGCAAACATCACAATGTTTGATCTAGAAATTGAAAAATAAACATCAAGGAAAATTTAAAGACATGTCTTCAAATAATAAAATTCTAAACAACATTTTCACATTGGATCTGAAGTGCAGGCAGAACACATGTAACAACCATTTCAATGAGAAATATATGGGTTGCTGAAACAAAGGTTTATAAGACTATCACAATGGAGAGTTATATTTCCATAACAAATTTGAACAAGCAAGAAAAATTATAACTCACCCATTGTTCAATTTCAATTAACATATTTGGCCAATAAAATCTGGAGGAAATGCATTTTTTAGTTTTATTGATACCAGAATGCCCACCAATAAGAGATGAATGGAATTCTGATATAACTTTTTGGGCTGCTTCAGCACCAATGACAACTTTAGTCTTCTTTTCTTTACCAGTGTAGAACAAGCTCCCATCTATTGAAAAAAATTGAAAAGATTAAAATGTTACAGTAACTATGCATGTCAAACATAATTACATGAAATGAGAACATGACTTTGCTCAAACAGCCTTAAACCATTGCAATGAAAAAACAGGAGTTAAAAAAATAATAGTACCGTCAATGGTGTATTTTTTAGACTGTCTACGCAATCCATGCTTCTGGACTTTACTGAAACCTTCAGGATACACATTAAGTCTCACGTAATCAAAAAGCTCTTGGTACTTAGTGGCATCCATTTCTATTTAAAATAAGGATAAACACAAAAACAAGGTTTAGAGAATATCACCACATGCTCACAGTATATTTCAATGCCATAAATAACTAAATATGTGAGTGAACACACCAATACTATAACAACTGCCCCCCACCCCTGACCCCTCACTCCAGCGACGAACTTTAAACGAGGAACAGCCACGTGGAGCAACACTTCACAATGAGACTGGGAGATATTAAGTGATTTGCACAGAAAAGGAGGGCGACATACATTGCAAAACACACTTCTATGACTGAGGTAAATAATGCACACAAAAGACTAATGCTGTCAATTAAAAAATAATCGATGTGTACAAGTATCAAGACTGCGCATGGAAAGGCAACGTGGCGCGCCCCTTCCACATCCCTCGCACTAACGGCAGATGGAATAAATTAATTTTTTCTGGAAGGGGGAGGCAGATTCGCCAACCTAACAACGTAGCCTAATATTTCCCCACATTAGGATTTGAAATGCAAACTTTGTCGAGAAACGGCAGTATTCGATGTGTACAACTAAAAGACTACGCATGGAAAGGCAACGTGGCGCGTTTAACCATGGATTGTCGCGCATGTACATTATTGACATTTCAAACACTGGCAGGCCGCTTCACCGCCGAGGCCTACGCGTGGAAAGGCCACGTGGCGCAGACCCCTCAACATCCACCAAGGGGAACATATTATCAGTATTCCTTATAAAAATATTTTAAATATAACTTGAATTACTCGCAGCCCGCTTCGCGCCCCTTCCACATCCCCCGCACTAACGGCCGATAGCCGAATATTATTCTGAGGTAAAAGACTGGCAGGCCGCTTCAGCGCCGATGCCTACGCGTGGAAAGGCCACGTGGTGCGGTCCCTTCGACATCAACTAGGGGGAACATATTATCAATATTTTAAATAGAACAATTGAATTACTCGCAGGCCGCTTCAGCGCCGATGGCCTACGGGTGGAAAGGACACGTGGTGCAGTCCCCTCAACATCCACCAAGGGGAACAGAATTGCAGTATCCCATTAAAATATTTTTACAAATAGGAGTATTTTATTAATGTAAAACAACATGACAGAAAAAGACTCACCTCGAAGACTACAAGTAACAAGGCTGCGCATGAAAAGGCCACGTGGCGCGCCCCTTCCCGATCACCCGCACTAACGGCCGATGGAAGCAATTAATGTATTTCTGGACGGGGAGGCAGATTCGCCAAACTACAAGTAACAAGCCTGCGCATGATACAACTAAAAGACTACGCATGGAAAGGCAACGTGGCGCGTTTAACCATGGATTGTCGCGCATGTACATTATTGACATTTCAAACACTGGCAGGCCGCTTCACCGCCGAGGCCTACGCGTGGAAAGGCCACGTGGCGCAGACCCCTCAACATCCACCAAGGGGAACATATTATCAGTATTCCTTATAAAAATATTTTAAATATAACTTGAATTACTCGCAGCCCGCTTCGCGCCCCTTCCACATCCCCGCACTAACGGCCGATAGCCGAATATTATTCTGAGGTAAAAGACTGGCAGGCCGCTTCAGCGCCGATGCCTACGCGTGGAAAGGCCACGTGGTGCGGTCCCTTCGACATCAACTAGGGGGAACATATTATCAATATTTTAAATAGAACAATTGAATTACTCGCAGGCCGCTTCAGCGCCGATGGCCTACGGGTGGAAAGGACACGTGGTGCAGTCCCCTCAACATCCACCAAGGGGAACAGAATTGCAGTATCCCATTAAAATATTTTTACAAATAGGAGTATTTTATTAATGTAAAACAACATGACAGAAAAAGACTCACCTCGAAGACTACAAGTAACAAGGCTGCGCATGAAAGGCCAGGCCACGTGGCGCCCCTTCCCGATCACCCGCACTAACGGCCGATGGAAGCAATTAATGTATTTCTGGACGGGGGAGGCAGATTCGCCAAACTACAAGTAACAAGCCTGCGCATGATACAACTAAAAGACTACGCATGGAAAGGCAACGTGGCGCGTTTAACCATGGATTGTCGCGCATGTACATTATTGACATTTCAAACACTGGCAGGCCGCTTCACCGCCGAGGCCTACGCGTGGAAAGGCCACGTGGCGCAGTCCCCTCAACATCCACCAAGGGGAACATATTATCAGTATTCCTTATAAAAATATTTTAAATATAACTTGAATTACTTGCAGCCCGCTTCGCGCCCTTCCACATCCCCGCACTAACGGCCGATAGCCGAATATTATTCTGAGGTAAAAGACTGGCAGGCCGCTTCACCGCCGATGCCTACGCGTGGAAAGGCCACGTGGTGCGGTCCCTTCGACATCAACTAGGGGGAACATATTATCAATATTTTAAATAGAACAATTGAATTACTCGCAGGCCGCTTCAGCGCCGATGGCCTACGGGTGGAAAGGACACGTGGTGCGGTCCCTTCGACATCAACCAAGGGGAACATATTATCAGTATTCCCTATAGAAATATTTTCAATAAAACTATTGAATTACGAAAGGCCAAGTGGTGCGGTACCTTCGACATCAACTAAAGGGAACATATTATCAATAGTTGAAATAGAACAATTGAATTACTCGCAGCCCGCTTCAGCGCCGATGGCCTACGCGTGGAAAGGACACGTGGTGCGGTCCCTTCGACATCAACCAAGGGGAACATATTATCAGTATTCCTTATAGAAATATTTTAAATAAAACTATTGAATTACTTTAAAATAACACATGACAATAAAAGACTCACCTTGTGGAAACAGGAGTGAGCGGAGTGATCACAGTGACCGATAGATAACAACACTATTCACAGCACTATTCGCAAGGGTGTGACTGGTGAATAAGAGAAATTTTCTAAGGAACGTAGCTTATTTATACCTTGGTAGGACGGTCACTGGTAGAGCATGACGTTAGTAGGTTGGAGACCTGTGATTGGTACAGCATAATGTCAGGAAGATGGACGCGCACTTACATCACCACACGCATGCGCGTAGCGACTGTAAATCGTACGGGGTACACAGCCAGACAGGGTGCGTATAATACGCATGCGCACCGAAACCCCCCAAAAATAACGCATGCGCAACGGCCAAAAACACTTAGGGGGTACACAACCAGATGGGGTGCAGATATCGATAGAACACCGGCATTGCTTTTACACATGGGGAGCAGCTAACATGCTGCTCCCCATGTGGAAAAGCAATCGGCTTTGGATATTGGAAGAGAGGCAGGTTTCCTGCTCTCTCTTCCAATATCCAAAGCAAGTTTGCAATGACAGGACGGGAGCCGCGAGGCTCCGTCCTGTCATTGCAAACAGCAGTGTCCCGGGGTAGGCACCCCGGGACACTGCAGGAGCCGGCCCTGGGGGTGGTGGTCCCCAGGGCCATCAAGGGCTCCAGGAGGGGGCCGCGCGGCCCCCTCCCATTCAGTGCACAGCCCCGGGGAGGTGGTGGTCCCCGGGGCTCTGGGGGTCCAAAACGGACCCCCATTGTAATTTTTCTTAGTGCCCCGGGAGGTGGTGGTCCCGGGGCGTGTGGGGGCTGGAGCCCCCACACAGGTTTTTAATAAAAAAAAAGAAGCCCCGGGAGGTGGTGGTCCCCGGGGCTGCGGGAGGGCTCAGAGCCCTCCCGCACCATTGTACATAAAGCCCCGGGGGTGGTGGTCCCCGGGGCTTGGGGGCCCTAGAGGCCCCCACATATAAAATTAACCCCCCAGCATGCCCCCGGGACTTGGGCCACCCGAGGGCCAATTAACATCGAAGCGCGGGAGACCGCGCTTCGATTTTTTTCCGGCAGGGTTCGCGCTCCCTGAGCGCATCCTGCCCGATTTAAAAAAAAAAATTTTTTTTTGCCCAGGGGGTCCTTGTGGGACCCCCTGAGCAAACCTAGGGGGTCAGGGTGTTTCTACCCTCCCCCTTTGTGCGCTTTGCGCACTTGTTTCTGTCCCTCGGTTCTACCGAGGGACAAAATGGCTGCCAACATTTCCTGAATCGGAATGTTGACAGCCAGCTGACAACCAATTAACATGCAGCTCGTGATCGGGAGGGTGCGCGAATCCTCCGTGCCCATAGATATATATGTACTTTTACTTTTTGATTTTCTCAGCAACTACTGAACGGATTTACACCATTTAACAAAAGGGTTCTTTCTGAACCAAGAACTACCTCTTTGCCAAATTTGGTGTAATTCCGTTCAGCAGTTCGAGCTGTAGCCGTGTCTAAAGTTTCCTATGGGAAAATGCATGGGGAAAACGCGTTTTGGGACCCCCTTTTTCTCGGCCCCCGCTTGACGTATCACCCCGAGACTTTCAGGGTAGGAGCGGACCGGAGCGCCCCACGAAGTTTGAAAATTTCGCGAAGATACGTCAACCGGCAAGAGAGTTATTTCAAATAGAATGTCGCGGATTTCCTATGGATAATAGGTTGTAACTATAACTATCTACTGGCGACCGCCAGTAGATAATATATATATATATATATCAAAACAAAACCCTTTCAGGCATAGAGTGACGAATAAATTATGAAAAAACAGAAGCAGAGAACTCTGGGTAGTTCTCAAGTTTAGGTGGAAAGCAGCTCCAGTAAGAGCACTCTCAACACCAGCGACACTCTAAATTTGCTCACCTCAAATGTCTGCTTTTCTATCAAAGTCTTTAAGCATAGTATTAGCACAGTGCTATCCCTGCCGAGCTGTAAAATGGCCAAAGCCTTTTACCACTCCAGGCACAGTATTACAGCTTTGGATTGGTAAAATGCCATCCAAGCCAACCTGAAATGAATAAAAGCAACCCCTGACACGTGTTTCGCTCTCGTTAGAGCTCTTCAGAGAGGTATAGCTTTGTCCAGACACAAGGGAACACCCAGTATAAGTCAAAACAAAACCCTGGCCATTTTACAGCTCGGCAGGGATAGCACTGTGCTAATCCTATGCTTAAAGACTTTGCTGTAAAAATGGCAAAAGACTTTGTCCCTTTCTATCTCGGCGTGGATAGCACTGCGCTAATCCTATGCTTAAAGACTTTGATAGAAAAGCAGACATTTGAGGTGAGCAAATTTAGAGTGTCGCCGGTGTTGAGAGTGCTCTTACTGGAGCTGCTTTCCACCTAAACTTGAGAACTACCCAGAGTTCTCTGCTTCTGTTTTTGCATAATTTATTCGTCACTCTATGCCTGAGGAACACGAAGAACACACAAGCCCGTGTGGATTCTTGCAGGTGGTGAGGTTTATTTTGCTGCAGCCAAAACGCCCAATGCGTTTCGGGGAACACTTCCCCTTGTTCATGGGACAGAAATATTTTCCGGCACTGTGAAACAGACTTCATTAAAACAGTGCGCAACAATTGACATAAAGGTAGGACAAGAAAACAGACCAATAAGTGCAGTGTTCCAGGGGAATTAACATGGGCACTATTTTAGAAAGATGCATTTTAACATTAGGACAGAGGGAGACAGTGTACATTTTCACTAATTAGTGTCAATAATAAACCACATTTTTCCTGCTTTTCTGCCGTTACAATTAGAATGTAATAGTTTCAACAAAAAATGTATGTAATAAGAAATGCTCCACTTATGTAAAGCGCATTCATAAAATCCATCTATTGCGTAATAATACTTCCACTTATTAGTACATTTACATGCAATACTCGATTAAGTGTGAGACCACTTTGCAATAATTACAATTATGATCACAGATTTGATTCACTGGTCAGTTTCAGCCTTGACAGCGTCTCTATTCTTTTGGTGACCTCCTCAGAAAGGTGATTAATTACATAGAATACTGAAAAGAAAATTATGGACCCATCTAAATATACAGCGGACAGTGCCATTAAAGTAATTGCTCTAGGCAGCTACTATATCACTTGGGTTTGAGGCTATAAATCAAATTTCATCAGCAGAAAGTTTCCTTATTCCAAAGATAACCAGAGTTGTGTTCTAGTGACTAGAAATGAAAAATAAAAAAAATGGAGAGGAAAAGAAAAAGATAGGAAAAAGAAAGATTGGGACCAAGTGGGCAACTGCATCTGTATAGGATGACCACCCGATTGTCGGCCAGGAGTAATCAGGAAGGGATCATCTTGCTCAATCATCAGGGAGAATTACATATGACATACAAAAAGTTTTTAAAAAACATGATGTAAAAAACCAGGAATAGAGTCCCAGTGAGCATTTGGCCTCAAAAATAATCACATAGTATCAACAGAAAATATCACATGCAAAAGAAGATGACAAAAGAGACTTCATCTCCCTCATTATTGTGTTCTTTTCTCTTGTTTTTGAACACCTTTTTAAAAGCACACGTTAAAAACAGATTAAAACCGAAGTTCCGACATTTCCTTTGTAACCACAAAGTGTATAACATAACATGTCAGAATATTAAACCCAGGTTCAGGGTTCATTGAGATCAATATCTCACTAGGGCCAATTGGTAAATATATAATTCATGTGCAATGATATCATTTACATGCCAATAAAACAATAGTTAACAGGTCAACCTCAATGTACTGCTAGTTCCTCATCAGAATTTAGCCCTTTCAGAGTCAGTGTGTTACATTGAATAATATATCTTGACTCCAGGGGACTTAGGTTGAGAACTCTGTCTCCCCCTCTATTATTGGGGGCCGTGGAGTCTAAGACCACCATCTGGAGTTGAGTGATGTCACTACCGTGTTGTTGTTGGAAATGTCTGTCTACCGGGAATTGCCTATCATTGTGTGTGATGGCCCTGATGTGCTCTAATACTGGGTTGTTTTGCTTTATGCACTGTACTCTCAATTTAATACTTATTGCAACCTCATCTAAGGCTGTATACGCAATCGTTTGTATTACATGGGAGGTACTTTTGGATGAAAGGTTTGGCCATTTTAGGAAAGGTTATTTGTTTGGTGTTTGTGCTATATCTACACATCTTGCATTTTCTGCACTTGTAAAATCCACACAGAAAAGTATTTTGGTGAGGCTTTGGCATGGTCACCATGTTCTTCCATAGCATGTCTTTGAGTGACCTCCTCCTCCTAAACGCAATCTTAGGGTGATTATCTAGGTGTTTAGCCAAAATGTCATCCGTGAAAGGACATGCCAGTTTTTCTCAAATATTTGTCTTGCTCTGGGCGCTTTGGTATTGAAAGTGGTGATAAAGTTGATGCTGTTCTTATCTTTGTCAATTTTGTTGGTACCCTCCAAGGTGGTTTCTCTCTTGACTCCTACTCTTTTGATGGCATTGTGAATAACCTTGGTAGAATAGCCCCTTTCTAAGAACATTTTGGTCATGATATCCTTCCCAATGTTGAAGGCTGCTAAAGTGCTGCAGTTTCTTTTAGCTCGTACCAGTTCTCCAAAGGGGATGCTTTGGATCATATTACGTGGATGACGACTGCGTGCCTGAAGAAGCTTATTGATGGCCATTTTCTTTCTAAACAGTTTAGTAACCTGCTTGCACTTGGATACATTGATCTGTAGATCTAAAAATGTAAGAAACTGTTTGTCAATCTGGTGAGTATAGGACAAATTCAGGTCACTGGTATTGAGAAGTTTCACAAACCCCTCTGCCTGATCTATGGTACCATTCCATATGATGAATATATCTTTGATATAGTGGACCCAGAGCACTGCATGGTTGTTAAAAAGGTGGATGCCATGCACTACCTGTTCCTCCTAGCAGCCGAGATGAGATGCTGGTGGGAAACAGCCTAAACCACTCAGTCTGTACAACGCGTGGTTGAACAATGCAGGCATAACCTCGGACGTCTAAACTATGCATATGCCTTTACCACGTATATGCATGGTTTAGACGTCTGTGGTAGTTAGCGCTCTAGTCTGCAGGCAGGAAGTGAGCTGGTGAGTAGGAGATCTGGGCTGAGGATCAGAAGTGAGCTGGTGAGTACGCTTTGTTTTTAGGGTGGGGGGCTGGAGGGTAGTTTTGTGAGCTGGGGGTGGGTAGGTTTGTGGGTTGGGGGTGGGTCAGGGTGGTTTTGTGGGCTGTGGGGTAGGTCAGGGGTAGTTTTCTGGGCTTTGTTTTTAGGGTGGGGGCTGGGGGGGTTGGGTAGTTTAGTGGGCAGGGGGTGGGTCAGGGGTAATTTTGTGCGCTGGGGTGGGTCGGGGTAGTTTTCTGGGCTTTGTTTTTAGGGTGGGGGTTGGAGGGGTAGTTTTGTGGGCTGGGGTGGGTCGCTGGTAGTTTTGTGGGCCGGGGGTGGGACGGGGAAGTTTAGGGCTCAGGTGGGGGCTGGGATATTTTTTAAATATGGGGTCAAGGTTTTAGGGTTTAGGGTGGGGGTAGTTTTCGGGGCTTTGTTTTTAGGGTGGGGGGCTCAGGGGGTCAGGGGTAGTTTTCTGGGCTGGGGGTTGTGGGTATTTTTCTGGGCTTTGTTTTTAGGGTGAGGGCTGGGGGGGTCAGGGGTAGTTTTGTGGGCTAGGGGTGGGTCTGGGGTAGTTTTGTGGGTTGGGGGTGGGTCGGGGTAGTTTAGGGCTCAGGGCGGGGGGCTGGGATGTTTTTAAATATGGGGTCTAGGTTTTAGGGTTCTGGGCGTGGGGTGATTTTTAGGTCTGGGGTCAAGGATTTAGGGCTCAGGGCGGGGGGGTTTAGGACTCAGAGTGGGGTTTTAGGGCTCAGGCCACAGGGGGCTGGGGTGTTTTTAGTACTGGGGTGGGATTTGTTTTTTAGGGCTGGGGTCCGCTTTTAGGAGTTAGGGCAGGGGTTTGGGCTATTTTTAGGGCTGAGATCGGGGTAGAACTTGTGGCAGGTGACTGGGTTTTAGGACTCAGGGCGAGTGCTAGGGCATAATCTTAACCATGCATATGATTTCACCAATTATGCCATTACAACTAAATTTGTTGTAAAGGCATGGGTGGTAAAAGCATGCATGGTTAAGACGTAGTTGTTATTAAGACCGCGTTGTTAAGGCTTGTGTGGTTATGGAATTCTTGGTTCCAACATGCAACCAATGCTTATTGACATGATCTACTACTGCCTGGATCACAACATTTTCCTCTTTGATGGCAAATTGTGCCATCAGACCCAGGGCACTGCAATGGGACCTGTTTCGGCCCCCAGCTATGTGTGTTTATAGCTCAGCTAGTAGGTGGAACAGTTAGAGCATTCCCATGATGTCAGGGGGAAGGGAGCACCCACTTCAGACATATTTCTCATTGTGCCAACAAAATTACTACAAAAAGTAACGATTTTCCCTCGCCGCACTTAATGCTCTTCATCACCTCAAACCAAAGAGTAGACATTGATACTTGCCATAAGGTTTTCACGTCCAGCTTCGACAGGTCACTCCCCCAGATCTCTGTTGGCAAGATAAAGTCTTTTTCACCAGCCTGTACTGAAATCCAGTATCACTTCGAAACCTCTTTAATTTGAGGTGATCTTCCTTGTAGCTTATCTTCCCAGCTACTATTTCCTTTCCTGTCTTTTCCGAAACCCAGTGCCCAACTTTGCAGCTGACAATACTTGAACTTTGACTGGTTACCCTCCGTAAACTCCGACAGGGACTCCCCAGAGAATTGTTCTCCATAATATCACCCCATTTCTTTACTTCCCCTTCCATCAGCGGGGTTGACAGCTTATCTTGAAGACATTCATTGGTCCCTAGAGAATTCCATATTGGTGCGGAACTACTGTAGTAAAGTATTCCTAAGGACCGTCTAACTTGATACCAGAGCTTGCATGCGGCCTCCATAGTCTTCAACCTAACTTTTTTGAAGTACCTCGGGTGTCCAAATTTGAAGAGAAAATAGTCACCCTCCATAGGCAAGCTTTTCGTCAAGCTTTAAACAATGTTGTAAAGGCAGAGTTGTCTAAAAGTAAGGATTTTATATTCTTTACTTGGAAAGCCCTACAGTATTGATAAAAAAAACTTCACTTACAATATCCCCTTTTATCTATGTAATTTTTTCCACGTTATTCTCACCCTTTTGAGGACCATATTAAAAGTGCTCAGTTCCCCCTGCAATTTCTTACACCACGCCGGCTTAAACGGTATAGCGTAAAAAATTAACGTAAATTTGGGTAATATTGTAATTTTTTAAATATTTTATCACCCTAGGAAGGAGAGTGGGAGGCCTCTCCATACTTTTAATAATTTCTTGGTTCCCATGACTACTTTATTATAATGTACTTGAGCCATTTTGTCTAGATCTTCCACTGTCTGAACTTCCAAGTATCTCATTTCCTGCTTTACCAGCGGAATATTGCAGTGGGTGTTTCATTCCATAATTTCTGTCTTTTGCTGATTGACCAGTAAACCAGAGACCTTCCCAAAGTCTTCCAGGGAGCTGGATGGGTGCTGGTGCATATCATTAAATCGTCTGCATACAAGGGCACTTTTTTCTCCAATTCGTTATACTCAAAGGGGATGATGTTTTGATTGGCCCTAATTTTTCTTGCTAAAGGCTCATTATATAAGTTAGAAAGCAAAGGTGACAGCTTGCAGTCCTGGCAGGGCACTCTTCTATTATGTATCTGCTAGGTAAGATAATACATTCACCAACATTTTTGCAACTGGGTTGATATACAGGGACCCAACAGCTCTTGAAAAGACCTCACCTAAATCATGCTGTTTAATCACACATCGCAGGAAGTACAAGCTTACCCTATCAAAGGCTTTGGCATCGTCACAAGTGAGCACCATCAAGGGGATTTTATCTTTAGTGACCAAATCAATTGCTCCAATCAGGTCATGTGTCAATTCGTAGAGTTGCCTCCCATTAACAAAGCCTTTATCTTGATGTATTAGTGGTTCGATCACCTTCTCCAGTCGCTTAGCTAGTATCTGTGTGTTAGACCTGGCCCTTTTTGCAGGTTTATCCCAAACTTTTTGCCTTTTGCTTTCTATTTTTCTGACCCTGTTTTCGTTGGCTATAGGACTCTGGGCACTTTTACCACTGCTGATCAGTGCTAAAGTGCATATGCTCTCTGTGTAAGTTGTGATTATGATTGGTTATCCATGATTGGCATATTTAATTTACTGGTAAGTCCCTAGTAAAGTGCATGGTGTGTTCCAGGGCATGTAAATCAAATGCTGGGTAGCCCTGTAAAGGTTTCTCAGACCTGCCACTGCAGTGTCTGTGCACACTGTTGTTAACTGCCATGTCGACTTGGCAAGTGCATCCACTTGCCAGGCCCAAACCTTCCCTTTTCTTACATATAAGGCACCCCTCAGATAGGCCCAAGGTACCCCCATGGGCAGGGTGCAGTGTATGTGAAAGGTAGGATATGTACTGGTGTGTGTTGCGCGTCCTGATAGTGAAATACTGTGTATTTCATTTTTCACTATTGAAAGGCTGTCTGTCACATAGGTTAACATGGGTGCTGCCTTGTAACATCTTACAAGTGTAAGGTGCCGTTGGGACAAGAGGAAGAAATGGAGTTTAGGCTCTCTGAACTCAGAATTTTATAACACACCTTTTAGTAAAGGTGGTTTTTAAACTGTGTGTTTGAAAATGCCACTTTTAGAAAGTGGGCATTTTTATGCTTTACCATTCTGTGTGCCTCTGCCTGTTTGTGTATTCACTGTCTGGTTTTGGAGAGACAGGGGCTGGAGACGTGCATTCACTCTAGACAGTCAGAAGGGTTGAGGTGTGTCCTGCCTTGCCTAGGTGACTTATCGCTAACCTGAATAGACCTGGTCTGCATTTAGAGTGGTGGGAGGAGTTTTGCTAGCACCTGAATAGGCTGTGTATCCTTTGCACAATACTGTCTCCACCCCTTGTGGTCAAGCTGGACCAGGGAGGACAGAACTGGTTCGTACTGAGTTCAGAGACTCTGAAGCAAAGAGAACAATGAGAAAATGGGGTATAAGTATGAAACCTTAAACCCCTGGACTTTAGATTACTTCTGGAAACAAGATGACCCTGCCAAGAAGAAGAGCTGAAGAGATGTGTGAGGAGTGCTGCCTTTTCTGTGTGAGTGGTGGGTTGGCCTGCAGTTGCTGCTTCTATCTGTTGCAGAGGAAAATGACTGACTCTTTTTGCCCTACTGTGGTATCCTGCTTGAGAAGGCCTCTAAGGGCTTGTGTGTGCTTGCCTTCTGTTGGAAGTCTCAGGTAGATAAAAGACTTCAAAAGATCGTTGCTACATTGAAAAGGAACCTGCCTGGAAGGAGAGCTGAGAGAGTTGTGTTAGGAGCGCTGCCCCTGATGTGTGACGGTGGGTCGTCCAGCACTGGCTGCTCCTGTCTGGAGCAGGAGAAGTACTGGACTGTTCTTAACCTTTTTGACCAAGCAAGCTTGTGGTGAGTGCTTTATTTTCAGCAGCACGTGTCAAGCACTGGTAGAGAGACATGTGTGGGGAACGTCTCCCAGGAAAATTCAGCGAGTGCCGAGCGCTTTGCTCTGCTGGAATCCAAGTTGGAGCGACCAGCGTGTGGTGAGTCTTGGGTGTTGATTTTGGAACGAGCGGGGGGTTGAGTATCAAGCTGTCTCTGCAGGAGAAGCGCCCTTTAGCCATAAAGCCTCCAGTATGTATGTAGCGCTGCAACAAGCCTCTGAGCACTGTGCTGGGCACTCTGACCCTGTCGCAGCTGGCTACGATCACTCGGAAGGCTTGTGCTCCATACACCAATATCCCAAGCCACACCACTGCCCCGAGTCAAGAGTGCTCCTCGAGCCACACTCCTAATTAAAGAGTGTTGGTGTGGGTGTCCGTTTGAAGAGCCAGCCTGTGCTTGCTGGCCCGGCAAAGTCGCTGCTAGCCCTGCACCGGTTTCCCTCCTTGCCGCAGGGGACGTCACGCCCAAGTTGGGAGAGACCTCGGTGGTGCCAAAAAGGTACTGGGCTTGGCAGCTGCACTGTGCGATCGCAGGCAGCTGCCCTTTGATCATTTTATATGCGAGGGGCCCAGTGAGGCCTCCCCACTTAAACCTGCAGGTTGGGCCCCCCCCCTTTTGTACTGGGCAACATGTACTTCGGGAACTCTTAATTCATTAATGTGGCAGGATGGGGTTAAACCTCAATGGAGGCCCCCGCTTCATGCCTGGAGGAAAGCCCTTCAGGTACCATATTATGAGTGATAGTCATGCGGGTGCCTCTGAGCCTTCAAAGGTTCTTTTCATTACTGTATCGCTGGTAGTGGGAGCACAGAGATGTATGTGCCCACATTTTCATGCCAGGTTACAGCATAATGCCTAACAGGAGCACAGGAGCGTTGTTCCTTATAGCTTTATGGTTAGATTGTCGGTACGAATATGTATTTGATGCTTTCTGTGAAACTATAGTTGGTGATTCATGTGTGACTAACTGCTGCACCTCATGCCCTGAAGCTAGGGTAAATTTTGTTTAAATCCTTGTGAAAACGAGATAGCAAGTATTATTTTCAGAAACTGAATGTTATGTACAGTGATGGTGCTGTTTCCTGACGTGTGCGACCTATAAGTGTTTACTTTATTGCACTACCTATGATGTTATGACAATTGCCTAGTTGGCAAAGTGATTTATGATTTATGTGATTGTGTTTTATATTCAATATAAGTGATATTTTTATATAACCTGTTGTGGAGTCTCTTTTGTGGTGTATTTATTGTGTCACTAGTGTGTGCGGTGTCACAAATGCTTAATACATTGCCTCTGGGATAAGCCTAAGTGCTCTGCCAAGCTACCAAAAGGGTGAGCAATGGTTATCTTGGGTATGTAACTCCCTTACCCTGATTAGAGTGGTGGATTCTGCCTGGCTTAGGTGCATACCCCAGCCAACCAGAAACCCCATTTATAATCTTTCTGTGTGTACATTTTTTAGATATTTTTTTGGTTTTAGGATGATACTAATAATGGCCTCATCCCAAGAGCACGGCGAATCTTGTCCTTTTGCAGAGACCTCCTTCAGTACTTTTGTTAAAATAGGGACCAACTCCTCTTTCAAGGTGATGTATTGCTCATCTGGGCCAGCTGTCTTTCCTCTTTTTAGTATTCTGATTGCGTTGGCTACCTCCTCGATACTAATTTCTACATTTAGTTCTTCCTTTGAATCTATTTGTGTAACCGGAGTGGTTATTCTACTAAGGTAATCGATAATCTGCTCTTCCATTGCAAGTAAATCTTTTGTGTACAACTCAGAGAGTCACACATCCATGTACAGACCCACTCACACACTCATGTATGTACTCACAGACCCACTGAGGCACAGACACATCGACATACAGACCCATTGAGACATTAATACACCACTCACAGATCCAATCAGACACTCATACACTCAGTCACACATCTATACAGTTGCTCACACACTCAATCACAGACCCTCTCAGGGACTTATGCACTTAGTCACTCACTCATACACTCACAGACTCACACACCCACTCATGCCTTACTCAGAAATACATGCACCCACTAACTCACCCACTCAAAGATTCACGTATCTACTCACAGACCTACCCAGACACTTGCCCTCTCAGTCACAGACCCACTTAGACACTAATGTGTGCACCCATTCACTCACCCACTCAGAGACTTATGCTCTCACTTACAGACCCATTCAGACACTCACACACCTATACAGTCAGTCATACACCCACTCACAGACCCACTCAGAGACTCACACACCTATACAGTCAGTCATACACCCACTCTCAGACCCGCTCATAGACTTATGCCTTCAGTTACTTCTACACTCAGAGACTCACGTGCCCACTCACAGTCGCACTCAGAGACCCATACACCCAGTGACACAATCACTCAGACACTCATGCTGCCAGCCATAGAACCACTGAGAGGCTAATGCAGTCACTCACAGACCCACTCAGACACTCATGCACCCACTCACTCACCCACTCAGACACCCACTTAGACACTCATGTATCCATTCACAGATCCAGACAGTCATATACTTACTTACAAATGCACAAAGACACTCATGCACCTACTCACAGATCGTTTGAGAGGCTTATGCCACCAATCACAGACCCATTGTGACACTGATGCATGCACTCATAGATGCACTGAGACAGTCATGCAGTTTGTTACAGAAGCATTGATACACTGATGCACCGTATCACAGATCCACTTGAATACTAATACAGTGAATGAGAGAATTACTAATACAGTGATGCATGCAATCACAGGTTACACTGAAAGAGTTTTATTCTGTGTTATAGAGATATTAAGGGAGTTGTACATGATATTATACAGTAATTTAGATAGTAATGTGTTTATTGTGTTGGTTATAATCCATTTAGCAGTTATAAGTTTTGAATGTGGTGGTGGCTGTTAAATGTCTGCATTTGTTTTGTCATTTCGCAACATATTCCCGGGGATCGCCGTTACAGACGTCATAGAGATGCCAGGCGTCACTGCGAAAACTGAAAATCGGTTTTAAAGATGTATCTTATACAAACTACTCAGAAAAATATGATTTTAAACAGTGCACTAATAAACCACTAGAGTCCAAAATACTGTAAATAGTGTGCAAATGTGTATTTTGCACTTTATAAAAAAAATCGCGATTGTCACGGTTACTAACGTCATCACGCCTCTCAAAGTAATCAGGGAAATATAAGATCAGTTTATATGATTGTTTTTATACAAACTCCTTATAAAAATATGACTTTAAACAGTGCAGTAATAAACCCCTAATGTCTAACATACTGTCAAATGTGTGCATATTTGTGCATTACACCTTTTAAAAGAGGCGCGATCATCGCAGTTACCGAAGTCATCGTGACACTCAGTGCCATCACACAGACGCAAAGTATTGTTTAAACACACTTTTTTTAAAAGTTACTACAAAATATGTGTACAAACATGTTCTTTAAGTTAGTAATGCCTGTATTGTAATAGTTAGAATACATTTTTAAGTTAACATTTTTGAATATGGTGGTGGTCATTGAATGTCGGCTTTTGTTTTGCGATTTTGCGACGTGATCGTGATGATCGCGATGTCGTCGCAAATTTAAAAAAAATCAAAAAAAAATTATTTAACAAGAAAATGAACAAAACTTTGTGCACTTGGGTGGCTCTGATAAGAGCCATTGTGTTGAGAGTGTGTAGAAGACAGCTACAGATAAGACTGTATGCAGAGTTTCAGGTTGCCTAGAAACACCCTGTTCACTTCGTCTGTAAAGTTAAAGTGAACTTCATCACTTCTATACATTCCATGCATGTCAAAAGGTAGATTGTTGTTGTAGATAGAGCCCATGTTATGGTCTATGAGGAAAGCAGAAACAGTTTTATTAAATAACCTCCTAAATGTACACCACAGGCACTGTATTAGTTTGTGTACCAACAAACACTAACATGACATTACCCCTGTTCAACTAGTGTGTTCTAGCCCTTGTAGGTATCTCCTAATTTCTGAGACTGCATAATTACTGTTCTGTTTGCTAATTAGTGAGTTCCTTCCATGTTCAAAAAATGTTTATTCATTGTCCCTAGTTCTGTGTCTGCTTGTTCAAGGCTTGTATCTCTAGCACCATAGTTAGTACGCACATGTCCCAAGTCTACATTAATGTGGATGCTGCTTCAGGTGCAAGTCATGGTAGCAAGGGGTTAACTGTACATACGAAAGGGAAAAGACACTGTTTAACATGATAGTGGAGCAGCATGTAACACTTTTCAGTATAGGGGCGCCTCCAGTCCTCTTTCAAACTAATGTCCCAACGATTTGCGGCCAATCAAGGCATTCATGCTTTATTCTTGAGGCAGAATATTTTCTTTAAAATATGAGAGAGCTATTGGTTTTGTCTATTTGGAGAGCAGAGTACTGCATTATATTTCTAAAAGGAGACTGTAAACATTTATAAAAAACTAAATGCTTGCAAACTGAAGTGAAAAATTGAGAACTTTCAAACCACATCGAATGAATAAAAAGCAAACCAATTCTTTAATTTCAGTAAAATAAACTAACTGTCAGGATTCTGCCATCCTGCCACTAGGCAGAGGTCACGAAGGCCCTCTGGACTCCTGCCTTTATCACTAAATATGATGTTATACATTTCTACACCTTGCTTTGCCTGAAACACTTTGAATTCCAGTCCAGTCTTCCCCACTACTGTCCTGATGCATCTTGGTCCCTGTTGTTCTTTCTGTCTCCAAACCCTGCCCTGATCATGCCCTGGTGATGGTATTCTATCTGATACCATGATTCCTGGATCCCACGGCCATTCTGACTTCTTTATATCTGCCTCCTGGAATTTTCACTCCCTTGGCTCTGGCCTGTTCTCTGTTCTTGGTTTTCCTGTGACCTGTCATGTGTCTCCTGGTTCCCCTGGACTTCCCTTCTCCAGGCCCTAATTCACCCTTCCCTGTATTGGTGGTTCGCTGATTTCCTGCACGTGGTTCAGTCCTTGCACATGGCTTTTTCCTCATACCTGTGCTCCTCCCCGAGCCTCCAGCTATTTTAGCCCTCTGAGCACAGAGTGCAGCGGCTTGCAACTGATATATGTTGAGTCTCCATGTGCTCTGGGTTCCTGCTGCTGTTATTATATGCTTGTCCTTTGATTTGATTTGATTTTTTTTTTCCTGTACCTATTTTCCCGTTTTTGGCTATTTGTAGCATCTGTTTCTGTCCCTAGTTTTCCTGCATCTCTGTTTCTATGTTAGCCTTAGTTTATAGTCTCCTGTCTGCTCTCTTCTTGATTTGCCCTGTATATGCAGACTCCTTGCCTTGTATTCTGTGTTCCTGTTTGTATGCATATTACTGTATTGCCTTGTTTGAGTGCAGATCTTTCCTAGCCTTGTTCTCAGAATTTCAATCCTGTTCCTGACCTTGATTCCAGTCCTGCTTTGCCTGAGCCCAGATTCTGTTTTGGTGTTCCCTGTTTTGTATTATTATCCAGATTTTCATTGCTTCTTAGGGTGTCAGTTAGATTCCAAGGCTTGTGCCTTTGGCAAAGAGAACCACCCAGAGCACCGTGTCCATAGGAACTGCTGGGTGTCTCCCAGAAAATTAATCTTCTCCTTGCTTCTGTATATGATCTTTTCACCTCACAGAGAGATCATTTCAAAAGAGCAGACACACTGTCATTTAGGATGGTTTGTCTATCATTTCCCTGCTTTACATTTCTGTAGTGTGTACTTGTGTTTTCCATGCAGACTTCCAGTTCCCTATTCACAGCCTGTTCCAACCTGCTTCAGACTTCTGCTTCTG
The DNA here is from genome assembly GCA_963921515.1 of Calotriton arnoldi. Lineage (NCBI taxonomy): Eukaryota > Metazoa > Chordata > Amphibia > Caudata > Salamandridae > Calotriton > Calotriton arnoldi. The sequence goes on along the minus strand of CAWUFW010015418.1, from coordinate 341,147 downwards.
TCCTGCTTCCCTTCCAGCCTTCTGGTACTCTCTTGTTTATATTCCCTTCAGCCTTCAGAGACCACACACAAACCCAGAACCAACTCTTGTCCCAGTCTCATCCAGCTAGTTCTCTGACCAATTCCCCTGCTAGTTCCCTGCTGGACCCCTGACACTTACATTTATAATAGGGAGAAACATCACTCTTCCAAAAAGATCCTCTGTGACAAGTTCAGTCACTTATGGTGCACAATTATCCTTTTCAACCCTTTTTGTCCTTCATGTTAATCCTGTGTAGTATTTTTGACCAGATAGAAATATTAAAACTCCTTAGTTCATGATACTGTTGATATGTTGTGTTTCAAACTCGCTGCTGAAGAAGAGAGGTCTTCACCAGGACTGTGATCATCTTTTTTTGCAGTGCCTAATAAGCATATCAATAGATAGATTTCTTTGTATGAGAGATGCGCAAAGGAAAGAATCACAGTTAACTTTCGCATTTGTTCAAAAAAGATTATTTACTATATTTTGGTTTAGTTTATCAATGTATTTGATATTCTTCATATATATATATATATTACACAATGTCATTGATTCCTCTATGTTGGCATTCCAATTCATCAGCATGTTCATTGAGACATTTGTTATTTGACTGCTCAATTATATTACAATTTTGGGGAAACCTTTGCGAAGTAATTAAAACAAACGTACCTGTTTCTGATAACATTTATTTCTCCACTATTGTTTGTAAATTAGACTTACGTAATCATGCATTATCAACTGCACAAGCCAACATGTTTAATTTCTTAATCTTATTGGCTAATAAATTCATAATGTCAAATAGGAAAGATGCTAAAGAATTATCTACACATGCTTTGTGGTCATAGATTATTTTTTACAGGAAAGGTTTCGATAACTAAGGTAATGAAATCTCATATTTCTCATCAATTGTTCTGGATGCCTTTAGACAAGTATATTGTAAAGAACATCTAATTGTATGTTAGAATTAACTTGAATCTTATATGTATTTCCTTCATTTATAAATTGTTGACAGTACTTACATATTAAATATACTGTATTATCTAGTATAAGATTGTTATTAGCCCATCCACTTTATTTTTATTGTAAGATAAATACTTTTTATTACATTATCTAAAAAAAACTCTTATTATTATATTTCCATTAGTATTATGTATGCCTAATTCTATATGGTTATGCAGAATACATTTTTATATGTATTTCTATTAATGAATTCAATAAAAATATTTGAAGACAAACATCACAAGACATGTACAGCTGTTGGCTAAAAAGCCATAACTGGCTGAATGTGTTACACATGACACAGGGACATTTAATAACTATGTCAAGATGCACCTTGTCATTTGTTGTAAAAAAAATATGTCCACAATATTTGCTCTCAAACAATTTGGGTCTAGGGTTATTTTGTTTTAATAGTGAAAAGAAACATTTAGGGCCTCATTACGATGTCGGGCAGACTCACGTCCACCCGACATCCTTGCAGAATCGGGACAGACCGACCTCCGGTCAGCGGTCCCGACTGCAGTATTAGGATGCTACCGTACATCATGCGGTCGCACACTCCAATTTCTCTATGGGAGCTTGTGCTGTGGTCGGAAACTGGACCCAGCACAAGCTCCCATAGAGAAATGGGAGGGTTTGTTAATCCCTGCAATGCGTGGCAAGCACCACACAGTGCCTGCCACTTGAAGCAGGGATTGACAGGGGGGCACAATATGTGCCCCCCAGGTCCCCAACCAGAGACCACTGTTGCAAGATGCCCTGCTAGGGGCCCCCAAAGCCACTTTCTGACAGAATTTTGATGATGGCAAGCCCGACATCAAAAGCCTGTGGGAAACTGACAACGTAATCCTGACGGCTGTAACACCGTCCTTAAGGGATTACGTGCCGGTTCCGACTGGCTGACGGGCTCATTGAGGTCATTGGAAGCCAGCCGGAATGACTGGCCGGTTTCACTTCCGACCACCGTCATTATAATACAGCATTATAATACAGCAGTTGAAAGTGAAACCGAAGATGTCGGTAGGAAAGCCTGCGGCTCAGGTCTGAGGCTTTCCGACCGACATGAAAATGAGGGCCTTAGTGTTGTAGTTAGAGGTTACAAATATTATTATTTGATTTTACTGTTGTTGAATAGGTGGTAATCCTTCCAAATGGCAACATGTCACATATGCCAGCTAAGCCCCTTTTGGCTTTCTAACAGTACTTAGTATTCTGGGACTTCATGTTTTCCTTATCGATACAGACCTAATAATGCCCCACGAAACAAAACACAGAGGCAAATTGAAATAGTTGCAAATTTCATGGGGGCAAAAATAGACAGAATAATAGTGGCTGTAGTAAATTTGGGAACACATCTGGTAACAAGTTAGTAGATCAGGAGGTCGACCTTTTCGAAACATTGCAAAGAATAGTGCAGGAGTAAGTCAGGCATACTCCAGACTTGCACTTAGAATACAGGATTAAGCCAGGAGTCCAACAAGAGTAAATCATAGTTTAAATAATAGAATAGGAATAAGACTGGCGTACTCCTTACCTACTCCTAGAAGACAGGAATAACTCAGGAGTACAAGAGTACATCACAGCACAATAAGAAAAACATACAGTGGCCTATTCACAAAATAGATTTTGCAGTACTACAATGGTACTACAAATGTTCTATAAAATGCTATTCATAAACATATGTGTAGAGTTTGTCTCCACCTCTCATTTTTTGCAGATATCTCCACCCCACCTGCAGAGTCTCTGCACACATAAGTATACATTGAGTGTGGCTTGCAAAGTAATCTCAGGAAGGAATTTATGTACAGAGTGTGAAATGTCCAACTATCATCAGTGACAATAGACTGCAAACCACATGTTTTCCATAACACAACAGGTTGGTCTGTTGAAAAAAGTGGCAATCAGCTGATCACGGACTCACATACCCAGCCTTCTGTTCTGTGCAATGGCCCGGTTGCCCGGATTCAGACCTAGCTTAGGGTCCAGAGATATGTGTAAGCCATGACTTAAAGCTATGTTGTGCAAGACACAAAAGGCTACTATGATCTTGCATCCATATTCAGGGGAGTAGAGCAGCACCCCCGTACGGTCAAGACATCTGAATCGCGACTTTAGGAGAACAAAAGTGCGCTCTATGATGGCTCGAGTACGTATGTGTGTCCTGTTGTACCTGCGCTGAGGTACAGTAGCTGCATGTCTGTATGATCTGAGGAGTTGAGGGTAGCGTGCATATCCAGCATCACATGAGGAGGGAAATTTGGGAACTTGTTTACTTGTCCCTCTTGCACTTACACAGTACATGATATATACTATGGAACATGCAGTGTCTGTTGAAGCTGTGCATGTGGCGTGATGATTCTTGTTGTAAAATGTTTGTTTATGTGACATAGTTTATACATGACATTTATGCATATCACACTTGTGTTGTGCTTGGTACTTACCCAGGAACCACATGTTGCCAAATTCTCCCGCTGCGATCCACCGGGCAAGAGCTGACCTGCTCAACACAAAGCTGTCATGGGTACTGCCTGGAAACACTGCATGCACATCAATGAATCTACCACTGGCATCACAAAACACCCTGCACATTGATTGAATGCCTTTGGTGTCTGTTACAGAAGATGTATGCAATGTGGTGAGGTGACTTGAAAGCCACATGGGTACAATCAATTGTACCCAGCACACGTGGGAAGTCGGAAATGAGGTAGAAATCTCTAGATACCCTTTGTTTCCTGTCCAGTGTATGGGGCATTCGTATGTGGGGGTGGGCTATCCTATTGATGCAGCTTAGTACCTGTTAGACTTGGCATCTTTGGCATGGTTTCCCCTGACCTTTTGCCTCTGCCTCCTATATTTTTGATGCTGTGCTGGATTTCATTTTGCTAGCTAGATGCTTTGGGCACTTTGCCACTGCTGATCAGTGTCAAATTGCAAGTGCTCCCTGTGTAAATTGTTATTATAATTGGTTCTCCATGATTGGCAATCTTGATTTACTGGTAAGTCCCTAGAAAAGTGTGCCAGGGCCTGTAAATCAAATGCTACTAGTGGGCCTGCAGCACTGATTGTGCCACCAACATAAGTAGCACTGAAAAGGTATCTCAGACCTGCCACTGCAGTGTCTGTGCACAGTTTTAAACTGTCATGTCAACTTGGCAAGTTTACCCACTTGCCAAGCCCAAACTGTCTCTTTTCTTACATATAACACACCCCTCAGGTAGGCCGAAGGTACCCCCATGGGCAGGGTGCAGTGTATGTGAAAGGTAGGACATGTACTGGACTGTGTGACATGTCCTGATAGTGAAATACTGCCAATTTCGTTTTTCACTATTGAAAGACTATCTGTCCCATAGGATAGCATGGGAGATACTTTGTAACATCTTACAGGTATAACTTCCCATTGGGACAAGATAGAGGAATAAAGTTTAGGCTCTCTGAACTTAGAATTTAATAACCCATCTTTTAGTAACAATGGTTTTTAAATTGTGTTTTTGAAAATGCCACTTTTAGAAAGTAGCCATTTTTTTATTTAATTATTCTGAGGGCCTCTGCCTGTTTGTGGATTGACTGTCTGGTTTTGGAGTGACAGGGGCTGGGGATGTGCATTTACTGTAGACAGCCTCTGGGGGGGTTGAGGTGTGCCTGGCCCTTCCTGGATGAGTCAGAGCTGAGCTGAATAGACCTTGGCTGCATTTAGAGTAGTGGGAAGAATTTTCCTTGCACCTGAATGTGTCCTGTCTCTCTTGCACAATGCTGTCTCCACCCCCTGTGGTCACACTGCACCAGTGATGAGAAACTGGTTTGGACAGGGCTCAGAGACCCTTGCACAAAGAAGAACAAAGACATTTTGGGGTATAAGTAGTGGACCTTAAACCTCAGAATTTTGGATCACTTCTGGACTCAAGAGGAACCTCTGCTAAGGAGAAGAGCGGGAGAGCTGTGAGCCCTTCTGCTGTGTGCTCTGTGGGGTTGGCCTGCAGTTGCTGCTTCTGCCAAGGAAAGGACAAAGACTGGAACTTTGCTGAGAAACCTGCTTGAAGAAGAATGTCCATGGTAACCGTGGGAGGAGAGCTCCACTCCGCCCGCGGAGTGTGCAGAGATTTGCCTACTCCGCGTTCCGCGGAGAACGCAGAGTAGGCAAATCCCCACACACTCCAGAGCGGAGTTGACCAGCCCCCGCCTCCACCCCCCCTATTAAAAATTAATTAAAACTACATTAAAGGTAAAAGAATAAAGACTTACCTTGATTGCGGCATCACCGGGCTGCCATCCTCCTCTTCATCGCCATCTCAGGGTGATCTGCGCATGCGCGCGTGCCCGCGCATGCGCATTTTTCGCAAGGAATGCGCATGCGCGGGCGCGCACATGCGCAGATCACCCTGAGACGGCGATGAAGAGGAGGACGGCAGCCAGGGGACGCCGCAGTCAAGGTAAGTCTTTATTCTTTTACCTTTAATGTATTTTTAATTAATTCTTAATAGGGGGGTGGGAGGCGGGTGGCGGAGCGGAGTTCCACAGAGTTTGTCCCCAACTCTGTGGACCTCCGTGTAGTCCCGCTCCGCCAGCTCCGCCCAGGGTTAGTCTAAGGGCCTGTGTGTGCTGGCCTCCTGTTCTGAAGTCTCAGGGACACAAAGACTTCACCCACAGCTGCCCTGAACTCTATTGCTGAGAGTTCTGACCTGCCCGGAGGTACCTATTCCAGTTTTGGGGCCTCTGGAGGTTGTTCTTGCTATCGGGAGCTGGAAGCAACTTGAAAGAAGCATGAAAAGCCATCTCCAACGCTGTCAGCGAATCCGCCGTGATGTTGCAACCTGCACTGAGTCCAGGGGCACTGCTCGTGAAGTGCGCGACACACTGCCCGGCCTGCACAGCAGCACTGACGCCTGCAGTCATTGGCATTCCCGATGCCAGCACTTGCACTGACTCCGTCATCACCAGCGCCTGCATCCTGTTATCATGACGCTGATAACCGCCGAGAGTGACTCCACAAACTCGTCGACTTCGCATCGCCTCACCAGAACTGACGCCTCACAACCGATGCAACCGACTTACCCTGTCCTGGATTTGACACGCTGCCTACTCACAGACACGACACCTCACCTCCCCCGTTGCAGCCAAGGAGCCGGCCTCGACCTTGTCATCGGTGCCTCACCTCCACGATGCTGTGCATCGTCAAAGACTTTGTTTTACAAAGGTACTGTGTGTTTGGGGGGTCCATACGACTCCATGCCCGATGCCACGCACCTCGCAGTCAGCACCGTACTTTGGATTTATTGCTGTCAGAACACTGTAATAGCCCCCAGGTAGAGCTATTTGTTTTCTACAAGCTTTAGTTTGGAAATAATTGTTTTTAAGTGCTATTTTACTACCTGTATGTTGAATTTTTGGCATTTTGGTCTTGTTGAGTTTAGATAAAGATACTTTAGTTTTCTAAACTGGTGTGGTGTCCATTTGTAGTGTTATCACTGTGTTACTGTGTGTGTTGAGTACAAATACTTTACACATTGCCTTTGGGATAAGCCTGCCTGCTCCTGCCAAGCTACCAAGGGGGAAAGCAGGGGTTATCTGAAGTGTGTACCCCCTTACCCTGACTAGAAGCAAGGGCCCCTATTTGGACAAAGGTGCATACCTCTGCCAACTAGAGACCCCCAGTTCTAAAAGTACCTGATGCAAGCATCAGGACTGACTTGCCTGAGAGACACCCACAAGGTCACTAGAGACCCTTTGGAATCACCCCGTAGCAGAAAAATAGAGAGCTGCAAGGATCTTGACATAGGCTGTGATGGCGTGGGAGCGAAAGGTCACAGAGTCAAGTTCCTGCTCCCAGGCACAAACCATCTCCAAGATGTCATCTGGGGGAAACGGTATCTAGCCCTGACATCTTGGCTGAACATCCCAAATAGGTTTATCCTTTGTCTGAAAATCTTCTCTACTCTCCTCCTCCTCAAATCTTCCTGGCACATGGCAAGGGGCAGAGCAATAAACACATTCAGCAAGATGTTGAAGGTCTGAGAGGGTTTGTATGTGTCAGCTCTGCTTTTGTGTTTGCTGCAGGGTTGGGACTGACTGTTGTGCTGAGGAGTTCCAGCTTGAGCAGGGGGGTGGTAAGCACTTACACAGGCGTTTAGGATTGAAGTCAATGTCCATCCAGTCCGAGATTCCGCCCCGACTGCAGAGATTCCAACCCGACTGCCGAGAATTCGGCCCCAGTGCGGAGATTCTGCCCCAAGTGCGGAGCTTCTGCCCTGATTGCGGACGTAAAGTTACTACACGTAAATGACCTCTGTGAATATCAACAATCGTAAAGTTAGACTTTTGTCTCAGAATAACTTTGTGAATCAGGCGAATAGAGTCTGACTCTCTATCTGTCGAAGATATACAATCCCTCCTCTTCTCATATCATTTATCTTACTCTGAGACCAAAGGCAATCAGGGTCAAATCCAATCCATCCTTGCGTACCCACACAGAGAAGCCAAACCCAACTGCAGAGCGATAAACAACCATAACCTTAAGCAAGTAACCCTTCCTCAGACTGCCCCAACCATCGCCAAAGCCAATCTGAAGTGCATGCTACTCAATTGCAGATCAGCTGCAAGACACACAGTGGACCTTGCGGACATTATCCTTGCACAGGATCTGGACCTCCTAATCCTGATGAAAACATGGCTAAATGTTTCCTCTGCACCCATCCTTGACATACATGTCCCGCCTAGCTAAGATATTACTAGATTAGATATATCTAGCTGACAGTGGCGGCTTGCCGAGGCAGTGGTACGGGGCAGTGGGGCAGGGTGGGGGTAGTGAAGTCGGACATACGACGGACAGAACTCAGAGGGAGTTCTGTCCGTCGTAAGTCCGAGTCCACTACCCCCCACCCTGCCCCTCTCCGCCCCACCCCGCACCACTCCCTCGGCGAGCCGCCACTGCTAGCTGACCAGATGGAGGCACTGCATGTATTCACCGTAATTGCTTCTCAGCTAAACAGTCTCATGCCCCTGTACTATCATCATGCAAATAACTTTGCATCGATATCGCTTGCAACAACAGATTATTATGCAAACTACACATGATCTACCATCCTCCTGGAGATAAGCTTTCTTTCTTAGAACAAATTGTGGACATCATCACAACTAACGCTGACCAACACAATACCCAAATCTTCCTCGGAGACTTCAACCTCCACTGGAATGATTTGAATGACCCGGTAGTGTACAGTCTTAAAACCTTTTTTGCTGACCTCAACCTGACACAAATATATGACAGCCCCACACATAACAAGGGAGCAATCCTAGATCTTGTCATTGCGAAGTATAACAATATCCATCTGGAATCTATCCTCCCCTGTGACTGGTCTGACCACTTCTGCATTACTTTCCTCATCTCTGAACCTCTGAGAATAAAGACCCCTCAATTAATAAAGCCCAAGATATGGGAAAGAGCCAAGAGAAATATAAACATTATGGAATTGACATCCCTCAGTAATAACATCCCATCGACTCCTGAAGACATAGCAGATGTTCAAGTTCTTACTAACCACTACACTAGCTCCAGGAAATCTATTCTAGATTCATTAGCACCCTTAGAGCTAAAAGGATTATCCACCAAAAACTCTAAACCATGGTATAATGGTTGCCTCAATACAGAAAGACGTAACTTGAGACTAGCTGAACGAAGATGGAGATCCGCACCCTCCCTTGAACACCTCAAACATTTTAGATCACTGAGGAATACATATTACAAAAACATCAGAAACTCAAAATAAAATTTCTTCAGAAACCAACTTGACTAAGCCAGAAATCAGCCCAAAAAACTATTCGAGCTTGTCAAACTTCAATTGTATGGCCCACCCAACTCTTTCCCAGCAGGATCCAATCCCCTACCTAATTGCATATATTTTGCCTCCTTCTTCCTTGAGAAGACTGAACACATTAGATCTGACCTGCAGAAAGCTGTTGGGCATGGTCCTCTTTTACATCGCCCTGTCTGCCCACCTCCATGACAGTGGTATCATCAGGATTTCCAGGGCACATCCTCAGAAACAACGCTACATGGAACTCTTTCAATACCTTTGAGGAACCTGCCATTCTCAAAATTCTTCCAGATTTGAAACCCTCAAACCACTTCAATGACCCTATTCCCCCCAATTTCTTCAAAGAGCTCAAAGTGTTGTTACTCCCACTCTGGACGAAGATCGTAAACGCCTCCCTATGTCAAGGCACAATCCCTGATTGCCTAAAGTCTGGGCAGGTCATCCATATCCTAAAAAAACGACAGAACACACTGACCTAAATAACTTTAGCCCCATCACCAACATTCCAACTCTGGCTAAGCTCCTTGAAAATTGTGCACATGTCCAGCTATGTAATCACATTGAACAATTCCATCTACTTGACCGATTAAAATCAGGTTTCCACCCAGGGCATAGCACTAAATTGGCCCTTACACACATAATGGATGATGCGCTAAAAGTGTTGGATCATAATGGATCATGCCTCTTAATACTTCCTGACCTATTACGGTTAAGCATGACTACCTTCTAGATAGGATGGCAATCTCAGGTTCCACCCTAAACTGGTTAACCTCGTTTCTCCATAACAGGTAAATCAGTCCCTGTCTAAGAAAGCTCCAGTCACATTAGGGGTTCCTCAGGACTCCTCCCTCTCACCCTTTAACTTACTCATGGAGCCACTAACGGAAATGCTAAGTTCATCCAACATCCATTTTTACATGTACTCCGATGATATCGAACTTTACCTGAAAGTATCCTCCGCTGATGACATTAGATCCCTCAACACAACTTTACAAACCACCCAAAACTGGTTAACAAGTAACCACCTCAAACTTAACACACTCAAAACTGAATTCCTCCGAATAGCCCCACCCAATCACTCTCCCATCAATAAGGAATGGATGAAGCATCTAACAGCCTTCAAATGCTCACCGCAAGTTATTGATCCAGCAAGATCACTGGGAATGACTCTTGACAAGAACCTTAATATGCAGAAACACATTAGTGCTGCCACTAAAGGAGCAAACCACCAAATGAACATCTTAAGAAATTTAAAACACTTCCTCCCCCGCAATGACTTCAAGTCTGCTGTCCAAGCCCTAGTGATTCCCAGGTTGGACTATGGAAGTGCTACCCTCTGCAATTTGGCCAGATCCAAACGAGCCCCATAAAGGGCTTCTCTTAACTCTGTGGCAAGGCTCATCACAGGATCAAAAAGAAATAATCACATTACCCCTGATTTGAAATCCCTCAACTGACTCCCCTATGATGCAAGAATTCAACTGAAAATTGCTTGCTTGCATGACCAACAAAGCTCTACACCTCAATACCCCAAGCTACATCGCTCAGCAACGTGAACTCTCAGGAGGTGCTAGATGTTCTAGAAGCTCCAGCACTCTATTACTGAAACCTCAGAGATTCCTTTAAAATAAAACCAATAACACAGCCTTATCTGGCATCGCCCCGAGAATCTGGAACGTCCTCCCACCTGAATTAAGGCTGAACCCATCAATTATATCCTTCACGAAAGGAGGCAAACTATTACTAATGAACACATTTCTGCCCTAGACCCTAGTAATTCCGTTTATGAGCAGTCTATGACTCATCACCCACAACTCATGATTACTGCTAGCTTGCCTCACTATTGTTCTTTTGTTCTCTGTGTGTCAACACTGATTTGGCACCACCCTTATTTGGTATGCTGACTGATTGATCCTATACTGTTCATGATTATGATATTATGATTATGGTTTTGTCACTTCTGACCTAGCTATCCTAACACCGAGATGTTACCTCTCTCAGCTGGGATGTTGCCTTAGACTGTACTGCTCCAGATTATGACACTAATTTTGCCACTTGCTAACTTGCCATTGTTTTGTCTGATTTATTGCACATAACATTGAAAGGTCAGCACCCTCATCTGGGGTGTTGCTGTACCTTCTACTGCTCTAATTGTTTTAATGTTTTTACATGATTCAATGCATAAATATATCCTTTCTAACATTTGTAAAGTGCTCTGATACCCGCAACAGTCTTGTTATCCCTACATAAAATGTTTCAAATAAAAATAACATTTATAAAATAAGGGTCCAGTAATAGAACAAGAAGTTGAACAAGCGACCCAGTGAGAATTGAGGCTCTGCAAAGAGATCCACTTTCACTTCGCCTTGACCTGTTACACACAATGATCGTGTCCTGAATACGGTGGGGGCATTTGAGTAGGGGAGAGGTTAAATCAATCTTACTTTATAAATGCTTAACTCAGGACTCATGTTATTGGTTAGTGGCAGAAGTGGGAAAGTGTGTAACTGTAAACCTGTATAGCTGTATAGATACTGACTTATGTATTTAACTACATTCCTTTATTGTGTGTGTCTATAAGTACCAGGCTCCATTAGTGTGTGTCGTATTACAGGTTAAAAGTTATTTGTGTATAATACATGGGATTCTGTAATCCCTGTATAAATGCACGTCACTATTTTCTTTGTAATTGGTGAATAGTGACGCACTCAGTCGCCAATTATTAAAAAAAAGGCAACAGAACTCGACTATTATAATTAATTATGGTTGAGTTCTAATGTCACAATGCCTTTCTGCCAGAGCCAGCAACCGAGGTGAAAGGCCGGTCAGGTCACTCAGCATAATTGAAGCAGCTGTTTAAAGCAACGAAAATAGAACGTTCCTTTTACTTCTTCTGCTCTATTTTAATAGCTTACAATGACAAGCAGAGTGAAAATGTATATTTGTTCTATTCCTTAGATAGGTAAAACCTAGAATCTTTCCTGCATTTTTCTATACATTCCAAACTACTGCAGTTTTCATACTGTTTCTAATATCTGTTTGCAACAAATATCTAATAGGTTTTTGGTGTGTTTAATTTTTTTATTAGTTTTTATTTTTATTCTTCATGTTTGCAAACATGCTTGCTCTTTCATATGAAAAGCTACGCCCCAAGTTTTTAACTGGTTTGTGGGAAAGGTGATGGTGTGACCATGTATTATATGTGACATAGTATCCCCTGGCGTACATGATAAGGATACTGCAAGTCACCTCAGAGCTTCATAACCTCATAAAATCTATTTGGTTATGGAACTCCTCAGGGACTTGCAATATCCTTATCATGTACTTCAGGGGGTACTTTATCCAACATGTAATCAGAGCACTCGAGGCCTGTGTGTGTAACTGCAGGCCTTGTTGTGTGTGAAAGTGATGTAGGCCAGGAATATCGAGTGCCTAATATCGACAGGACAAAATATCATTCTAACAATTTTAAGAAACAAAATATAGAAAAGTACGTTTCTATACATTTCCTATATCTAACTCCACATATATGTACCTTAGTGATAGACAGATATCGTCAAGGTTGGTAGATGTGGAGTGAACAATATTAAACCTTTACCTACTTTTGTGCATGTGCACTTACCTTTCGATATTCTATATTCTGTCCTGGTGATATTTGGGATTCAACATACCCTACTACAATTGTGAAAAACTACAGTGTCCCACGTGTTTGTAATTGTTGGCCTCCCATGCCCATATTTTTAATGAGTCCTTCTATGTGAATGTGTTCATAAATTACCTGTGTGTGTTTGTGTGTGTGTATTTTTGTGAGAGCATGATACCCTAAGCCTCCACGGTGTGTGGGATTGTGTTAGTGTATGTTTTCTTTTTTATCTAACTATTTTTTATTATTTAATACACACTCCAAAAAAAATAAACAGACAATAAAGCAGGTGCAGAACTTGCAGCAATGCCAATGTTGCTTAATAATGAAAATAGTTGGCAGTGTTTGCTTTTATGTGGAGCAGAAAGGCTGTTTGCATGAGTTTACTGTATCAAGAGGCAAATCAAGATATGGAACCAATCCAAGCATTTATAAACTGTGGAACCGGACCAAAACAATTATCCATATCTAAACACTAGAGAAAATATGTTTTTGTTTTCTCAAAACTGTAAAAATCTGAATGTGTTATAGTGTTATTCCTCATTGTCTTTCTTTTTTAAATATATCAAGTAAACAAGTGTTTCAAGTGGAAGCCTGCTAAGAATTAATAAAAAGCACTGAAAATCTCATGTGCGTGATTGCGTTCTGCAAATCACTTACTTATCTAGGCTGTGAATGTACTTCTCAGTGCAGCTGCAGTATGAAGTAGCCATTTGCCACTAAGTTGTATCTTCCAGCAAGGAATCAAGTGGAGCAATTTTGACACTGTAATAGTGTTTTACGAAGCTTGCTATTGCCTTAAGGACGTTTCGCCAAACTAAGTTTCAATCTGATCTAACATTAACTTTTTCAAGCGTGATAGGTCAAGCAAATACCTAGTTGACGCACACTAGGCAAGATACAGCCAGTTAGTGAACCTACCTGGAAAGCGTTCATGTGCAAAATTTAAAGCTAGAACAAATTTCACTTGGATAATTTTACGAATGCTTTCTACTGATTGTTTGCAGAGTTTTCAATACATTCTGCATATAGCAGAGATTAACACAGAAGCTCTATAGTTCGGCTGAACATTATGGTACCTAGTAGTACCTCGTCAGTTGAACCAAACCCCAAGATAACTGTTGGACAGAATACGTTCAATGGTGTTTATCACACAGAAAGCAAGAGTAACTTTTGATAATCTTTTTACCAGCGATCAGTATCTTACTTTTATTTACATTGACCTCCAGTTTGTTTGCACTATTGAAGTTTCCAAGGCTCACATGGCCATTTGAAGCCCAATTCTAGTAGAGCAGACAGAACAGTGATGGCCACGTATTGCCGTAATAGAATGGGAGAACGGTAGAGATTTGGTGGAAATATGTTTACAGACCTAGATATATAGCAAGATCAGGAGTTTATCAACTGAATAACAGGGGCGAGAGAATGCACCCCTGTTTCAAGCCATGGTGTGTTGGAATCTAATGTGATACGTGTCTCCTGACCCCAGTTTGGTCTGTATCAAGTGTTCTCATAAAGGGATATGATGGCTCTAAGCAAAGTGGTTAGAATGTCCCAATTGTGCTCTCTGGAGCAGGGACGATTCCTGCAGAAACCATCGAACATAGCCCTAAAGTCGATGAAGAATGTAAAAATGTATAATCATTTAAAATTTGTGCATTTATGTACCATCATATGTAAGGCGACTGTATTCTCCAAAGTTCCACACGAAGGCCAGACAACAGTCAGAAATGGCGCAATCAAACAGTTCTTATCTAACCATTCATGTGAATCCTCAGTAACAGTTGAGCATAAAATTTCTCTTCGACCTTCAGAAGGGTGATCATACAAAAGTTTATGTGAAAAGAAGGATCAGCTTTTTATAATAAGGGACATAAAAAAGAGCCCTTCCAGGAGTCATGGATGTCCAATTTCTCTAAGCAAAATATACCTAAAAACCACGGGATGGCACCATAAATCTGTATCAGCCTTTAACATAGAACTAGGATGCCCATTTAGACCAGGTATGCTCTATTAAGGCGACTTGCTGGTATTACTTTGACTATTGTGTTATTAGTAACAGGTATTGATGATGGGCTAGAAACAAAGGGCAGCTCTGCTGAGACGTTTTTCATGTATATATTTATTATATGAGAATACCAGGACTGAACAGATATAATGTCTTCTTGGGGCTGTCAACATTGTTTTTAAAGCACCAGAAACTAATAGTCACCAGATCTACAGATGTGAAAATCATGATTCCATAACTGTCTATAGTGATCTTTTTTTCTGCATAAATTAACTTTTTATATTTCTTCTTTGCTTTTATGATTTCACTTAAAGCTTCTACATTTTTATATTTATTTTGCCTCAATAGAAGTGGCAAGAGACCATCCACCCCCATGAGCCAAATACTGAAATTATCAAAACTTGAAATTTGGCCTTGCAAATGGAGAATGATTTGAGTCGTTTTCTTTAACACACATCCACTGACAACCCTATCACAGGTTGTATTGGTCTCATGTTTGGAAGAACAGTCATACTGAGTGACAAAGGGAAATGATCACTCTTTGCCTGAGGTAGGATGCTAAAGTTACTACAGTAAGCAAAGGTGTGCAAATGAAGGAAGGTGTACTCAAACATAGTGTTTCTCCTCTTGTAGACCTGTAAAATTGATTAGCTGATCTGATGGAAAATGAACTTTCACAGACCGCATATTTAATGAGTGATGACATTTTAATAATTGGTTGCCCATTACATCATACTGGAGCTAAGCATCAGCAAAAAAATAGATTGGTTATAGGGAGAACACAAAAAGGCCAGCGACAGAGCCTTCTGGAGCAGAAACTAGTAAAGAGGTGTAGTGTAGGAGTTATCCTAAAAGACTTATCAAGTGGGAAACAAGCACAAATTGATGCTTACACTTGAAATATATCAAAAGGGATGAGGATGACATATATGTGGGTTAAGTGAGCAGAGAAAATTAAGTTGGAATGGCAAATTGACACTGTCTGGGTAAAGTGCATTCTATCGCAGGGTGTAATATAGGAAAGTATGTGATGGGCGGCTTCACATCTGTTCATGTATAACTATTGGCCTCCCTGTTTAAGTCTTTATGTACAGACATTTCTTTCTGTGTCTATAACTATCAGACCCCATGTCTGCAGTTGTACTTGTCAGATATTATCTATTTGTGTGTGCTTGCTGGATTCCATGCCTGTGTGTAAGCGTGTAACATTTGACCTTGTTAACTCTAAGTAAGACAGCAGTGCTCCATGTCTACTTTTATCACTCTGGCCTCCATAGCTGAGATTTAAAAAAAAAAATTGTTTAGTATTTCTATTGAATTAAAAGAAGTTACACATATGTTGCGGCATATCAATATACAGAAAGAACTTTGTAATAGAAATAAAGACCAGAAATGAAACAGAATCCACCATCAGAAAAACTAGAACAACAATATATCCGTAACCAGATTATATAAAGGATGATAAGAAATATAGAGAGGAATAGCACAAATAAAGAAAGAAAGAAAAGGGTAAAAGAAAAAGAAGCAAAGAGAAAAAAAATAAAGTATTAATGAAAATCTTATTAATAATACATAATATAATGAACAAAAATAGTGTTACTTATAAAAAGAAAGATCAACAGCTAACCATCCAAAAGCTGAAAGTCAATATACTATTAAATTGGAGTACAAGTTTGTGTAGACAAATATCTAGTGAAAGGTTCCCAAAGTTCTTCACGTTTTGCCAACAAAGATGAAGAGTGTAAATTATAATGATCCAAACGGTGATTATGACAAAATAAATTCCACCACTGTTGTAATGCGATATTATATACATACTTCCAATTAGTAGTTATAACCTGTGATGCAATGGCAATAAGTAGATCAACCAATTTACAAACCTATTCTGATGCCAGATCCTACTTAAGTCGCCCCAAAAGTAGAGCATCAAGAGAAAATGAAGAGTGAACTTCGGTAATATGTCCTATCCTTGTCCACAACTGCACCAAAAATGTTGACAGTTTTGGACAAAGGAAGAAAATGTGAAGGTAAGTACCCAGAGTTTGAGTTGCACCACCAGCAAGCGTCACTTTTGAGGAGTTTGCATTTGAACAAAAATTCAGGTGTACGATATAGCCTTTTATAGTAATAATAAAGCGTTTGGGTAAGGTTGGCAGGACGAGCTGTAGAGTGAATTTTCTCACAGATCTTTTGCCAAAGTGAGATGGGCCAACTAGAGTGCAAATCGGACTCCCATAAAAGCTCTAATTTAGATGTGGCCTATCTAGAGGAGGGCAAATCATTGATCTATAGATTAGATAGGCCTTAGAGATGTGAAGTATTCGGCTAAAAGGGTGTTGCGTGGAAGAAACCTGAATGAAAGGGGTAGAGAGTGACCGCAACATAGGGACCAAAAGAGACTCTAAAATTTGATAATGTTGGAAAAACTTCAGGGAAAGATTAATGGAAGAGGAGAGAATGGAAAATGGAATGATGGAATTGTTATGTTGAACCAAGTGAGAGACGATAAAAATACCTTTGTTAAGCCAAGTCCGCCACAATAGCGGTTTACAATTAATGAGTGGGCTTTTATTATACCAAATTGGGCTATAGAAGAACTGAGTGGCTAAAGGAAGAGAAGCAACCAGGTAAGACTTGGGGAGTGTACACAAATGGGATATATCTGCAGGCATCCAATATTTGGTGGGTTGTGACATATGAATAGTGTGGGAATGAGAAAAAAGGAAAATAAGTGCCAACTCCAGTTGAAACAATAATTTGGGTGGATGATCTGAAAGATTGAGAAAGCAGTTTTGAGATTGTTTAATGCCGAAAGCTTTATGTAACTACAGAAATTAGGAAAGTGAAACCCACCAAGTGATTTTGATGATTTGAGGTGATGTAGAGAAAGACGTGAAGGTTTCCCATTCCATAAAAATTTAGATAAGAGTCTATCTATAGCTGTAAAATATTTTACAGGAATTTTAATAGGTAGCATCAAAAAATAAAAATTAATAATTGGAAGTAACATCATCTTAATAGTATCCAGGCGGCCCTACCTAGACAAAAATAAAGGGGAGCAACTCTGCGGCAACTTAGAAATATTATCCATTAGAGCATCCATATTACAATGTAGGATGTCCTGGAGGGTTTGGCGGTACACAATACCTAAACAATTAGGGCCTTTTTACGATGTTGGGCGGACTTTCGTCTGCCTGACACCAGCGCAGCTACGGGTCCAACCAACCTCCGGTTGACGGTCCCAACCACTTAATTTTGATGCGACCGCACCTGGTGCGGTTGCAAGCTCCCTTTTCTGTAGGGAGCTTGTGCTGTGGTCAGATACCTGCCACAGCACGAGCTCCCATACAGAAAAGGGAATTTGTGTTCATCCCTGCACCGTGTGGCAGGCACCATAGGTGCCCCCTTGGCCTCTAACCTGAGAGCCTCATCGTAATCGGCCCCTTAATCGTAACATGGTTCCAGGCAAGACCCTTCTCAGCAAAAGGCTCTTTGAAACAGAATTCAAAGGCATCACTTCAGACTTTTCTATGTTACATTTATATCCTGACAGTTCTGAGTATTCACTAAGCACTTTGAAAAATTTAGGGAGTGAGATATAAAGAAGGATATCATCCACATAGGCCGCAAATTTAACATGAACCTTATTCAACTGGAATCCAGAAATGGTGTCAGAGTGTTTCAACTTATACAAAAAATTTTAGAGTGCAAGAATAAAAAGCAAGGATGAAAAGGGGCATCCCTGCCATGTGCCTCTATGCAGGGGAAAGGAGGAGGATAATAAGGATATTAAATGAAGAAATTGAAGGCCAAGCCCGTGCCAGCGGAGAGCGTGGATTAAGTAATTCCTGTTTACTCGATCAAATACCTTTTCGGCATCTGAGGCCACTACTGCAAGGGAGTGATTAAGTTTGGCTCCTTTACTAAGGATGTTTAATAAGACATGTAAATTGTCTGTAATATTCCTATTTTTTACAAAATTGGATTGCTCCATATCAATTAAATCCAACATAAAGTCATGAAGATTGAAGTCCAATGCTACGGCGAATATTTTACAATCAGTATTGTACAATAATATGTGCATAAAGAAGGATCTCTGTCTTTCTTATGAATAAGACAAATAACAGCTTCTGTAAAGGAACCCAATGATTTATTCAATGAGAGGAAATGAGTAATTAACCTTAATAGTTTGGGAAAAAGTAATTTTGAAAATTGAAGAACAAATTGACCGTGGACCCATCTGGAACCGATGCCTTACCCAATGGAAGGCATTTAACTTTTCTACTTTTAAGATAATCAGATAGCAGAGTCCCAATTTTGTTGCATCCTTCATAGTATCTACCATTCATTTTCAGAAGAGTACCATCTGTCTTTCTGTCCAGGCCCACTTTATTACTCTTAGACGTAAAATGTTTATGCTCTAATTTCTTAATTTTGCAAAAAATGGCAGCTGATTCCTTCTCCATAGTTTTCCGTTTATTAGAAACATAAACAATTATAAACCCTCTAGATGCAGCGTTAAACGCATCCCAAACAAATTGAAAGGAAGATTCTCCTGTGTCGTTAATCTTGAAATATTCCTCAACAAATGCTGCATAAGAAGAAATAGAAGTCCTATCAGAGAGTAAGTGATTATTGAATCTCCAGCGAGATCTAGAAGGAGGATTACAAAGAACATCCAAATCAGTAGACACTGGAGCATGATCCGAAATTAAGATTGAACCAATCTCAGAGTTCACTACATGTTGAATGAGATTCTTACTAAGAAAAATATACTCTATCCTAGTTTGTGTTTTATGAGGAGCAGAGTAAAAGGAAATTGCTTGAAGAGCAGGGAGGGCTGATTGCCAAGAATCTGGAAGAGAATTATGTGTAATTGTGTGAGTAAAAGCTTTGTGAGCTCTATGAGTAAAAAATCTCGAAAGTGAATGACGATCAAGAAAAGGGTCCATGATTTGATTGGAGTCATCCCCTAAAATAAAGCTGTCAGAATAGTTTTTAATTACCAATTGCAAAATGTGTCTTCAAAACATGGGGTCTGGGTTTGTAGGACCATTTACATTAAGATTCGCAAAAGTGACACCATCAATAATAAGCTGTACTAAAACCCATCTACCTTCCTTATCAATGTCCTCAGAAATATGGGAAACTTTAACATTTTTATGACAGAGAATGGCTAAGCCATTTTTATGCTGCGTAGAAGAGGAAAAGAATAGGTCTCCCAGCCATTGTTTTTTGAGTTAGATGATGTCAGCGTCTGTAAGATGTGTTTCTTGAAGCAATGCAAGCTGGCAGCGCAATCTAGATAGATGTGACAAAACACGTTGCCATTTAATAGGATTTTCAAAACCTTTAAAATTCAAAGTTGTGACTCTAAGTAGTATATGCGGCGAATTCATACGTGAACAGTAGGGATAAATAGATATATGAGCATAATATGAAAAAGAAGTTTCAGCAGACAATACACATAAAAAGTAATAGAATGAAGTGAGAGAAAAGAAAAACAAAAACGTAGATGGGGGCAAGGAACCCCATATCTGTGTTTTAACTGCAGTTTGCTGTGCCTGTGTGTGTGTGTGATAAGAATCTTCTGTGTGTGTAACTGTCATGTGTGTTGGTTGATCTGGGTGTGCAGGTGTGTGGGAGAGAGACATGGAGTAGCTGATTCACAAAAGCATTTATGAGTATGTTAAGTAGTATTACAGAAGTACTCCATACCATAAACGTACATGCCTTTGGAATCAGCCCTGAGATGTCCAACAACTCCCTATTAGTAAAAGTGAAAAAGGGGCACAGTCCTTTCTATTTGCACTAACTGTAACTGAATATTACCTGAAAAGTCAAATTTTATTCCCATTTTAGTTGTTTTGAAGGGCAATTCACAAAATTCACTAAAATAGTACTTTAAAGAATATGGCGCAAATGCTACTTTACATACACCAAAATGTCTTTATGCACAGGCCCTAAGGTCTTTATGTTGGTTATTATAAAGATAGTATGCTTTAAGTTGGTGTTGGTATTCTTTAAATGGGTGTGCTCTTCAAAGTCTCAAAATCTGCATGTATCCTACCTGTATATCTCTATAACTGTGTGTGCAGAGAGAAAACATAATATTGTGGTAAACAATATCGTTGACAAATATATTGTGTCAAAATATTGTTTACTACAATATTTTACTCCTACACATAGATTGGTAAGTGCAAAATAATCGGGAAAAATATTGTTAAATAAATTTCACTAATATTTAATACTATATATAAATATATTCTTCTATAAACACATATATAGGCTCCCTATCCCAGACCTATTTCAGCCCCTTGGATCCCATCCCCCAGGGCTAGACCTTCACCTTTATTTTTTTTAAATGGGTAGGGGGGTCAGCGCGGACCCCTCCCCGGCTGATTTTCCCCTGGAAACCCCATCCCCCGGGGCATGGCCTCTTGTTGGGGACCACGGGGGAGCCTGAAGGCCCCCGCGGTTCTGACCGGCTCCCACCTCCTGCGGTAGCCGGCATTGCTTTTTACACCTATGGAGTTGCTGACATGCAGCTCCCTGGGTGCAAAAAGCAAAGTGTGCTCCACTTTGAACAAGTGAGGGCAAAATGCTCTTACTTTCTCAAAGCAGAGGTCACTGTTTGCTATGGGATCCCATAGCAAACTGCAATGTCCCTGGCGTGGGCACCCCGGGACATTGCTGGAGCCGGCCCTGGGGGGTGGCAGTCCTTTGGGCCATTTACGGCTCCGGGGGGTGAAGGAAGTGGCCCTCTAGGGCCACCTGGGTTTTCTCACAACCACCTGCTAGGCCTTCCCAAGAATGAAGAGTCGGTCAGACAGTAGAGAATATACACTTACATGTTTATTGGTTATGCTTTGCAGAGGAGTCCGTCATGACCTGCACCCTAAGGCGTTTGTCGAGGGACTGGCCCCCCAACAGTCTACAGTGAGTAATCATTCTTCCCCAGCAGTCTGCAACCCTGCCCACCATGGAAAACTACCAGCCTGGGCTGATCACGAACAAAGGAGGCACAGTAGGATGAGCTCACACCTGCCAGATGGGTACATGTTATCAGGGATCCAAGGCCACAGTGTTGGGTCTCAGCATCTCCTAACGTGGGAGCAGAAACTACACAATCGGGCGAACATACGAGGGCCGAATGGCCTATTCATTAGCATTGAGAAACAGCCTTGAGCAAAGAGAAGAAATAATAACGGAGTACAGTATTCTGCTGAGGCAAGCGAAAATAATAATAATGATGAGGCCTAACTCAGGCACAGTCTGAACAGTCTAATGAGGGTAACAAAAAAGAAAATGGAGTCACATTCGCTAACTAAAGCCTGCACATTACGAGGATAACTCAGTGGGTTACATAACGCGAATGAGACTGACATGCATTTAGCCACATAATGCTAACATAATATAATACCGAGAATATATATGGTAGGGACGGGATTTCAAAACTAACAGACCCTCCTTTTAGCATGTGTGGCTAAAAGCTTCATTGCTATCCGGTAGGGTCTTTACAATTCTAGGGGAGGAGAGGTATATTGTCTATCCATCCATTAGTCAAGATAAAAACAAAGCAAATGCAAGCATCAAAGATTGTACTTAATATTCAAATATGCCTTCATCTATTAACATTATTGACTGAATTTCTTGCATCATCATGGAGGAGCACTTATTGTCACGCTGGGGCAACGGAACACTGGGAGTGAGTTTGCTTATGCAATATGTGCAGCAGGCTGGGAGACAATTTATACATAGGCAGCATGTGAAAATAACCCCTGCAATGGCTATCAGGACAAGTAATATTTTCCATCCCCATGTAGTCACTAGAGTCCAGAGCCATCCTTTAACGGACCATGAGCCATTTGCCTGATGAACTTCTGAGGTAAGTTTGTGCAACTTCTGTATGGCAGCATACACAGTAGGGGCGCTATCAGGGATGTACACACAGCGACTGCTTCAGATGATGCGACAGGCTCCACCCCTATTGGCCAGGATAACGTCTAACACCATCCGGTTTTGAAGAGAAACAAGTCTTGTGGCCTGGAGCTCAACTGTAATGTTGGTCAGGATACCAGCAGTTGTGTTGATAACACCCTCAACTACCCTGGCAAGGCGACGAATATTACGACTATTGAACATGGGACCCCAGAATGTCACAATGCCCTTCATTATGTCGGTGAACTGCTGCTAAGAGGTATCTGTCTGGATCAAGCACCCTCCTAACTCGGTGTACCTGAAGATCCCTACGCTGCAATTTATGATGCTGGTGGTAGTCGGACGGAGCAATGTAGACGGGAGGCAAGAGGAAGGTTAAATAACACCGACCAGACCACCCTCTTGGAAGCCACGTGTAAGCCTGTTCCCCACAGATGAAGTATTCATTAGGAGGTGTGAGCAGAGGTGGGCTACAGGTAGTGTTCAACCGGTAGGTGTAGTTGCAGCGACTCTGTCCTACCGAAATGTTCCCTATTCCTTCAACACAGAAACTAGCTGTTGAATTTATTACAGGGACAGGCATAGCTCTGTCCTCCGTGATATTGCGTTCCTGGAAACATTTAAAGTAGGCGGTGACATTAAATCCTTGGAAATCTAACAGTTCATTTCGCAACCAGGTGACGTTTGCATAGTCTTCAAATTTATTCACACAAGCTTCAGGTTGCAGGGTACCCTCCTTACCATCTGGTCCGGGGGTATATCCCTGGTGTACTACTATATATTCCAACACCGCCTCGTAATCAGCCTGTACCATTTTCATAGCGTCAGCGTGATAGTGCATATATACCATAGAGAGCAATTGGAACCACGCTTCACAGCTACCCAAGTATGACAGGGGAAACAAGACTAACAGATCGTTCTTATGCATAACGGATGGAAGTAGACCACACACCCAGCAATTCGTAGAATTAATGGTACTGTGTACCTGATGGAGCATCTGAACAAAAGCATTCTGCACATACGTCTGTCTATGTCTCTCCTTATGCGGGCCCAGTGTAACAAACAAATGTTCGTTTGAGACCGGTGTTGTCCCTATCAAAGCGTGCACAGGGTGCTGTTCCTCCAAGTACGAAACAACCCCAAATACAATGAGCAGGGAAAGGAATATTATAGCAATAAACACTGCTTTACTCTTAGTGGACCAGGAGGACCAAACAGGA
Source organism: Calotriton arnoldi (assembly GCA_963921515.1). Lineage (NCBI taxonomy): Eukaryota > Metazoa > Chordata > Amphibia > Caudata > Salamandridae > Calotriton > Calotriton arnoldi. Next base: position 317,507 of record CAWUFW010015418.1, on the reverse strand, counting down.
TCATTTGAAATAGAACGCGGAGCCGCAAAGGGCTGCTCCTCGTCAGGGACGAGACGACCAAAAGGATACATGTGGACAACTTCAAGGACAGTCTATCAGTGTCTTAGGAAGGGGAAAAAAAAGGAAATTCACAAGCAAGAGCCACTTATTGCAACCACAGTACCAGGGGCACAATTCACCCAGCGTCCGTCAAAGCCTCGCTGGCAGGCTTCTATCGTTCATCAACGATGGTGCTGTGAAGCACTCCCACGGAGGGCCTGCGCGATCGCGACCCTTGCAGACAAAACAAATCCTTCTTCTTTCAGGATAGGGCACCCTCCCTCCGGGGCCAATGCCCTCAACTATTCTGTCCAGTATCCGGGCAGTGCACCAGATCAATCACCCCTATCTAATACAGGCACCTCAGGCACAGTACCCACCCCTAAGCTCAAGTCCTTCCCTAACTCCTAAACTGTTCGACTGGTGCACCGTCCCTTTTTACGGGGCCTCAAATTGTACCTGGTAGCTCCAGGCTCTGTGTCATCAGCAAAGAGAGGCAAAAGGTCAGGATCAGATGGGCATCGAAATTCGGATTCCGGTGTGGTAGGAACTGCGTCACTTTCCTCGTCTGTCTGCGCCCACCTCACTCGGGCGTCGGAGAAAGGAACGAAATGCGGTACCTTCTCACACTCCTGCTCACTGATGCCATCGTTGACCCAGCTGTCGGTGAGGAGCGGTAGGGGCACCCATTTTACGTGGGAAGCATGTATCCAATGCTTCTTGCCGTCCACATTGACCGCTGTTCTAGTGGCAAGTAACACGATCACTGGGTCTTTCCACCTCGGCTCCAAGCTGCTCTTCCGCTGGAAGTTGTGGACCAAGACGTAGTCTCCAGGCTGTATCTGATGCCCGGGCCCCTCTGGTACTGGCTGCAACGTGGCGTGTATCTGTTGGTGAAGAGAACGAAGATCTTTAGATAATTCGTAAAGATAGTCTACAAGCAAGGGATATTCTATCTCGGAAAAGCGCTTTGGTCTGGGGACGCCCCAAACATTCGCTGGGCGTCTAAAGACCACCTCGTAGGGGGACAGCCCTGTTCTAGAATGCACTGTTACTCTGGTGGATAACAAAGCTAGGGATAATGCATCTGGCCATTGCAGTCCCGTGCTTTCCTGAATCTTTGCCAACTTCAGTTTGAGAGTACCATTGTATTTTTCAACTAAGCTTGCCGAATGGGGGTGAATTGCTGTGTGGAACTTCTGTTTAACATGTAAACCTGTGCATACTAACTCAATGACTGGGCATTAAAGTGATTGCCGTTGTCACTCCAGATCACCCGGGGCAATCCGTAGCATGAGAAATACTCCTTCAGGAGTGCTTTTGCTGTCGCCATGGCTGTATTCTCTTTAGAGGGGTAGGTTTCGATCCACTTACTAAAAGCGCAGATCACCACTAACACATACTTAAGGTTATTAACTCGTTCCATTTCAATGAAATCCATCTGGAGAACCTCGAAAGGGAAGGATGGTGGTGCAAAGTTGCCGGAAGGTGTGGGGGTACCTTTCCCGGGGTTATGTCTCAGGCAAATGATACAACGCTTCACTAGATGCGTGGCTACCTTGGGGATATTATCATTCTGCCACACTGGGTCCAGCAATTTACATATTCCCTTGGCACTAATGTGCGCCGGGCCATGGGCCATGGTTACAACAGGGAGTACATAGGCATTGGGCAGTAACCACCGCTGCTTCCCTGACAAGTCAGTCCAGCACCCATCCTCATCCAGGCGACCTGTTCTCTCCTCCCGCATTGCCAATTCATCTAGAGTCGCCTCACTCTGAATTTCTCTGACGCTTTCTAATGTGTCTTCGAACATTCTGTTTTCTGGAACCCATCTAGCGGGGCCTGCCACCAGCATCTGTTTTGTTTTTGATCGAGCTGTATCCTTGGCTGTCTGATCTGCGAAAGCATTGCCCCGCCCCACATCGTCCGTAATAGCCTTATGAGCGCTACATTTCACTATTGCTAGCTTACTGGGAAGTGTCAAGACAAATAGTAACCTATGTATCAGTGGCCCATTCTGAATCCGCAATCCATGCGAAGTCAGAAACCCTCTCTCCGCCTAGAGGCGCCCAAAATTATGGGCCACCCCGAAGGCGTACTGGCTGTCGGTGTAGATATTAACAGTCAGTCCCTCACATGGCTTGGCAGTTTGGGCTGGACTGTTCCCATGAGGCACAGGGTCAGACTGATTTGCATATGGCCATGTCTGAACTGGGGTGGTGGAGTGAGCTAAAGAATGATGATGGATTAAACCCAGATCAGTTGACTGGGGGTGAGTGTTTGATTGGCTCAAACGTTCCGTCCATCATCCCCTTTTGTATCGCTTTGGTCGCCCTAAGTTGGCGGGGGTATGCCCAGACGTGGGTCCCTTGCTCACTTTGCCACTGGATTCAAGCAAGCCTGGCTGATGACGGCTGAAATGCCAGAAACCGGTCCTAGGATGCTTGTTTCCGGTCCAGGGAAGACATGGCTTGGCAGTTCGGGCTGGACTGTTCCCATGAGGCACAGGGTCAGACTGATTTGCATATGGCCATGTCTGAACTGGGGTGGTGGAGTGAGCTAAAGAATGATGATGGATTAAACCCAGATCAGTTGACTGGGGGTGAGTGTTTGATTGGCTCAAACGTTCCGTCCATCATCCCCTTTTGTATCGCTTTGGTCGCCCTAAGTTGGCGGGGGTATGCCCAGACGTGGGTCCCTTGCTCACTTTGCCACTGGATTCAAGCAAGCCTGGCTGATGACGGCTGAAATGCCAGAAACCGGTCCTAGGATGCTTGTTTCCGGTCCAGGGAAGACATGGCTTGGCAGTTCGGGCTGGACTGTTCCCATGAGGCACAGGGTCAGACTGATTTGCATATGGCCATGTCTGAACTGGGGTGGTGGAGTGAGCTAAAGAATGATGATGGATTAAACCCAGATCAGTTGACTGGGGGTGAGTGTTTGATTGGCTCAAACGTTCCGTCCATCATCCCCTTTTGTATCGCTTTGGTCGCCCTAAGTTGGCGGGGGTATGCCCAGATGTGGGTCCCTTGCTCACTTTGCCACTGGATTCAAGCAAGCCTGGCTGATGACGGCTGAAATGCCAGAAACCGGTCCTAGGATGCTTGTTTCCGGTCCAGGGAAGACATGGCTTGGCAGTTCGGGCTGGACTGTTCCCATGAGGCACAGGGTCAGACTGATTTGCATATGGCCATGTCTGAACTGGGGTGGTGGAGTGAGCTAAAGAATGATGATGGATTAAACCCAGATCAGTTGACTGGGGGTGAGTGTTTGATTGGCTCAAACGTTCCGTCCATCATCCCCTTTTGTATCGCTTTAGTCCCTCACTCAACTCACAAGCCCAAAGAAGTGCCACCAGCTCTGTAGCTTGGGCTGATTGGTGCGGGATATGGAATGTCTCAACTACAGTATGTAACGTTGTTATTGCATAGGCTGCAGTGGTAGTACCATCTGGTAACTTGAAACAAGAGCCATCGACATATAGTTCCCCTTGGGGTTCAGATAGGGGAACATCAGTCAGGTCTCCCTGTCCCTTCGTCTCTTCCTCCGTTCTATATACACAATTGTGTACGTCCATATCTTTACTTGACAAAGGGAGGGGTAGTAATGTGGCTGGGTTCCGAGTGGTCCATCGTTTTATGGTAATGTGCGGAGCAAACAAAGTAAGTTCGTATCCATTCAGACGTGCACTAGTAAGGTGCTGTGTCTTCGTTCTGTTCAATAGTGCATCTACAGCATGAGGTACCATTACTGTGAGGGTAGTATCAAGGACGAGCCCTGCCAATTGCCTGATAGAAACTGCCACTGCCGCGGCAGCTCTCAGACAGCTCGGGAGCGCTCTGGCGACGTTATCCAGAATGGCAGAAAAATAAGCGCAGGGTCTTTGCTTACCTCCAAAACCCTGTGTTAAGACAGAGGGGGATATTCACAAGAACGTGTGCTAAACATCTCCAAAAAATGTTAACGCAACTTTACACATCGCAGCCTATCGTGGGAAAATAACCCTGTGTGAACGTGGAATTCACAACACGGCGGTACCATGCGATAATCCCCCAAAAACGCGGCCAATGTCCGCGATACAACAACCGCAACCGTGATAAAAACACAAACCTCAACGCGAAAAAACATGCGATGGGCCAAAGCGCGATGAGGAAATCAGCGATAAGCAGTGCCAGGCCTGCAATACACACATGGCAGGTGGGAAAAACCACTATAAAAGTAGAAAAAACACACAAACACAAAATGACCAACACCCAAGCACCATGGAGGCAGCCGGAGCAGGCGCAGAGGACGAGCGCAACTCCACAAGCACCCCAGATGACCAGCCTGGGACCTCGGGGACAGGGAAGGGCAAGGACAAGAAGAAGAAGAGCAAGACGAAGTTCAGTCCGCAGGAAAACAGGATCCTGGTCACAGAGGTGATGGAACACCATCAACAACTGTTCGTCACCTCCAACGTGTCATTGGGCACCAAAAATGGAATATGGCAGGACATCGTGGACAAGGTGAATGCCGTCGGAGAGCACAAGAGGTCAATGGACGAGGTCAAGAGGCGATGGATTGACATCAAACGCAAGACCAAGGAAAAACTCGCAGGCAACCAGAAGGCAGCAATGCAGACTGGGGGTGGGAGCCCAGCGACACAGCTGGAGCTGGATGACATGGAGGAGCTGGTGTCGACAGTCATCAGTGTGGAGACTGTGGCCGGATTCGGGGGACCGGACACTCTCGACAGGACACAACACAACCGCAACAGGGTGAGTGACCACCAGGTACTGGGGGGACGGGTGGAGATGGCCACAATGGCACACATGCACAATCCAGCAGAGCACAGTGCACACCCACAATGACTCTGGATCATGGCCCTGATCCACAGACTGTCACAATGTACAATGCCATGCTGTCTGAATGTGAACCTGTACCATGCGGCTACATACATGCGGACACATTGTGATACACCATCTCCCCTTCACATTGCAGTGGCACCGTCAACACCTCCTGCAGAGCAGTCCCAGCCACTCTTCACTGATGACGAGGAGGACACCCCCAGCATTGACACCCAAGCCCTCCAAGACATCATTGACATCATCCGCAACTCACCTCCAGGATCAGGGCAGCCCAGCTGCATGGAGGAGACCCCACCCACTACCCAAACCACCCAGCAGGAGGCACCCACAGCCCCGGCAGTCCCCCAAGACCCCCAGGAACAACACATGGCCTTCCAACGCCATGTGCTGGAGGGCCAGAGGGAGACAGCTGAGCAGGTGCGGGTGGGGTTTGACCTCATGGCTACCAAACTGGACGCCATCCATAGGTGTCTAGGTCCCATCAGGGACCAGCTCCAGTCCCTAACGGACACCCACGGCCCGCTCCATGGTCTCCAACGAGCCCTGACTGACATCGCTGGAGTCATGACTCGGAGACAAGAACACCTGTCCGCTCAGAGTGGCTCCAGCGATCCCAGCCGTGAGCTGGCACACATGCGGAGGCTCATGGAGGACATGGTGCGGATGGAGGCGGAAAGGATGGCAGCCACCGCTGCACATCAGCAAAATGTAGCTGGGATCTACCATGCCCTGCAGATCCTCATCATGGCATTGCTGCCACAAGGCGTGGCGCAGATGAATGCTGCTGCCCCCACACCATCCACATCTCCGCCCCCTGGTGTGTCAGTGCCTCCCAGTGCGGCAGGCGTATCCACTCCGGCACCTGATGTGTCACTGCCACACAGTGCAGCCGACAATCCTCCACCGGCCCCTGATGTGTCAGTGGCACACAGTGCCGCAGCCGGTACTGCAACACCCACAGGTGGGGCAGAGCACACATCCGAGGACGTGGATGGGATTGAGTTCAGAAGGAGGCACTAGCATTCATTTCCGCCACCTTGCCTGTTTCTGCTTGGTGCCGCACATGGCCCCATGACCTTCCACTGACCCCTGATACACTCCGCTGCACTCACCTTGGACCGCGACATGGACTGCCATATCCTGTTTGATGACCAATGACACGGCGACCAGACTGCGGACTGTACCCTTCCTCTTCTGCAGTACTTGTCATTCCCGGATGGACTCTGGCTGGCCCTCCACGGGCCCATATTGTGTAGTGTGCTTGGCATGGCCCTGTACCGCTCCAGCTGCAAAACTCCACTGGATGTGCAATAAACATCCAGAAACGCACTGCTGTGTCATGGCTTTCATCATTCATGGATGAATGTGTGGATGAATGTAGGGACAGTGATTTCCCTTACGTCAATGATGCTCATCTAGTGGGATGCCAGTCACAGTGTGCTACATTGCCTATTGTGTTCCGCTTGCCGTGGACACTACGACAGGGACACACGCATTAGTCACTCCCTTGTCCGGACATGGACTGAACCATGCCCAGAGCCCCCGAGTCATTGTTGCAAGCCCTGCGCTGGTCCGGCGTATGCCAGGCCAGACCACTCCGCTTACGCTCCGAGGGGGGGCCCACATAGCTACATGTCGCAGGTGTACACGCTGGTGGTATGCAGCTCACTGGTCTAGTTGTCAGCATGTCACAGCCACTCACTGAGGGCAGGTCTGCACACACACCACACCCATCCGGCACAGGCGTCACAGGCCATGTGACCCCGCCAATATAAGGGGCCGACAACGTCACATTCCCCACTGCCGGTGGTGACTGGATGATGGATGCTCCACGGTTCTCAATCATAAAGGGCCCATGAGTTGTGGCGCACAGGGTTGGTCGCACCCGAGGCCTTGCGTCCGTCACGGGCCTACCACCACGTGGCGCTGACTGGGGTTGCACAGGGTTAGTGGCACCAAAATAGCTGAGCGGGTGTGCGGCCTGCGATGATGACGTGTGCACTGATGTGGTCTCTGCCATTGATGCCTCAGGACTCAATGTCAGGTGTGGGACCTGCTGGGCCGCGGGGAGGGTCCGCATGATGTGGACCATGCCATGGTGGCGGGACCGGGGCCTGGAGCTTGCACGGGCACGTGGTGTGCCCACTGGTGGACACACCGTTGGTGGCAGGTGAGCAGTGGGCCCGGGGTGCGCAAGTGCGGACAGTCAGCATTGGCTGGCGGGAAGGGGTAGGGTGCGGCTTTATGCGTGCGCAGGGACGGACAGGCGTTGTTGCCGTGTGCTGTGTGATAGACTCTGCCATGATTGACTCTGGCCTCGATTACAGATTGCAGACCTGGTGGCTTGCAGTGTATCCCGGCACGTGGTTGGAGATACACCGGTGGCAGCAGGTGAACAGTGGAGCCTGGGTGCGCAGGGGCGGTGGTGTCTCTCTCTCTCTCCCTTCCTTCCCTCTCTCTCTCACTCTCTCTCCTTTCCTTCTCTCTCTCTCACTCTCTCTCCTTTCCTTCTCTCTCTCTCACTCTCTCTCCTTTCCTTCCCTCTCTCTCACTCTCTCTCTCCCTTCCTTTCCTTCTCTCTCTTTCTCTCCCTGCCTTTCTTTCCTTCTCTGTTTCTCTGTGTCTCGCTCCTTTGATGTGCGCATGGCACATGTTCTGATTTTGTGCTTTATTTTCCACGCTGTGATATCGAGATTGTCCCGGAGGGACCCGACAGGAGTCTTCCACATTGGTGTTTTGTGTTGTATTTCAATAAAGTTTTTGGTTGTTACTTCAGTGCTGTGTGACTGTTTCTCGTTCTTCTGGCCACACATGTGTGTTATTTTTTGACAATGTGCGTCATCATGCGCTTTTTGTTGCTCTTGTGTCGTGCACGGAATGTGTTTGTCCGGGGGGGGCTGGGGGTGGTGGCGGTGGGTGTTGTGGCCCTCATGGGTATCCGAGCTGCATGATCATAGTCTCCATGGCATCTGTGGGTCTTCAGGTGTAGCTCTTGGCTGGGCTCCCTTTCATGCTGCAGGTAGTCGTCCTGCTTAACACCAGCAAAAGGCAGGTGTTAAATCACTGGTGCTACCGTGGCTTATCGCCTGTTTTTGGTTCGCATCGCAGATCTGGCAGTTCGTTGAGAAAGTGGTGTTGTGGTTTTTCCGTGTGTTTTTGCACGGGTACACCTTCTCTGCATCTCATTAGGGTTGGTTGGTGGTGTCTACTGTGGAGATAAATTTGGGGCAGCTATCGCGGGAATACTGGCAATGTCTGCAGTTTGCACCCGCTTGTGAATGGGGTGTTGAATCTATCTCCACTTTGGATGCGTTAAGGTGGAGATAAATCGGCGGTAGGTCCTTGTGAATATGCCCCAGATAGCGCACAGCCATCCACCTCATGCACGTAGAGCACAAAAGGCTTTTTGGTAGTCCGGGGTACCCAATACAGGAGCAGAGCAAAGCGCAGCTTTTAGTTGTTCAAAGGCTTGCTGGCACGCAGGTGTCCAAGGCAGGGGTTCATGCACATCTTTCGTGGTCAGGGAAAGAAGGGTCTTTGTTAGTAGTGAGTAATTAGGGATCCATTGTCTACAATACGATGTTATTCCTATGAACGCGCGTACCTCGCGTTGTGTTCTAGGGACAGACATGTTAGTGATGACAGCTATGCGCTCCGGTATTAGTCTGCGGCCCTCCTTCGACAGTAGGTGACCTAAATAGGTGACCTCCTGTCGACAGTACTGAAATTTGGAAAGCTACACCTTGTGTCCATGATTCGCCAGGTGTAATAACAATTTAACCGTGGCGTCTTTGCAACCATCCTCAGTGTCAGAGGCAACGAGGAGGTCGTCAACATACTGCAACAGCACATTACCAGGGGGAAGCTCCAAAGAATCCAGTTGACTTTTTAATGCTTGGCTATAAATACTAGGGCTTCCAGTATAGCCTTGTGGAGCACGACAGAATCTAAAGCTCCGGCTGGCTATTGTGAAACCGAACAAATAGCGGCTATCTGTATGAATCAGGATGCTGAAAAAGGCATTCTTCAGGTCAATGACAGAGAAAAACTTCGCTGAAGGGGGGATCATTGTTAAAAGTGCGGTAATGTCCGGGACCACTGGGTATTGAGGAATGACTATTTTGTTCACCTCCCGAAGGTCAATCACAAAGCGGTAAACATCAGGGTGGGCATCAGGGGAATCCGAGGGGGTTTTCTTAAGAACAGGAAGAATAGGGCTATAACACATATTCGCCGTAGTCTCCTCAACCACACCAGACTCAATCAAGTCCTGTATTATTTGCAACAATGCCATCTCACCTGCCTGGGATATCTTGTACTGGGGGACACGTGGTAATCGAGCCTTATCTTTGATCTGGATGGAAACTGGCGGTATTTGGAGCAGCCCCACATCTGTGTCTCCCGTAGTCCATAACATACATGGCACATTTTTAAATTCAGCTGGAAGGGGGTCATCTTTCGCAAAGCACTGATTAGCACCAACAACTGGCGGGCCAATGGTCATATAGACACTGTCTAGTGAACAGGAAATAGTAGCATGCAACCTCTTCAGCAAATCGAGTCCCAACAAATTTGCCCCACAATTCGATGTCAGTAAAAAGGGTGAATCGACCGTAAAGGGACCAATTGTCAAGGCAAGGGTCTTGGAGATGGGGCTAATGACCGGCACACCTGAAAACCCCACCAAGACATTATTGTGGCCAGACAGAGCTGCCCTCGAGACCAGTGAACGGGAAACAGAGCTATTCATAGCCCCTGTTTCGACCAAAAATCTCTTAGCAGCACCCTGCAAATCAGCAAGGACATAAGGTCCATCCTGATCTACGGGCACTGGAACCGGTCCCTTACTCTGTCCTCGGCTGTCCTAGCTGTGAGATAACCGTGTCACGTCGTCCATGTCATAATCATCATGATAGTACTGCCAGCCTCTGGGGTCGTCAAAATAATTCCCACTTTGCCTGTTGTGTGCCGTATCTCCCACCTGCGCCCCTCCCCTTCCCCCTGCACCTCGCCCACGTCCTCTGGACCGCTGACCTTTTGGGGCCCCATCCTTCTGTAACAATTCCGGGCACTCGTTTTGCCAGTGTCCCTCCTGTTTGCAGTATGCACATTGATTGAACCCAATAGGCACGTTGGACGTGCCACCTCTACCAGACCGCTGTAGGGTCAGACCAGAACCTCTACCTTGTCCGTTGCCCCTTGCAACCTGCTGCAATAATACCCTCGTCTTCAAATCCTTTGACTTTTTCTCTGCCTTTTCCTTATCCTCGTTCTCCCTATGCTCATAATATTGTGCAATACTCAATATCACAGATGGGGATGATGTCCTCCAAGTGCTTTCCGAGGCCTGCAACCGTGTCACAATCTCAGGAAGCAAGTTGGTAACAAATCTATTGACAAACAAACGAAAACCACCCTCCTGTGACACGTCCTGTCCACTAAAGTCCAAAAATACCCCTTCAAACCTGGTAAAGAAGTCGGACACACTTTCATACTTCTTCTGACGGCATACAGTCAACTTGTCCCAATCCACCCTTTTTGGCGGAATAAGTGAGTGCATGTAGGTGATAATACGCCCTGGCAAAGCGAGAAGCTCCGCTTTAGGCTTGTCTCCAGGCTTGCGCTCCTTGTCCCAAGTCCTAATCTCGTCCCATGTTCCCCCCAACTCTAATGCATGATCTTGTGTATGGACCTGTCTCCATATGTCCACCGGTACCAGTAGCCCGAAGAACAGCTCTATGTCAGCTAGCGTCATTACGGTGGAGGAAGCCGCTTCCATCAATTCCTTATAGTATGCGGTAGGGTTTTTCCGGGGGTTCCGGCAGCTGGCTCTTTAAGGATAAGACCTCACTCCTTTTCCAAGGCGTATAAACCCATTGCTCCTGAAAGCGGGCCTCAACTCGTTGTCTAATCACCTCATTAATGGAATTGCGCTGTTCTGGTATTTCAGGGTGATAAATGGGATGGACTTCCCTCATGGGGTGCTGTGTCCCCATTATTGGGACTTTCTGGAGCAACCTACCTCGGTAACCCACTAGTGTCGTTATACTACTAAAAACTTCATTGGGGGCCATACCTGCTGCATATACCCTATCTCGTATGTCGTATATTATTTGCGGTGCAACACTGCTAAAAAACTGTTCCCATAATTCTATCAGCGTCGCTGACATGTGTTTGAGTGCATGCTGTTGTATGAACGGCTTGTAGTCTTTCATCACACTCCCTCCACACTATAGATCGGGTGGCAAGCACACTGGGCTGCTTGATTTGCCACCATTCTTTTCTCCTCATCACCCACTGCAGAACGCACCAACACCTTGTCCATTCGATCGCGCACTGCCGCCCAGTTCACATCATGCATTCCACATGCAGGAGTTTCAACATTCAACCGTGCCTGGTGTGTCTCACTAACGGAGGAGGGGGTAGATGCAGAGACAGGCACCATCATGTAGGGGGAAAGGGCAGTAGGGGTATACAAGGGAGTATCAGTAGAGCTGGTAGACTGGGCAGGGGAGACGATAGCACCTGCCCCAGTGACTGGTGTAGATGGAAGGGAGGCGAGAGGGGCCACAGTTGCAGCGGTAACGCTGGGAGTGGGAGGGCTAGAAAAGGCTGCCGGATATATCCGTTCGGGGGCGTAAGGAGGAGGAGGACGAGAATCCAACAGCCCATCAACAAACTCATCTCCTTCTTCTCTAGTCACATAACACTTATCCGTCTGTAACCAAAACTTCCTATCTGCACACTCTATACCCTTCTCTACCTTCCCTCTTTCATAGGCCACTGCCTTCTGTGTAATCCTTTGCGTCTGTTTCTTTTGTGCCTCCTTCTCTGCCCTCATACGTCGCTGCTTTGCTTCCTTCTGCCATACTCTCAAAGAATCAAACATCGACTGCCTGCTCCTCCTAGCAAACAACTTGTCCTGCAAGTAGTTCAATATCTGTTCGTCAAATGAGCCGGTGAGCGGCCACCGCAACTCGGCATTATCCTTCGTATATTTATACCACGACGTACTGAACATAACAGGGCCATTACCAAGTTTAACCCCTTGTGTGCTTCGGACGGCCCCCGGCCGTCTGACGTCACGGTGGGCGTGTGCGGAGGACAGCCGGGGGCCATCCAAACTCCACCCACTCAATAAAACGCCCGCACAGCGCAAAAATTCACGCAGCACGGAACGGGTTAACATACATATCAAAATTTGGGGTACCCTCTGGAGGTGCAGGCTGACTCTCTTCTAATCGAGCATCAGTAGAACAAAATCGACATCCAAAACACCCTAAGTTACTAAAACAAGGCATCTTAATATAAGACACAAGTATTGTCCCTGCCGGACAAATGTAACACCAACGATCGACAAACGAAAACAAGACAAAATAATGAGCGTTAGTCACAAAGTCAAACAAAATGGTCCAGAGACCACTCCCTACAGTCCGAAGACTGTGTCAAATCCAAGAAGACAGACGCCTGCCCCAGACCTTTTCAAATATTAACCAAATTACCAGTTGGTCTGGCAGAGTATTCACGGGCAGTCCCGGACCTTTTTGAGCATGGGCCAAATTTCCAGGTGATCCGGCAAACCGCTCGCAAACGCTCTGTGTCTTTTCCCCAGGGGTCCGCAGACCCACCAAGTGCAAGACAAGCGGTCCGGAGACTGTACCAAGACACAGCCCGTCGGCTCGTGCCGTTCAAGACAAGCGGTCCGGAGACCGTACCAAGATACAGCCCGTAGGCTTGTGCCGTTCAAGACAAACAGTCCAGAGACTGTATCAAGACACAGCCCATAGGCTCGTGCCGTTCAAGTATGGTGCCATTTTTCCAAGAATCAAACCACTAACCTGGTGCACACAGGTCGAGTCAAGCTATTCTCCACTGCTGACTCTTCGGACCAAACGGTCAACTGCAAGGTTTGCCTTCTCAGGACCCCGGCTGGTGACCACTAGACGAGGGAGCGCCCGATCAGCCGGGCGGGGCAGCTGCGAGGACCAAGCTCGGTCTTGTGTTGGGATCCCCGATTCTCCCAACCGACCAAACGCATCCCCCCGACCCTGCAACCCGATTACAGGTCCCTGTTCGGGCGCCAACTGAATAAGTGGCCCTCTAGGGCCACCCGGGTTTTCTCACAACCACCTGCTAGGCCTTCCCAAGAATGAAGAGTCGGTCAGACAGTAGAGAATATACACTTACATGTTTATTGGTTATGCTCTGCAGAGGAGTCCGTCATGACCTGCACCCTAAGGCATTTGTCGAGGGACTGGCCCCCAAACAGTCTACAGTGAGTAATCATTCTTCCCCTGCAGTCTGCAAACCCACCCACCATGGAAAACTACCAGCCTGGGCTGATCACGAACAAAGGAGGCACAGTAGGATGAGCTCACACCTGCCAGATGGGTACATGTTATCAGGGATCCAAGGCCACAGTGCTGCGTCTCAGCATCTCCTAACGTGGGAGCAGAAACTACACAATCGGGCGGACATACGAGGGCCGAATGGCCTATTCATTAGCATTGAGAAACAGCCTTGAGCAAAGAGAAGAAATAATAACGGAGTACAGTATTCTGCTGAGGCAAGCGAAAATAATAATAATGATGAGGCCTAACTCAGGCACAGTCTGAACAGTCTAATGAGGGTAACGAAAAAGAAAATTGAGTCACATTCACTAACTAAAGCCTGCACATTACGAGGATAACTCAGTGGGTTACATAACGCGAATGCGACTGACATGCCTTTAGCCACATAATGCTAACATAATATAATACAGAGAATATATATGGTAGGGACAAGATTTCAAAACTAACAGGGGCGTGCGCCCCCTATCCCACATTGAAAATTGTGCTGGGGAGGTGGTGGTCCCCAGGGCAGCGGAGGGGTGCGTGACCCCCCGCATTTAAGTATAGTAGCCCTGGGGAGGTGGTGGTCCCCGGGGTTGCATTGGGGGGTTGGAGCCCCCCCACATGTCTTATTTAAATATAGCCCCGGGGAGATAGTGATCCCTGGGGCTGTGGGGGGCTGCGTGGCCCACCCGCACACCAGTACATTAGCCCCAGGGAGGTGGCAGTCCCCGGGGCTGTGTGGGGGGCTGGAGCCCCCCCATACATTTTAATTTAAATATAGCCCCTGGGGGGTGGCGGTCCCTGGGCTGGGGGGGCGTGTGGTCCCCCAAAATTCAGTGATTCAGCTCTGGGGAGGTGGCGGTCCCCAGGGCAGCAGGGGGCCTGCGCTGAGGCCCACAATCAATAATATTTATTGCCTCTGGGATCTGGCCCACCCGGGGGCTTAGTTAAACAAAGCTCGGCAACCTGGCATCATTTAAAAAAAACATTTTGGTGGGATTCGTAGCCTCAACGTGACTCCCGCAGATTTTTTTTTAAATAATGTTTTTTTTGGCCCTGTAGGTCTCTGTGAGCCCCCCTGAATAGGCCTACGGGGTCAGGGTGTTTCTACCCTGCCCCCTTTTCTTTTTTTACATTTTTGCTTGTGTTGGCAGCCAATCAGATGTCAGGCCACAAGATCGGCAGGGGTCGCAAATCCACCACGGCCACAGTTGTATATCTGTGAAATCTTTAAATTTCTTAGGAACTACTGAAAGGATTTACACCTTTTAACAAGAAGAGTGCTTTCTAGAACAAGAGCTACCTTTTTGCAAAATTTGATGTAATTCCGTTCAGCAGTTCTGTCTGTAGCTGTGTCTAAAGTTTCCTATGGAAATTAATAGAGAAAAAGCATTTTGGGACCCCCCCTTTTTCTCAGCCCCCACTTGACGGAACACCCGGACATTTTCAAGACAGGAGCTGAAGTGAGCGTAAAATTAGTTTTGAAAATTTCATGAAGATTCGTCAAACGACACCAAAGTTAATTGCAAATCAAAAACAGCTTTTTGATAGAAATCAGGTCCTAACTATAACTACCTACTGGGGACTGCCAGTAGGGCATATATATACAGAGTTGCGTTGCAGAGAGGTGTAAAAAGGGGCATGGCCTCGGACCACCTCTCTGCAACGCAGCCCTGTGGCGCTTACTGGAGGTACCTGGTGGGCTAGTTGGCCCACCAGGGACCCTCAGGATTCAAGGGGACTTAATGCCCCAACTTACAACGTGCTAGCGGGCGCGTTTGCACAGTGGTGCAGGGAGGGGGCGGGGCCTGATATAAGAAGTTAGCAATCCTGCTGTGTGGGACTTACTGGTGGTAATAAAAGGGGAGTTGGCCCCCAAGGTTGACGTTGGGGGCTAACTACTCCTCCTGTTACCTCCAGTAAATCCCACACAGTGGGATTGCTAAGAGTTGTTTCGGAGGCCACGCTCACGTTTCTCCACCACTCTGGAAACGCGACTGGTAGGTTATAGTTAGAAATTAGCATTTAAAAAACCTTTGAAATTCATTGAAACAACCATAGGTTTCAGGGACATTATAGTTAGAAATTAGCATTTAACAAACCTTTGAAATTCACTGAAAAAGCCATAGGTTTCAGGGACATTATAGTTAGAAATTAGCATTTAAAAAACCTTAGAAATTCACTGAAAAACCATAGGTTTCAGGGACGTTATACTTAGTTGGACATTTCACTCGTACAAAACCAGAGAAATTCCCCCATTATAGTTAGTTCAGCTAACTATAACTCGCGCCCCCGCAATGCACTGCTTATGACGTCACATATTACATCATTCATGACATGGTCAGTGACATCACTGATGACATCACTGATGACATCTCAAATGACATCAGTGATGACATCATCCAGTGACTGTGTTTCTGTAAAGTTTAAATATGTTTTATATATATATATATATATATATATATATATATAGGCCAAGGTGTTTTGAAGAAAGAGTGTGTGGATAAGTGTCTGAATGGATGATTTAGTAGGTGCGTGACTGACTGTATAAGTGAGTGATTAAATGTGTCTTACTGAATGCATGGGTTAGTGACTGATACAGACATTCACACAGTTTAGTTTGTCAGTTGGTGTGTAAGCGGTTGCATGGGTTGGTGAGTAGCTGAATGAGGGTCTATATGGGTTATTGATTGGTTGTCTGAGTATCTGTATGAGTGCCTGAGTGTCTGTGTGGGTGGGTGGGGGGTATGACTCTGTGCATAGATGTGTGAGTGGGTGATTCACTGGGTGTATGGGTTCAAGAGTGCATCTGTGAAGGGTTGTATGGGTGGGTGAGTGTGCGTATGGGTGTGTTGGTGAGTGAATGGATGCCTCAGTGGTACATGTGTGAGTAACTGCATATGTGAAAGGCAGTATATGTGAGGGTTGGAGTATATAAATGACTAAATGTGAGAGTGAGTGATTGTGAGAGTGGCTGTATGGATGAGTGTGTGCTTGTATTAGTTATTGTATAAGAGTGTAAGTATGTGTTAGTATATGTTTGAAAAAGTGAGGTGGTGTGTGTATAACTGTAAAGGTGAGTAAATGGGAGTGTGATTGATTCTTTGCATGACTGACTAGATGTGTGAGTAACTCTATGGATGAGTGGCGGTGTGTGAGTGTCTGTATAGATGTGTGAGTGCATATGATAGTGCCATATTGATGGTTGACTGCATGTATGAGTGACTGTATGGGTGAATGAGTGGATGTGTGTGTAGACCTAGGAATTAGTGAGTGGGTTTGTACTAACTGGTATTGGTGTGTCTAAGGTTTCGAAAATGGTAGTCTGTATTTTAGAGTGGGTGTATCAAAGGTTATATTAGGGTATGAGGAGGTGCATCAGATTATCACGTGGATGATGTCATCAGTGATGTCATCAGTGATGTCTTTTGAGATGTCATCAGTGATGTCATCAGTGATGTCACTGACCATGTCATGAATGATGTAATATGTGATGTCATCAGCAGTGCATTGCGGGGGCGTGAGTTATAGTTAGCTGAACTAACTATAATGGTGGAATTTCTATGGTTTTCTATGAGTGAAATGTCCAACTAACTATAACGTCCCTGAAACCTATGGTTTTTTCAGTGAATTTCTAAGGTTTTTTAAATGCTAATTTCTAACTATAACGTGCCTGAAACCTATGGTTTTTTCAGTGAATTTCAAAGGTTTTTTTAAATGCCAATTTCTAACTATAACGTGCCTGAAACCTATGGTTTTTTCAGTGAATTTCAAAGGTTTTTAAATACTAATTTCTATTTATAACGTCCCTGAAACCTATGGTTTTTTCAGTGAATTTCAATGTTTTTTTAATGCTAACTTCTAATTATAATGTTCATTTAACCTATAGTTTTTCCGACACCCAAGAAGGACACAACACCCACTGCCACAACCCTCATGACCTCCCCCCGTACCACCCCTCTCCCTACTGTAATTTTTTTTTATTTGTTATTTAAACTATATAATGTCTTCTTGTTTTTTAAATATTAAACAACTACATACAGTATGAAAGGGAGCCCAGCCCAGAGCCACATCTGAAGACCAACACATGTCATAGACCTACTGATCAAGCAGCTCCGACACCCAAGAACGCCACAACACCCACAACACCCACCACCACCCCCAGGACCCCCCCCTCTACCACCGAGGCAACGCAGAACAAGACAGAAAACTTTCCGAAAACGGCATGGCCCCTCAGCCACACAATAGCTGAATATTGGGACAGGTGCAGTGCTTTAAATGGGCCGGTACTCACCGGTACTGAGTACCGGCACTTCCGATTTTATTTGCCGTCAGTACCGGCACTTCTCTGTAGCCGGGTCAGTACCGGTACCCTGATCCACAGCACGGCAGGCGCAGGTTAGGTTTCTCCTCCGGTGCAGGGGAGATTCTGCTCTCCTTCCGAGGAGCATGTAATTATGTGTAATGGGTTAATCTGTTTTATTGCCATAAACGCATTTCTCTGTGTTTTGATATGAGCTGCAACTGCTACAGAAGTCATTAGGTATGATCATATCTTGCCCTTCGCCCGCCCCTAGCCCCGCCCACTTGCCACACCTCTATTTTAAAGAGTACCTGCACTTATTGTTTCCCATTTAAAGCACTGGACAGGTGTGAACAAACTATATGTGAAGGAAGCAATTCACCCATGTTTAACAATGCACACAATGCAAAGTGTAGCGGTGATGTGCTGGACACATCTCAGTACACAGAACACACACCTCTCCATGTGCACAAATACTACTGGTGCTTGTAGTGTTGTGGACAGTGGACCCAACCATGTTACGTCAAACACTAGGGAAGATCTCAGTCATGTAGCTGTGTCGTCCCCCCCTGTAAGCATAAGCGTAACCGGAGTGGGCTGGTCCGACGTACGCCACTTCAGCGTAGGAGTGTGAATAAATAGGCCGGAGCTCTGGGCGTGGTTCACTTGTGGGAAGGCCAAAGCGTCTGCCAGGGCGGCGCCCCTCACCCTGCCACGAGGCCGCTGACGTGACCGCCAGCCTCCTCATCCGATCGCTGGCTTCCGCCACACAGGCCCCCAGCGGCACAGCACCGCGGACTTATGTCTGTACAAACTACTGCCTTCGATATACACTGCAGACAGCAAGGCTCACAATTCAGATCGAGTCGCGATTGCAGATGACGCAGTCCAGTAGGCAAGAGACATTGCTCAAGTCAACAACAAGTGGCTGTGGGCCGTTCCTGACTGCTGCCTCCGGCCTACACTGCGGTAAGTAGGGCTCACAATTCAGATGGAGTCGAGATTGCAGATGATGCAGTCCAGTAGGCAACAGACATTGCTCAAGTCAACAACACATGCCTGTGGGCCCTTCCTCACCGCTGCCTCCTGCCTCCACTGCGGTGAGTAGGGCTCACAATTCAGAGCGACTCGCGATTGCAGATGATGCAGTCCAGTAGGCAACAGACATTGCTACCAGTGCGGCCAGCCCGGACCACGCATCATCGCTGACTGCGCACACGCTAAGTGCTTCAAGCACCACTAACTCTGTGCAGCTCAAGTCAACGCCACGTGGCTGTGGGCCCTTGATAACCGCTGCCTCCACCCTACAATGCGGTTAGCAGGGCTAACAATTCAAGATTAGTGCAGATGCAAATTGTGTAAGAAAGTATAATCGGTTAAGAAGACTGTATGCTCCCAATATGTGCAGCTCAAGTCAACGTCACGTGGCTGTGGGCCTTTGCTGACCGCTGCCTCCGGCCTACACTGTGGAAGAGCGCCGACACGTGGTGCCACTAACCCTGTTCAACACAAGCCGGCGACACGTGGTGCCACTAACCCTGTTCAACACAAGCTGTGACACGTGGTGCCACTAACCCTGTTCAACACAAGCCGGCGACACGTGGTGCCACTAACCCTGTTCAACACAAGTCGCGACACGTGGTGCCACTAACCCTGTTCAACACAAGCCGGCGACACGTGGTGCCACTAACCCTGTTCAACACAAGCCGATCCCACATGTGGAACTGTGTCCTGAGTCCTGAATGGCAGTGACCCCAACTTTGTGGCAGCGACCACAGCACCAGACTCCCTTCGATCAGTGAGGCATATTTCCATATGCAAGGCCGGCGGCACGTGGTGCCACTAACCCTGTTCAACACAAGCCGATCCCACATGTGGAACTGTGTCCTGACTCCTGAATGGCAGTGACCCCAACTTTGTGGCAGCGACCACAGCACCAGACTCCCTTCGATTAGTGAGGCGTATTTGCATATGGAAGGCCGGCGACACGTGGTGCCACTGAACCTGAACTACGCAGGCTGGTGGGGCCACCAACCTATGCACGTGGCTGTGGGCCCTTGCTCACCGCTACCTCTGGCCTACACTGCGGTCAGCAGGGCTCACAATTCAGATACAGTCGCGATTGCAGATGACGCAGTCCAGTAGGCAAGAGACATTGCTCCCAGTGCGGCCCGTCCACACCAAGCAGCATCACAAGCTCATACATTCTCAATGCTTCTGGTGCCACTAACTGTGCACATCAACTCAATGCCACGTGGCTATGGGCCCTTGCTGACCGCTACTTCTGGCCTACACTGCGGTCATCAGGTCTCACAATTAAAATTAAGTCTTGATTCATTGAGTCCAGTAGACAAGTAACTATCACAGGCCTAAAACCTACATAATATCCTTTTAGTATCCTTGCTTCAAGAACTTTTTTTATATCAGTTATAGCTTTAGTACGCTCACCAAATTCATCTTCAAGTGCAAACGAACACTCATTAGCAGTCTACACAGCGGGCAGCAGAGCTCGCAATTCGAATTTTGGACACGTGGTGCCACTAACCCTGTTAAACACAAGCCGCGACACGTGGTGCCACTAACCCTCTTCAACAGAAAGCCAGCGACACGTGGTGCCACTAACCCTGTTCAATACAAGCCGATCCCACATGTGGAACTGTGTCCTGAGTCCTGAATGGCAGTGACCCCAAGTCCGTGGCAGCGACCACAGCACCAGACTCCCTTCGATCAGTGAGGCATATTTCCATATGCAAGGCCGGCGACACGTGGTGCCACTAACCCTGTACAACACAAGGCATGACACGTGGTGCCACTAACCCTGTTCAATAGAAGCCAATCCCAAATGTGGAACTGTGACCTGAGTCCTGAATGGCAGTGACCTCAACTTCGTGGCAGCGACCACAGCACCAGACTCCCTTCAGTTTTATTTGTTGTTGTTTTGTTTTAATAAAATTGATACTCTGTAGTTCGGCGTTGGACGCAGAGCGATGCGGAGGGGTTCCCCGTGAAGAGTGGGGATATATACCATAGGAATATCTTCTCTGATACGATTTGGAGCAAGAAGCATTCAGCTCTGGTTAGAGCAAGCTCGTCTAATACATTGCACGCATATTTTTAGAGTCTTCACTACTGGCGTAGGGGACTCTAATATATTAATTGACTATCCTAGAAGCCTGCATCGATATGAGTTAGAAGGAGATGGTTAGCTCCTGCTGGCCATAGACTCTGCTATTCGCCTTGAAAGAGGGGTCTTATCTACTATTGAATTCAGTACCCCGTTTTAACTGGCGTCTGTGACACATTATTCTATTTTGGGCGAGGTCCTGATGAAGGTGGTTCACGGTGTGTAATTCCACCGAAACGCGCGTCGACTACGTGCGCCCAGACCTTTTGGCTTTGGTTATCAATTTTGCCTATTGGAAACGTTTTACATCTATGTGTTTCTTATACCCACATGTGTATATGTGTTTTGTATGACTGTGAGCGAGTGTTCGGTATGAATGTGATCTATTGTTAGATTGATTCAATTGCTGGGGGCTTATCTGGAATAAATATCTTTGTATCACATTATTACATGAAATGTGTTATTTTTAATAAATGAATCTATTATATATTTGATGTATATTGTTTATAACAAATAAGAAAATTATAAAAATGAAAAATAAAAGGAATTTCTATAAAAAAGATGTATACATTCATTTAAGTATTTTACTTTTGTAGTTTTGTGCCTGAATCTCAACCCATACAAGATTTAATCTTTTGTAAAGAAATATAGGTCTTAGGGGAGAGTATTTGTTTCAGTTGTTCCTTTTTCCCCTCTTTCTCCCTGACCTTTGAGCATTACAGAGGGGGTCCCTGTACTTACTAGTACTAACCCTGTTCAATACAAGCCAATCCCAAATGTGGAACTGTGACCTGAGTCCTGAATGGCAGTGACCTCAACTTCGTGGCAGCGACCACAGCACCAGACTCCCTTCAGTTTTATTTGTTGTTGTTTTGTTTAAATAAAATGTTTTATATGTAAATCTATACATGACTAAGATTCTTGTTTGTCCAACCGCACAGGGACAATTCCGGGCCCAAGAAGGTTGTTGGGGGTATGTTGGTAATGTGGGAAGAGGGTGCGTTACCTGCTGATGTGGGGAGAGGCAGCGTGAAAGGGGTATCTCTCACAGAAAGAACTCCGGTATGTTTTCAGAAATGCCTCGGACAGATGCCAGCTGACGGACTGAATCACAAAATGGCTTTTCAATGCTTATGTAGTGTGACTTATGAACAGTTCGCACCCAGGCTTGCAGAGGGACAACTGCGGTCCGTCCGCTCGACTCACAGACGCAGTACTACGAGCCGTCTGCTCCCAAAGGAACAGCAGCGTAGTAGCTCGCAGAGGTACAGGCACAGCAGCGTGATGTAATCCAAATATGACATGGAGGCAGGTGCACAGAGTCGCAGCGTCCCTCACGCCTCAGCCAGCCGTAACTGACCAACTGCTGAGGTCGCGAGGAACACCACGTAAAATCAGAACGTTCGCATAGAAGCATTCTACAGAGGTGCGCGGCCTCAACACAAGGGAAATCATAACACAGCATACTAGCTCGCAAAGGTAGAGAGCTGCGAGCCGACGGACTGGCTTCTAATGGCATAGCTGCGAAGTGGTGATGTTGGGCAGTGAGAGCGTGAAAGGGTTATCTCGCACAGAGAGAGCTCCGGTATATTAAATTGCCCCCGGGACCTTTCTTTTATATTTTCACTCGATGCGAGAAAGCGCGCTTTCTGGACCAAGACCTTTCTCCCTACCAAATTTGGCGTAATTCCGATCAGCAGTTTGACCTGTAGCCTTGTCTAAAGTTTCCTATGGAAAATCCATTGAGAAAACCCGTTTTCAGCCCCCCCACATAGCTACCTGTCGCAGGCGTACTCGCTGTTGGTGTGCAGGTCAGTGGTCTAGTTGTCAACATGTCACGGCCACTCCCTGAGGGCAGGTTTGCACACACACCACACCCATCCGGCACATGCGTCACAGGCCATGTGACCATGCAAATATAATGGATCGACAACGTCACATCCTTTATTGCCGGTGGTGACTGGATGGCGGACGCTCCATGGGTCTCAATCATAAAGAGTCCATGAAAAGTTGTGCAGAGGGTTAGTCGCACCCTGAGCTGTTTGGCCGTCAGGGGCCTACTACCACGTGGTGGGGACTTGAGTTGCACAGGGTTAGTGCCACCCGAAGCTGATGTGGCCGTCAGGGGCCTACCACCACGTGGCGTGGACTTGAGTTTGACAGGGTTAGTGCCACCCGAAGATGATGTGGCCGTCAGGGGCCTACCACCACGTGGCGCGGACTTGAGCTGCACAGGGTTAGTCACACCCTAAGTTGTATGGCCGTCAGCGGCCTACCACCACATGGCGCTGACTTGCGTTGCACAGGGTTAGCGGCACCAAAAGCTGATGTGGTCTCCGCCATTGATGACTCAGGACTCAGCGACATGTGTGGGTTCTGCTGGGCCGCGGAGCGGGTCCACATAATGTGCACCAAGCCATGGTGGTGGGACCGGGTCCTGGAGCTTTCATGGGCACATGGAGTGCCCACTGGTAGACACTCCGATGGCAGCAGGTAATTATTTGGTCATGGATGCGCAGGGGCGGCAGTGTCTCTCTCTCTCTCTCTCTCTCACTTCCCTCTCTTCACTCTCTCTCTCACTCCCTTCCTTTCCTTCTATCTCTCTCACTCTCTCCCTTCTCCCTTTCTCACTCCCTTTCTTTCCTTCCCTCTTTTTTTCTCTCTGGCTTTTTTTTTCCTTCTCTCTTTCTCTGTGTCTCACTCCTTTGATATGTGCATTACACACGTCCTTATTTTGTGCTTTATTTTCCAGGCTGTGTTGTCGACATTGATGGACCCGACAGGAGTCTTCTGCCTTGTTGTTTTGTGTTGAGTTTGTTAACTTTAGTTTATCCTCTATATGTACGTAAACGGAAAAATAAAGTTTGGGAAAAAAAAAAAAATTCAATAAAGTTTTTGGTTGTTACTTAAGTGCTGTGTGACTCTTTCTCGTTCTTATTACTGTTATTTGGTGGTGTCCACAATGGTGTTAAATTTTGGGGCAGTTATCGCGGGAATACTGGTGATGTCTGCAGTTTGCACCAGCTTCTGAATAGTGTGTTAGATTTATCTCAACTTTAGTTGCATTAAAGTGCTGATAATGAGATGCAGAGTAGGCATTCCCGTGCAAAAACACACGAGGTGCACCTTTGCGATTTATTCTAAATACTAAAATCCTGTATTGAATTGCACTGTGGTAGTGGGTGCATTTACAGTGTACACACAAAATCAATGAAGAAATCTCATTGATTGGGAATAGTGGGTCAAGTGCTGAATCTTGACGGGATACACTGCCCAGTTCGTTTATTTTTCTGTACACGAAAAAAACCACATCACAACTTTCACAACGAAAGGCAAAAACTGCGATGCGAAACAAATTCCAGCGATAAGCCGCGTTAGCACCAGGGATCTTACACCTGCTTTCTGCTGGTGTTAAGCAGGACGACTACCTGCAGCATGAAAGGGAACACAGCCAAGAGCCACACCGGAACACCCACAGGTGCCATAGAGTCAATGAGCATGATACACGGATACCCATGAGGGCCACAACACTCATCGCAACAACCCCAGGACCGCCAACGCCCCCGAACCCGCATCTGAGCAAGTGTGTCCGTGTGGTCATTGTGTTAGCATGATGGGCACGGGCCCTGCAACATCACAGTGTGCTGTCTTCAGCGGACGTTACCATGTCACCTCAGCGTTGGCAGTGAGCCTGGACATGTAGCTACGCACGCATCCTCCTGCATGCACAAGCGGCGTGTGCTGGTCCGGCGTACACAGGTCAGCGCAGGGGTGTGCCTATCCGGCAAGGGGAACGGGGTGTCTCGGACATGTCCGTGTGCAAGAAGTGCGGTAAGTGTGTCTCTGTGTTCTGGTGTGGCCGCCACAAGGGCCGCAGCAGTCGATGTTGTAAAGTGGCATGCACCACCTCCAAACGGCAGTGTCACGGTGTGATTGGAATGCCGCAGGACATGCGCGAATAGGCATTACAATGGTGTGCCGTAGGAGTGCACGGAATACAACAGCGCAGCGCACGAAAGTGTAGGGGCTCGTGGGAGGGAGGAGCAGCTGTTTGGCAACGTAACACACAGTGAACCCGCCCATGTGCCACGTGCTGGGCATCTCATCCATGATGACCAGGGTCGCAGACATCCCACAACACCCACGACCGGCCTTTGTACACATCCTGTATGAATGCAGCTGGAGAAGTTACTGTAGGGATGAAAGGTTCTTTGTCTGAGCTATCTTGCGCTAACACATCTGCTGCTCCGAGAAGGAACTTGCAAGTGGCCAGCCCCCCTGACAGATACGATAATATTTGCATCCGTCTCCCACACTACGCACTGCCCGATTTGAGAACAACGAGTACACATCCCACACTCAAAAGTCCTTCGTCGTACGTTAGCGTGCGTGAAATGGCCTTCACACGTACTCCCACCACACCCCTGCCCTGCACCCATTGCACACAGACCCGGCTCATTGCACCAAGCTGTGCCATTTCATCCACAAGACTGGCACACGGCAAGCCAGTGCAGCTACAAGCAGAGCCACTGACGCAATGGCAGGGCATCCCGAACACATGGTCGACTCCATTCACGTCCACCTATACCTTGCACGTCTGCTGCATGTCCTGGGTGCACTGCCTTTGGCAGTGCTGCGGATCACTTACCGGCTGAGCTTCCGCATTGCGGACGTCACCTGCGTTCAACCTGTATTGCAATGTCGCACGTGCCTATCCGAGTGGTGCATGGACGTGTGCCTCTCCAACGTGTGCGTAGCTGACATGGATTACGACGGGTGTGTGCGCCCCCTGTTGGCCCACAACCAGGAGTGTCATGGTGATGCCCGTTTATGGCATGCATGGATGTTTGGCATGCATGTTGGGAACTGGGCCTGGGAGATTGCACGTGTCGTAGTATGCAGTGAGCAAATTGACCCACTTCCCGATTCTGCTTTGGTGCACATTGGGTACAGTGGTTGGAGTCAGCACATCTGTCCCGGTCAGCTGATGGATTACGTCGACGACATGTCAAATATTGTGGCCAACCATCACTCATTAGAGATAGTGGCTTACGCAGCTGCACTCGCGTTCATGGACGAGTGACAAGGTACCTGCAACCACGACTCGATGTGCCACATTGCACGTGTCCCGCCGCATCATTGCACGTTGTGCATCTGGTCACATGTCCCAAGACGACAGTGGACATGGCTGCATTGGTGTCGACTCATGTCCGAGGCGCGGACAACCAACGCTGCTTGACACTGACGTGTGTTGGTGATGGACTACCCCGAGGTGAACATGGACGTTTTCCTACGTTCCTTATTCAGGCATGCTGCTGCATTTGTCTGCATATCGTGGCACTACTCTTGGCCGTACTGACACGCACTTTTTTTATAAAGTTTCCACATTTTCACTTGTCTCCAAATGTGTTGTGTCTTCATTTGTATGCCAATGTGTGTGTCACGGACTCTCTGGCTGCCTGCCATACGTGAATTGCTACCCCATCCGGACTGTGGGTTTGTACTTATGCGTTCTCATGTGCCTGTTTCGTACTGACGCTTTTGGACGTTTATCCGCCACAGGCGAGTGCATTTGTGTCCTGTGTTCGATTGTGCGAATGTTTGTGTTTGGACAACATTGTGTTGGATGTTGGTGTGCTCTGCTTCCTATGTGTGTGTGCTGCATTCTGTGTGAGATGTCCCTTCATGTGAGGTTTTGTTCACCCTTCTCCCTTTCAGGCAGTGTGGTTTTCACTTCTGTGCTTGTTCAGTGGTGTGATGTTGGCGGGTTGTGTGACTTGTGCTCCTTGTTGGTGTGTTTCATTTTAGCCATGGTTTGTCTGTAGTTGTGCTGTACTTAATTGTGCATGTGTGCCATTGTGCCCATCTCCCCCGTCCCCCCACTCCCTGCTTGTTCCTCTTCCTGGTGCTGTTGTGTCTGTAATTTTGTTACTCCACACATAAATACATGTAAAGAACAAATTAGAATAGTTCCTTGATTCTTTTAGATTGCAAAACTTCTCTCTATTGGTTATTTTTGAATTTTCCATATAAACAGTTTTTTTAATATTCAAGGACACATAGAAGTCAGAAGTGCAACGTATTCTATCAACACACTTTCTAGAACATTCTACAACACGTGCAGGTTAAAAGTTCATCAATTTTTTTAAACCTAACGATATTTTTTTGCAACATTTTCTCGAACATTTAACGGCACGTGCAGGTTAAAAGTTCACGATTGTTTTAAGTTCGAACAGTGCCTTCCAAATGCAAGTAGCAGGTGTGGTTGAGTTGACCAAATTTTATCCTATCATATGTACTCCACGTTTAAACTGCTTTTTCTTAACCAATCACAAAGATGCTTTTCCACAAAACGAATGTGCACCCTACTTTTAAAAAACAATGCTTTTCATCTCCCAATCAGTTATCGTTTTGAATGAGAAAAAAAGTAGTTCCCCACCTTTAAACATATCTCTTATTCTACGAACGGACTGCATGAGCTACAGACATCTATCCATACTTCCCAGCCATACCTTCAAAATGCTAGTGTGGATCGTAGGACATAGCTATGTTTTCTGGTGCAAGAGGTATGCAGAACAGAGACGTATTGACTTAGACCTAGGTTTACAAAATGTGGACATTAAATGGTTTGGACAGAGAGGATTGAAGTGGCACCAATTGTTGCCTTTGGTTAAAACCTGTTTGCATCTCCAACACCCTGACCTCATGATTGTGCACTGTGGTGGAAACGACCTAGGCACATTGACTGGTGTAGGTTTGGAAATGCTAATGAAAGACACCTTTCGACAATTGATGTTGCTTTTGCCTCAAACTGTCTTTGTATATTCCAATATATGCCAAAGACAGAAGTGGAAATGGTCAAACCAATTTTGTCCTCAGATTGAAAAATCTAGGAAGAATGTCAACAAAGCTGTGTCTGCATACCTCAGAGACCATAGAATGGGGTCGATCTACAACAACAACATACGTTTTGATATGGCTGATATCTACAGAAGTGATGGAGTACACTTCACAGATCAGGGAAATCGAGTTTTTCTGAATAACCTGAAGCTGTGCATCCGCACTTATATGTAGCTCCAACTAATAAACACAAGGGCTCTTTTTAGAGCCGCCTTATATTCCCAATATCGGTTCGCAGAGTGACAGCTGCGATCCGGCTAGCACAGGGAGACCTGCGGGCCGTCGGGCAGGCTCGCAGAGGGAGAGCTGCGGCCCGTCGGCTCGGCTCGCACAGGGAGAGCTACGGGCCGTCGGCTCGCAAACGCACACCAGCGTGCTGGCTCGCAGAGGGAGAGCTCGGGTCTAACTCGCAAGGGGACACCAACGGGCCAACGGCCCTGCTAGCAGAGACACACCTATCACCTAACGGACTGGCTCGCACATGTACAGCTAGGGACACGACGGCTCGCAGACGCAGACCTGCGAACCGACGGACTGGTACTGTTTTATGCTTTAGGGTAGTACAGTGGTGTTTGTGTACTGTAGGGGGTTCGTGCTGGAGGTAGCGTTTTAGGGTTTAAGGTAGTGCAGTGGTGTTTGGGTAGTGTAAGAATCGTGCTGGAGGTAGTGTTTTAGAGTTTACGACAATGCAGTAATGTTTGGGTAGTGTAAGGGGTCATGCTGGGAGTACTGTTTTGGGGTTTAGGGTAGTGCAGTGGTGTTTGTGTAGTGTAGGGGGTCATGCTGGGAGTAGTGTTTTAGGGTTTACGGCAGTGCAGTGGTGTTTGGGTAGTGTAGGGGGTCATGCTGGGAGTAGTGTTTTAGGGTTTACGGCAGTGCAGTGGTGTTTGTGTAGTGTAGGGGGTCGTGCTGAGAGTAGTGTTTTAGGATTTAGGGTAGCACAGTGGTGTTTGTGTAGTGTGGGAAGTCATGCAGCGAGTACTGTTTTAGGATTTAGAGTAGTGCAGTGGTGTTTGTGTACTGTTTGGGGGTTCATGCTGGGGGTAGCGTTTTAGGGTTTAAGGTAGTGCAGTGGTGTTTGGGTAGTGTAAGAATCGTGCTGGAGGTAGTGTTTTAGAGTTTACGAAAATGCAGTGGTGTTTGGGTAGTGTAAGGGGTCATGCTGGGAGTAGTGTTTTAGGGTTTAGGGTAGTGCAGTGGTGTTTGTGTAGTGTAGGGGGTCGTCCTCGGAGTAGTGTTTTAGTGTTTACGGTACTGCAGTGGTGTTTGTGTACTGTAGGGGGTCGTGCTGGGGTAGTCTTTTAGGGTTTAGGGTAGAACAGTGGTGTTTGGGTAGTGTAGGGGGTCGTGCTGGGGGTAGTGTTTTAGGGTTTAGGGTAGTGCAGTGGTGTTTGTGTAGTGTAGGGGGTCATGTTGGGAGTAGTGTTTTAGGGTTTAGGGTAGTCTAGTGGTGTTTGGGTAGTGTAGGGGGTCGTGCTGGGGATAGTGTTTTAGGATTTAGGGTACTGCAGTGGTGTTTGCGTAGTGTAGGGGGTCCTGCTAGGGGTAGTGTTTTAGGGTTTACGACAATGCAGTGGTGTTTGGGTAGTGTAGGGGGTTGTGCTGGGGGTAGTATTTTAGGGTTTAGGGTAGTGCAGTGGTGTTTGGGTAGGGGGTCGTGCTGGGGGTAGATTTAGGGTTTAGGGTAGTGCAGTGGTGTTTGGGTAGTGTAGGGGATCGTGCTGGGGGTAGTGTTTTAGAGTTTACGACAGTGCAGTGGTGTTTGGGTAGTCTTTGGGTAGTGTAGGGGATCGTACCGACAGACTGACTCACAGAGCTCCGAGCCGACGGACGGGCTTCTAAAGGCATAGCCGCGACCTGGTGATATGAAGAGAGGCAGCGTGAAAGGCATATCTCACACAGACACAGATGCCAGTGTTGCCTCGCAGAGGTAAAACTACGAACCCGATGGCTTCTACACGGAGAGATGCGAGCTGACGGAGTAAATCACAAAATGGCTGCCAACACTTCCTGGTTTCAACCATTCACAGCCAATAAGCCGCAAGCTGGTGCTTGTAACCCCTCAGCCAATCACATGTCAGAATTCTCAAATATCGATATCTGTAAAATTTGATATTTCTCAAAAACTACTGAACGGATTTACACCATTTAAACAAAAGCGTGCTTTCTGGACCATCACCTTTCTCCCTGCCAAATTTGGCGTAATTCCGTTCAGCAGTTTCACCTGTAGTCTTCTGTAAAGTTTCGTATGGAAATTGCATGGAGAAAACACGTTTTAGGACCCTCTTTTTCTCAGCCCCTCCTACACCATTCACCCCCAAACTTTCAATATAAGAGCTAATCAAAAAAAGAGAAACTTTTTGGATAATTTCATAAAGATTCGTCAAACGACGCCAAAGTTACAAGCACATAGAAGGCTCCAGAAGGGGGCCGCGCAACCCCCTCCCAACATGAGTGAAGCCCCGGGGCTGCGCGGACCCCAGCGCACCCCCGCAACCCCTGCGAGCCCCTGCTATTATGTTTTAAGAAATACCCCCGGAACCTAGCCCACCCAAGGGCCTCATTAAAATGAAACGCGAGAACCCGCGACCCCAGCGCAAATTTTTGCCGATTTTTTATTTAAAAAATTAAATGATTTTTTGGGCCCTGGGGGTCCTTCTGGGACCCCCTGAGCAGGCCTAGGGGGTCAGGGTTTTTCTACCCTGCCCCCTTCTCTTGTTTTATACCTTTGTTTCTCCGTTTTCGGGTGACTCGCTTCTACCGAGCCACAAGATGGCTGCCAACACTTCCTGGTTTGGACTACTAGCAGCCAATCACAGTGAAGCTCGCGCACGCGACTTAGGCTCCGCCCAGATATCGAAACTTTTATTTTTCTAATTTCTCAGCAACTACTGAACGGATTTACACCATTTTTAAAAAGGTCGCTTTCTGACCCAAGCACTACCTTTCTGCCAAATTTGGAGTAATTCCGTTCAGTAGTTTCGGCTGTAGCCTTGCACAAAGTTTCCTATGGGAAATTGATTTTTTGACTCTTATTTTTTGAATTTCTCAAAAACTACTGAACGGATTTACACCATTTAAAAAAAAGGTCGCTTTCTGAACCAAGCTCTACCTTTTTGCCAAATTTGGGGTAATTCCGTTCAGCAGTTCGGGCTGTAGCTCGTCGCAAAATTTCCTATGGAAATTAACATGGAGAAAACGAGTTTTGGGACCCCCCTTTTTTCTCAGCCCCCGCTTGACGAATCACCCCCAAACTTTCAGGATAGGAGCTGACCTGGATAGACTTTTTTTGGGGAGAATTTCAGGAAGATTCGTCAAACGACGCCAAAGTTATTAGCAAATCAATAAATGCTTTTCCTATGGAAACTAGGTTCTAACTATAACTACCTACTGGCGACCGCCAGTAAGTAATGTGTATATATATATATATATATTAATCCAATGCCCTAGAGCTTAGGAGGGCACTCGGCTGGGTGCCTTCCATCTGGTTACCAATTTCATTTTTCTCGTCGTGCATAAAACAGTCTTCCATGCCTTACGCGTTTCGATGCATCAGCATCTTAATCATAGGCAGACATCATGGAAAGTTGTGGGAAGTGCTCTTTTTATTGCCATTATTTAAATTAGTTTCACGCCCACAGTGGGCTTGCCATTGCTGTACTTATGCATTCTGGGACATCTAGTCCCCAGCGAGCATCCATTGTTCTCTTTGTAGGGTCCTGCAACATCCAATATTTTAATCAGCTTGTGAGCCGTTGTACGCTTTAGCATAACAGGAAAAATGTCATTCATTAAGGCTCCCTGCGCTGCTCCGTGGAAAATCATTTCTCCTCTCAGCCCCTCTTGTGTAACGAGGTGGTGCTCCTCCCCTACAACGAGGCCGCCACGATAATTTCATTAATCCAATGCCCTAGAGCTTAGGAGGGCACTCGGCTGGGTGCCTACCATCTGGTTACCAATTTCATTTTTCTCGTTGTGCATAAAACAGTCTTCCATGCCTTACGCGTTTCGATGCATCAGCATCTTAATCATAGGCAGACATCATGGAAAGTTGTGGGAAGTGCTCTTTTTATTGCCATTATTTAAATTAGTTTCACGCCCACAGTGGGCTTGCCATTGCTGTACTTATGCATTCTGGGACATCTAGTCCCCTGCGAGCATCCATTGTTCTCTTTGTAGGGTCCTGGGACATCCAATATTTTAATCAGCTTGTGAGCCGTTGTACGCTTTAGCACAACGGGAAAAATGTCATTCATTGAGGCTCCCTGCGCTGCTCCGTAGAAAATCGTTTCTCCTCTCAGCCCCTCTGGTGTAACGATGTGGTGCTCCTCCCCTACGACGAGGCCGCCGCGATAATTTCATTAATCCAATGCCCTAGTGCTTAAGAGGGCACTCGGCTGGGTGCCTACCATCTGGTTACCAATTTCATTTTTCTCGTCGTGCAAAAAACAGTCTTCCATACCCTATGCGTTTCGATGAATCAGCATCTTAATCATAGGCAGACATCATGGAAAGTTGTGGGAAGTGCTCTTTTTATTGCCATTATTTAAATTAGTTTCACGCCCACAGTGGGCTTGCCATTGCTGTACTTATGCATTCTGGGACATATAGTCCCTTGCGAGCGTCTATTGTTCCTTTGTAGGGTCCCTGCAACATCAATATTTTAATCAGCTTGTGAGCATTTGTAGGCTTTAGCACAACGGGAAAAATATCATTCATTGAGGCTCCCTGCACTACTCCGTGGAAAATCGTTTCTCCTCTCAGCCCCTCTGGTGTAACGAGGTGGTGCTCCTCCCCTACGATGAGACAGCCGCAATAATTTACCATTAATCAATGCCCTAGAGCTTAGGAGGGCACTCGGCTGGGTGCCTAACATCTGGTTACCAATTTCATTTTTCTCGTCGAGTGCCCTCCTAAGCTCAAGGGCATTTGATTTATGAAATTATCGCGGCGGCCTTGTCGTAGGGGAGGAGCACCACCTCGTTACACCAGAGGGGCTGAGAGGAGAAACGATTTTCCACGGAGCAGCGCAGGGAACCTCAAAGAATGAAATTTTTCCCGTTGTGCTAAAGCCTACAAAGGCTCACAAGCTGATTAAAATATTGGATGTTGCAGGACCCTACAAAGGGAACAATGGATGCTCGCAAGGGACTATATGTCCCAGAATGCATAAATACAGCAATGGCAAGCCCACTGTGGGTGTGAAACTAATATAAATAATGGCAATAAAAAGAGCACTTCCCACAACTTTCCATGATGTCTGCCTATGATTAAGATGCTGATGCATCGAAACGCGTAAGGCATGGTAGACTGTTTTATGCTTGACGAGAAAAATGAAATTGGTAACCAGATGTAAGGCACCCAGCCGAGTGCCCTCCTAAGCTCTAGGGCATTGGATTAATGAAATTAACGCGGCAGCCTCGTCGTAGGGGAGGAGCACCACCTCGTTACACCAGAGGGGCTGAGAGGAGAAACGATTTTCCACGTAGCAGCGCAGGGAGCCTCAATGAATGAAATTTTTCCCGTTGTGCTAAAGCCTACAAAGGCTCACAAGCTGATTAAAATATTGGATGTTGCAGGACCCTACAAAGGGAACAATGGACGCTCGCAAGGGTCCCAGAATGGATAAGTACAGCAATGGCAAGCCCACTGTGGGCGTGAAACTAATTTAAATAATGGCAATTAAAAGAGCACTTCCCACAACTTTCCATGATGTCTACCTATGATTAAGATGCTGATGCATCAAAACGCGTAAGGCATGGAAGACTGTTTTATGCACGACGAGAAAAATGAAATTAGCAACCAGATGGTAGGCACCCAGCCGAGTGCCCTCCTAAGCTCTAGGGCATTGGATTAATGAAATTATCACGGCGGCCTCGTCGTAGGGGAGGAGCACCACCTCGTTACACCAGAGGGGCTGAGAGGAGAAACGATTTTCCACGGTGCAGCGCAGGGAGCCTCAATGAATTAACTTTTTCCCGTTGTACCAAAGCCTACAAAGGCTCACAAGCTGATTAAAATATTGGATGTTGCAGGACCCTACAAAGGGAACAATGGACGCTCACAAGGGACTATATGTCCCAGAATGCATAAGTACAGCAATGGCAAGCCCACTGTGGGCGTGAAACTAATTTAAATAATGGCAATAAAAAGAGCACTTCCCACAACTTTCCATGATGTGTGTCTATGATTAAGTTGCTGATGCATCGAAACGCGTAAGGCATGGAAGACTGTTTTATGCACAACGAGAAAAATGAAATTGGTAACCAGATGGTAGGCACCCAGCCGAGTGCCCTCCTAAGCTCTAGGGCACTGGATTAATGAAATTATCGTGGCGGCCTTGTCGTAGGGGAGGAGCACCACCTCGTTACACCAGAGGGGCTGAGAGGAGAAACGATTTTCCACAGAGCAGCACAGGGAGCCTCAATGAATGAAACTTTTCCCGTTGTGCTAAAGCCTACAATGGCTCACAAGCTGATTAAAATATTGGATGTTGCAGGACCCTACAAAGGGAACAATGGACGCTCGCAAGGGACTATATGTCCCAGAATGCATAAGTTCAGCAATGGCAAGCCAACTGTGGGCATGAAACTAATTTAAATAATGGCAATAAAAAGAGCACTTCCCACAACTTCCCATGATGTCTGCCTATGATTAAGATGCTGATGCATCAAAACGCGTAAGGCATGGAAGACTGTTTTATGCACGACGAGAAAAATGAATTTGGTAACCAGATGGTAGGCACCCAGCCGAGTGCCCTCCTAAGCTCTAGGGCATTGGATTAATGAAATTATCATGGCGGCCTCGTCGTAGGGGAGGAGCACCACCTCGTTACACCAGAGTGGCTGAGAGGAGAAACGATTTTCCATGGAGCAGCGTAGGGAGCCTCAATGAATGAAATTTTTCCCGTTGTGCCAAAGCCTACAAAGGCTCACAAGCGGATTAAAATATTGGATGTTGCAGGACCCTACAAAGGAAACAATGGACGCTTGCTAGGGACTATATGTCCCAGAATGCATAAGTACAGCAATGGCAAGCCCACTGTGGGCGTGAAACTAATTTAAATAATGGCAATAAAAAGTGCACTTCCCACAACTTTCCATGATGTCTGCCTATGATTAAGATGCTGATGCATCGAAACGCGTAAGGCATGGAAGACTGTTTTATGCAAGACGAGAAAAATGAGATTGGTAGTCAGATGATAGGCACCCAGCCGAGTGCCCTCCTAAGCTCTAGTGCATTGGATTAATGAAATTATCGTGGCGGCCTTGTCGTAGTGGAGGAGCACCACCTCGTTGCACCAGAGGGGCTGAGAGGAGAAACGATTTTCCACGGAGCAGCGCAGGGAGCCTCAATGAATGAAATTTTTCCCGTTGTGCTAAAGCCTACAAAGGCTCACAAGCTGATTAAAATATTGGATGTTGCAGGACCCTACAAAGGGAACA
The DNA here is from genome assembly GCA_963921515.1 of Calotriton arnoldi. NCBI lineage: Eukaryota > Metazoa > Chordata > Amphibia > Caudata > Salamandridae > Calotriton > Calotriton arnoldi. The sequence goes on along the minus strand of CAWUFW010015418.1, from coordinate 282,513 downwards.
ATGGACGCTCCCAAGTGACTATATGTCCCAGATTGCATAAGTACAGCAATGGCAAGCCAACTGTGGGCATGAAACTAATTTAAATAATGGCAATAAAAAGAGCACTTCCCACAACTTTCCATGATGTCTGCCTATGATTAAGATGCTGATGCAGCGAAAAGCGTAAGGCATGGAAGACTGTTTTATGCACGACGAGAAAAAATGAAATTGTAACCAGATGGTAGGCACCCAGCCGAGTGCCCTCCTAAGCTCTAGGGCATTGGATTAATGATAATGAGATATATATATATATATATATATATATATATATATATATATATATATATATATATATATATATATATATATATGAATATATATATATATATATATATATATTTTTTTTTTTCATTCATCCGGCTGCTCAGACCAGCTCCTTTCACAACTCTATTCCTCCTGGTCCAATCAGCAATCAGCACAACTCAGAGGTTTCCCAAAATCCCTTTTTATTTTTCTTCTATTACAACTTTTCAGTAACCAAAGTGCAAACATAGCCTACGCGTTTCAGCCGAAACCTTCCACAGGGCTAGAAGGTTGTGTGTCTAGTGTGTCTATTTAAAGGGGAAAACCCCTGACACCACCAGCCAATAAAAAACATTTGTTTGAAGTTGACCAATGACTCTTTTGCTTATCCAGCCTTATACAATGTATTTTCACATCAATAATGGTTTCATTTTAGGTAAATATTTCTCATCGGCATCAAAGTACACAGGGCCAGATGTACGACCAAGAAAATTGCGCATCGCAAATTGCGACTCTTTTGCGAGTCGCAATTTGCGAGTCGCAATTTACGATGTACAACAGTGTATTTCACACTGTTTGCGATTCCCAATGGGGTCGCAAATTGGGAGGCTCATTAATATTAATGAGCCTCTCTCAATTTGCGAGCCCATTGGGAATGACAGCCCTCCCAGGGAAGGTGGCCCGCTGGGCTCAGCAGACCACCATGTCTGGGACTGCTTTTTAATAAAGCAGCTTTTTTTTTTTTATGCAGCCCGTTTTCCTTAAAGGAAAACGGGATGCATTTAAAAAAGAAAAATGAAACCTTTCAGTTTCAGTTTCATCTTTTTAAGGGCAGGCAGTGGTCTCTGAGACCACTGCCTGCTCTTAAAAAATATTTTCCAACATACTCACAAAGGGGAAGGGGTCCCTTGGGGACCCCTTCCACTTTGCGAGTGGTTTACCACCTAATTGAAGTAGGTGGTAAACTGCGAGTGTTTTGCAGCTCCAAATGCGGTCGCAAAACACTAGTACATAGCATGTTGACTCGCTATTAGGAAAGGACGCCCCTTCCTAATAGCGAGAGTCGCAAGTGCTATTTTGCGAGTCAGGGACTCGCAAAATAGCATTTGTACATGCTAGTACCCTTTTTTGCGGACGCAAACGGGAGGTTCTCCCGTTTGCGGCCGCAAAAAAGAGTCATACATGTGGCCCACAAAAAAGAATAAAGTACTCTATATAGCACTATATCCATTTCCACTTTCTTAACACATTTTAAAGTACAACCAACATTCCATATATACAGTTTTATCAAAATGCTTATAGTCCTAAATTGAACCATTGGTGCATTCATTGTAATCCAACTTATAAGGAACAAGTGTTTTCTTGCGCATTCTCTATATTTTTCTAAACAAAGCATGTCTTATTACAGTGCCTTTTCTCTTCTAAGGGGCCGATTACGATCTCTCTAGGAAAGCCCTCCCTAAGACTCGGACCTGGAGGGCTTTCCTAGCGAATCATGCTCTGGGAGTCTGAGTGACCGATTCCGAGCCTGTATACCGTATGCGTATGCAGGCTCCCATAACAAAAAGGGGTGGGTGGGGAAAAGCCTGCACCCTGTGGCGGGCACCCCATGGCGCCTGCCACACTGTGCATGCATGGAAAGGGTGAATCCATGGGTACCCCCACGAGACAGATTCAGAGGGCCCCGGGTGAAGGGGGGCCTGCTACAGCCCCCGAAGTCCGATTCCCACAGCCGTTTCATCTCAGCAAAACCGAGTCAATACAGCTTTCCCAATTGTGCATCGTACTTGCTCATTCGGAAGCCAGCTCCATTGCGCGGTACGATTCGGATCGGGTTCGTAAACGATTCGGTCGACGTGGACAAGATATTCGCATCGTACTTGGTCGTTCGGAAAGGGTACCGATTTGGTTGGGAACAAGGGCTCCGGATCGGTTTCAGCAATTCCGAATCCGATTCGGAGGCCTTCCTAGTGAGATCATAATCGGCCCCTTAGTCTGATACATTCCAAACAGGAAATACCCAAATAAGTTATCTCTAAGTAAACATGAATGATATTCGTATAGATATATCTTCTTGAGCACTCTAATTTTCAACCAGTAACATCCAGGTAATATTTCTCAATTTCTGAACCAAGGACTTTGCACCACCACAACAACATATTTGTCCTAAACTCCAGTATTGTTTTTATGCCACAAATCTGGTACTTCCCAGTTATCTCAAACATCTAATTTAGACATGTGTCAAAAATCAAAAGTTCAGCTATCAATTAGTATTTTTAAACAAACATAATCGACATATCAAATTTATGGCAAGTAACAGTCCATACTAAAGTGCAATTTGTGCTTTTTGTAAACATGCTCTAGATGTCAATATTAGATTATAAATATTATGTATATCCTGCACAACACTCCTTCGCATGATGTGTTTTAAGAGTTCATATTAAACCGCATTTTGTGCTTTCACCAATTTGTAAACATTATACTCATTTTATCTGGATTTCCTTTACATGATATACCCCTAACATCACATACTCATCAGTGACCATTGATTTCTTTATATCTGGTCCAAAGAATATTTGCCAATGAAATATACTCTTAAAGTGCATGTTACAGAGATGTAAACATTCCTTATAAAGTGCTCATTGGACAACGAGACGTGCAAATTGCAAAAAAATTTAATTCTTCATTGAAACATACTCTACTGGATAGAAAAAATTCAGTTCTTGTATTTCAATTATAAATTCCACAGACTCAGGATAAAACTTGACCTTACAAGATTATAACACTGTTTCTAGGCATTACATTAACAATACCTCAAAAAAGACCCAAACCACCCAGTATGTCTTAAAAGAGTGAATCAGAACTGGAGAGAGTTAAAAGCTATGTTTTAGATTTAAAAAGCATCTTGTCTGTGCATTAGAACCTAAAGATGAACATAAAGTTCTGCATCTGTGTTTAAACCACATGGGATGTCACCTCTAACCATGATGATTAATTTTGATTCCGCTCTCCTTAGTTCACGATCCCTACCTCTGCGATTCGCCGGTATATGTTGAATTCCATAAAAGCATAACCTGCTTTTGGCACCATTATGTTCATCCCAAATGTGCTTGTCCATTACATAGGAAAAATCCTTGTTGGAAATTGCACGTACATGTTGGAGTACCCGAAGCTTCAATTTATTTATCATGCTGCCTATGTATTTTTTGCCACTATTGCATTCTAGCACATAGAGTACATGCGTGCTCTCACAGTGTATACGTTCTTTGATTTTTTTAGTACATCCATCTGAGAGTTTATAAACAGATCTGCTGTCCCCCAAAGCACAAGTTCTACATCTTTGACATTTGTAAAAACCTGTTTTTTCAGATGGTAACCAGTTCAATGCATTTCTTTGGCTGATCATGAAACTCTGAACCAAAAATCCCCTAGCGCTGATGTTTTTCTATATGTTGTATCTGGATAATTTGATAAATATGATTTCAAGTCCTTATCTTTTTCCAACATACTCCAACTGTTTTTAATCAATGTTATCGTCGCCTCCTCTTGGGGACCTTTCACGTTCTTAGGGATCAACAGTTCCTGCCTGTTACATTTTTTAGCTCTCTCCACTACATCCTCTAATACTGAAATAGGATATGAACTTTCATTTGTTTGGCTTTCAAAATCCTTCTCTTCTGAGCAATTTCTTTTCACTCTCAGGAATTGTCCATCAGGAATGTTCCATTTTAAAACATTTGGATGTGCACTGTTTTCAAATAGGATACTATTACAACTAGTTGGCTTTCTGTATACTTTTGTACATATTTTATCATTTTCAATATACAGGCTGATATCCAAGAAATTGGTTTTACTGGTGCTTGTTTCATATGGAAACTTCAAATTTTGAGGATTATTATTTAGTGATTTAAAAAAGGCTTCAAACTCATCTTGTTCCCTTCCCAGATTAAAAATAGGTTGTCAATAAAACCATAAAATCACTTTTTTCGAATTTTTGGTGTTGTTAGCTGTCAGCACTGTTTCAGATTCCCAATGCCCCATGGTCAAGTTTGCGTATATCGGGGCAAATGAGGTTTCCATAGCAGTTCTTTATTTTTAAATGTAAAACTTTCTATCAAATATAAAAATGTTATTCTATAAACAAATTTCCATTATTTCCAGTAACATTTCAGAATGTTCTATTAGGCTAAGTGATCTCGATCTTAAATAATATCTGCTGGCTCTCAGGCCATCCTCATGTTTTATAGATGTGTATAAAGATACAACATCAACTGTCGCCATGATAAACGGCTTTTTCCAAGGAATGCTATTAATCTTGTTAAAAAAATCCATAGAGTCTCTGATGTATGACGGGAGGCTTGAGACATAAGGAAACAAGAAGTTATCAACTAATCTTTAGGCATTTTCTAATAAAGAATCACAAGAACTGACAATGGGACGTGCAGGAGGATTATCTATATTTCTGTGAACTTTCGGTAGGAAGTATATGTTAGGTAATGAATTTTCTTCAAATAACCATATTCTTCATCATCAAGGAGATTGCAATCATGCCAATATTTTAGTTTATCATGGAAAATTCTCATAATCTCACTTGTTGGATTGTTGGCTAATCTCTTATAATAATTCCAATTGTTCAATTGCCTCCTGGCTTCTCGTACATATTTGCTGCGATCCATTAAGACAATAGTTCAACCCTTATCAGATGCTGTAACCAAAGGTTACGGGGACGTTATTGTTAGGCTCAGATTTCACTCGTACAAAACCAGAGAAATTCAGCAGTAATAGGTATCTGAGTGAACTATAACTCATGCCCCCGCAACCTCACATATTATATCACTCATGACAGGGTCAGTGACATCACTGATGACCACTGATGACATCTCAAATGACATCACTGATAACATCAGCCACAGAATCACTCACATACCCATTCACACCCAAATACAACCTCTCATATGCCCACTCACTGTGTGAATGAGTGAGTGGGTGTGTCAGTGGCTATTTTGAGTGAATGAATGGGGATTTGGCCTTGAGTGAAATAATAGGTATGTGAGTAGCTGTGTGGGTGAGTGACTGCTTGTGTGGGAGGTTGCATGGGTAAGTGACTGGTTGTGCAAGTGCCTGCATGAATATGTGCCTGAATGATTTAGTGAGTTACTGTGTGACTGACTGTAAATCTGCTTTATTACAAAGACATTTTTAACTGTAAAATTGGCAAAACAAACTAATAGGATGTTAACACAAGATCACTTTATGTTTCCATGGATATATCTAACCAATATGTCTGTGGTTGAAAGATGTTTTGACACATGATGTTGAACCTCAGGCACTATGGAAAAAGAAAAAGAACATAAAGATATGTTAGTATTTGATCTTCAAAATTACAGAATCATACCAACATACACTACTTATACTGTAACACTGTATTACAATGTAGTTAAAATATAATTTTCCATTTTTTATTGTTCTCAGCTTTCATACACATAAACAGTGGTTTGTATGAGGCATCATCCCCGAACAGTGGGGAAAAATCAATCAATGGACTGTAAAAAACGAACCCATATCCGCATAGTACATCACTATAAATGAGTGACAATGAGGTTTTTATCTTATATGACTGCTTTGTATATGCTTAGAGGGTGAGATATGGCTCTTGTGGTTGCACATAGCTGTATATATGGTGGGACTTTTGAGCTTACTTGAAGATGCAGAGAGGTATATATTTTTGGAAAGATGGCTTGAAGGTATTCATCTATTAGGAAATCACAGATATGTCTACATGGTGATCTATGTTCAGTGAGGCTGATGAAAAGTTCCTGTATATGGTGAGGGTGGTGTTTTTTTCTTTAGACATGGTTTGTTTAAAATTGAGGAGGATTAATAGTGTACAATGCTCTGAGAGTTCTTGTGCTAGCTTCATTTGGAGTGTAACTTTTGTTTGACAAATGCTGAATATATGTTTTAGAAGCAGAAGAAGTATTTGAGAAACGATGTAGACATGACATTCGCAGAAGGTTTTGTGCTTTAGAAATTTTTAGGTCGAGCCTGAGCCAGCGCCCAAGCGCTGCTCTGGCGAATATCTGTTGTAGTTCAGTACGGAAGATAAGCCCACTCCCCTGCCCATATTTTTCATTGGCTTGTGTCTTTGTCCTTCGTAAATGCTGTCTTCTGATTCCTAAATAGGCTTTTTAGTCCCTCCTTAGTACGGCCATGTTTTCATTTGTAACCTCCCATGGCTACTGGCCCCTTTACTTGGTTGTTACACAATAGGTGTACTATTTTCTTTATTGAGTTTCTCCTACATTAGGCATGACGACATGCTTTGCTTACATTCAGTGGGCCATGCCCGCTTTCACTTTCGAAGCAGCAGGGACAATGGCAGCCATTTGTTTGCAATGCGATAGGTCTCGCATTTAAATGCGAGACCTATAGCATTACAAATATATTTATTTTAGAGTTTTATATAGCGCAAACTCTACCCAAACCTATCAGGTATCTGAGCACTTTACACGAGCACCAGTTTCATTACAGATGGACACATTTATTTTTGTTAGGCGTGGGGAGATTAAGTGAGTTGCCTAGAATCACAGGATGTTGTGCGTCCATGCCGAGACTCGAACCCAGTTCCTTAGCTTCGAGGTCGACCGTTCTAGCCGTAAGGCTACATCCTCTGCCCTAAGTTACCTGTAATGTCTTATTTAAGGTACTTCACTCTACTAAAAAGCACTCAAATACCTCTGGGTTAATTACGCTCTAAATAAAATTGCATAAATAAATACAATTGTGACATCACCTATCCTCCTCCTCCCTACCTAGGGGTGGGTTTCTTAATTTCCACAGCGTGAAGTTTTGGAGGAACATCTATTGAACTAGTACCGATTCCTACAAGCGCGACGTCGGCTTTTAGGATATTTCTACTAACAGACGCTTAGAACAAAATGTTCCCAACGAACAATGGCCACCGTCTGAACAGGGTCCTTAGCTTACAAGCTGTTTGACGGGTCCAAATCATATATGTCCATGACACAAGTCTTGGACTCTTTCCGGAATAGTCCTTCCTCCGTTTCTAACCCTGTCAGTGGTACATTCTCCACACCCCAGGTTCTTTGTTGGTCGGATCCTGGCGTATCCCGTAGCCATGACGGAGGGCACGTGTTATACACATAGGGGGAGCACCGTCTGACCCTCCCTGGAGCATCGGTGCAGAGTGCGGAGAGTGCCCGCTATGGCGGGGCTAGGGGCTGGAAGCGTGGGTCACATCCTAGTGCAGGTGAGGACCAAGAGGGAAAGAACGAGAAGGCTGCCAAAGCCTGGTGCATTTACAGAGGGGCTGTCAGAGACTGGGGTAAATATGGGAGCTTTGGGGCAGATCCAGAGGTGTTAGGAGGCAAGGCTACTTCAGGGAGCAGAACCTGGGTTAGTTGAGAAGAGCATAAGTATAGCCTGGCAGGGTGACATGACGTAACATCTTTCTTAGACAATTTTTTCATTATCCATCATCCTGTTGTCAACCTGTTACACTGAGAACCCAAATACTGTCACTCCTATTCTACTGACGCAACTTGAAGTGCTGTAACGAGCACAGTCTGGTTGCTTATAGCCTTTCGTGTGACGCCAAAACATTGTTGTTACTATCTGACTGATGTTTCTAAACATTTTATTACAATCCTGCTAACGGCCTTAATATACTTTCACCCCCCGCAGGGGGGAGACGGGAAGTATTACTATTACCTCACTCACTACACTAATCATTTTATTGCCAGCTCACCTAATCTTATTTCCAGTACAGGGCGGTCACCAATACTACTGTTCCCACATGATACCACTGATAATTGTAGTGTATCTGCATTTATGTAATGCTTACCATCCCCGTGACACCACTTTTAGTGTTGTGATAATCCCAATGATAGCATAATAATTGTCGTACTGACATCTAGAGTAGCGTTAGTACCAGTATGCTTATACTACTACCAAACCCTCCCTCCCTCCATCCCTCTCTCTCTCGCTCTCTCTCTCTCTCTCGCTCCCTCTCGCTCCCCCTCTCATTCTCTGATCGAGCTTCTCTCTGTCCTGTCTATCCCTCCCTCCCCTCCCCTGCCTGGCAGCAGTAATTCTTTTTAAAGTTAACGTTTTCAGCAACAACATGATTTCGCAATATGCCCACTAGTATGCATTACAGAACCTTAACAAACAAAAGTTTATGCTAAAGCAATATGTTAAAACAGACACAACACAACGCACACAGGTGCTGGAAATGTGAAAGGGATTATCAAAAATATTAAAGACTACACAAGGAAAACATAGTACTTTGCTACAGCCAAACTTTGTGTACATTGCTCTTAGCACCGTCTGAGTCCCTCAGCCTTGAGAGTTGATATATTGAAAACGCCACACATTTTATTAAAACATAAGGATCTCAGTATTGTTTTATTCCACACTAACAAGATCTACAATCATTGGGTACATCAAACGCTCTCTTTTCTACTTTGGCATATCTGTCCACTTGGCTGCCATAGCTTAAAAACATTACCAAAGCCAATAGCTCTGCCTAAAAACATAAGGTCCCAAAGGTGAGACCTATTGGCTACACCAAGGCTTGTTTAGATGTTGTTTTCCGTTTTAGAAACGTACTGATGCATGTGCACGCTCAGTAACAAAGCAATGTATGCTCCCAGAGAGCCATGTATGCAATTATATCTCAAGTGTGATGGACTGTTGACTTATATTTAAAAAGTGAAAAAGAGACTAATGTTAACTGGCAAAAGTTTGCACTGTACTTATTTGTAGAAGAACGGTTTGAATTGTCCACATGACAAGTTATATATAAGTACTGCTGCAATAAATTAGAGTGTAATAAAATGCCTGCTAGAGCTGTGCATAACAAGTTAGAACTGGTTCCCATCCCAGAAGCACTTCAAGGTTTAAATATTTATGAGTCCATTCTTATCCAAATTATACATCCAGTCCAGGCTATAGTACATATGGAGCCAAAGAAAGGCAAGTTACCCTCAACAGAGCTGCAGTAAGGTCTAAAAGGAAGAGTAGTGTATTTGCCATTAGATGTCAAGAAAATCATTGAAATTGCAGGGGTAGATAGAGATTCAGAGGAAGGACTTGTACTTCTTGTAAATGGTGTGCCTACCAAGAATAATAAGATATGGCAGGAGTTAGTAGATGTTACCAAAGTTAAAAAAGCAACTTTATATCTGGTACAAAACAATGTTTACTATAGAAATGTGGAAAGCCTGCAAGATATCACACATATGGAGGATCAGACATTTCCATCAACAGGTCAGATTGAGAAGGTGGATCAGTCCAGAACAGAAGAAATTTATGAACATTACAGCATCCACCCTTTGCATTCTAAAGAGGTTATTGGTGATGCCATTGAGCTGTTTTAATTGAAGGAGGCAAAAGGAGCTCCATTAAGTGTGTGGGAAAAAAGTTTAGAAGCTCAGTGTTTCCCACATCTTTTTCCTACTGGAGTAGGTGGCAGGTATGACGAGTGGCCTGTTCAAATACCTGCAGCTGAGTATAGATGTAGTTGATTTTATTCAGAAGACCCTAGATTTCATCAGTGTATTCCATATATATTTCACCTATTATTTGAAAGTGGCTTGTCTGGCCTCTCATATGCTGTGAATCATATTCTAAAAAACAGGAGTTAATTTGCAGAATATATCAGCAAGAGAACTTTTGGAGAAAGTTCAAGGAAAAGATGAGCACTTAGAATACAATTTATAAACTTAATGGCATGTCAGCGTGGGACTAATGAATATTGGTATTGGCGTCATGGTGAACTCAAGTGCATGTTGAGGAACCATGGAGCACCTACTTGGTTCCCGATGTTGAGTTGTGCTGAGTATGCATGGGATGACCTGCTAGAATTCTGCAGGAGGCAAATTCAAATATAAAAGACATTCCTCTTAAGACGCCAGGAGAACTGTGCTTACTAGACCCTGCAAATGTTTGCAGATATTTTAATCACAGATTTCAAGCATGATGTCTTTCATCTTGAATAAAACAAAACCTCCTCTTGGTGAAGTGACTGATTTCTTTTGGCGTAAAGAGTACCAAGCTAGAGGTGCTCCCCATATTCACATGCTGTTGTGGGTAAAAGATGCCTTAAAGTTTGGAACAGACAGTGATGAGTCTGTGTTGTCTTTAATTGAGCATTATGTAACTTGCTCCATCCCAAAGGAGAGTAGTGATAAAATATTAAGACAACAAGTTCTACGATTCCTAAATCATAGATGCGGAAAATACTGTCAGCGAAAATACAGAGCAAAAGGAACATTTTATACAAGATGTCGTTTCAGATTCCCACGACATGTCATCTCAAAGGAAAAGTTAGAAGCTTTTTGTCTGCAGTCAGACACACACTTACAAGGAAATGACTGAAAAATACATAAATTCTAAGAAGAACAGAGGCCTCCAAGGACAATAATGACTACAACCCTGTGATTCTGAAGATGTGGAATGCAAACATGGGTGTACAATTTGTTGCAGACAACTCAATTGCTGTTGCTCGGTACGTTATATCTTATATAACAAAGTCAGAGAAAACTGAGATGAAGAAGATGTGGGAGATTTCAGCAGCAAAGAGTCTTATGAAGAAAATGTACAGTTTTAGTTTGAAACTGCTTTCTTACAGAGAGATAGGCTCCTATGAATGTGTAGACCGGTTAAGCTCAGCTAGTTTGTTTTCTAAATCTAGAGGAGTTATATGGGTGAGTTTAGGGCTTGCTAATACTCATAACAGAGTATTGAAGTCTTTTCCTGAAATTCAATATCTTGCAGAATTTGAGCCACACAGTACAGATATTCTGAAGAGTAAAATGCTGGATATGTACTATCCAAGAATAAGTCCACATCTGGAAAGGATGTGTCTCTATGAAATACTTTAGCATTATACTTTCAGAAGTAATGTCAGTGAAAACATAGATGAAAGTAAATTTGCTGTGGATGGATGTGAAGGATGTTTTGTGAGACATAACAAAGGAAATATAATCCACCATCGAAAGCTAAGTTGCGAAAATAAAGACAAAAAATAGTTTTTCAATTTAGCCTTGTTACAGTTGTTCAGGCCATGGCAAACTGAAAGTGAGCTACTTGGTGGATTTGACTGTTGTGAAGGCTCATTCAAGCTGTGAAAGACACCATTGAGTGTTTCCAGTGTATTTTCAAATGTTGAGAGATGAGATTGAACAAGAAACAATATTTGCTGAGATAGCAAGAGAGAGTTCTCAGAGCAGTCAAAGTTCAGCACCTGGAAGTCAAGATGCCCTTGGACAGCCAGTCATTCAAAATTAAGCTGCAATAGCCATGAATGAGGTGGAGAATGCAATGCAGCAAGTAAGACAGGAAATGGTGGATCTAGAACAACTAATACAGCAATTGAATACGGATCAGAAAGACATTTTTTAAGAAGTAAAAGGTAAAGTAGAACATGGATTTCTGCATGAAAAAAAAGAGTGTGCACGTTCTACATATAAACCAGTTCTATTGTACATATGTGGTCAAGCTGGAACTGGAAAAAGTTTCTTGATAAAGTACTGACACATTATCTACAGAAGACAACAGATTCCAATGTGTTGTGTGTAGTTACTGCACCAACACGCTTAGCTGCACATAATGATAAAGGAGTTACCCTTCATCGATTATTAATGCTGCCTGTTGAACATGACAACAAATTGCAATATAGCAAATTATCTGGTGAGGCTTGTCATGAAGTGGCAAGAGTATTAAAGAAATTAAAGCTACTAATTATTGATGAAGTCAGCATGGTGTCTAACTTAAGGCTAGCTTTTATACATTTACGAATGCAGCAAATATAGAAAACTGACTGATGTACTTTTAGGAGGAAAACGCCTAATAGTCTTTGGAGACCTGCTGCAACTAACTCCTTTAAAAGAACAACCTGTATTCAAGAAACCACTACATAATGAAACAAGGAATTCACTAGGAAGTATTGGAAATGTAAACATTTGGGAAAACTTACAATACAAAGAGTTAATCCAAAATACGAGCCAAGCATCAGATATGCATTATGGAGATTTACTAAAGGACATAAGTGTGTGAGACCTCACAAAAGAGAGAAAGACAGTATTACAAACCCGACTCACCAAAAATGTATTTCCAAGTAATGTTTCAGCTGCTGAAGTAATGTGTAATTTTGTTAAGGAAGAGAAGTCTATTGTTTGTTTCATGCCAGCTCTTGATGAGTAAATTCAAAGTACAATTATTGCTACTGCAAAAAAGAAGAGATCATCGAAATTAGAGAAAATTATACAATGGAACATCAAGCAGTTACAGTGCTACTAACAGAAAAACTGCAATAAAAATTGGATAGTTTAGAAAAGTCTGTGTCAAAAACTGCAGGATTACAAAAACAGTTACATATCTGTAAAAATTGTCGCATAATCTTACGTCGTAATTTAAATGTTGAAGAAGGGCTAGTGAATGGCGCAATAGGTAAAGTTATTACATTTATTAATTATCCAAACAGAAATGATGTGGAATACTTAGCCATAAGATTTGATGATATTGCTGAAGGCAAGCAGATTGGACAATACGTTGTACGTTTCCTACTTGTGAAAGACTTGTATGTCCAGCGAAAGCAGTTCCCAGTGTCTGTAGCATATGCAGTAACTATTCACTAATGGCAAGTTTTAAGTGTAGATAAAGGTCTTGGTAGTAGCGTATTCAACGAAGGAATGTAATATGTTGCTTTGTCACGAATTAGAACATTGCCCGGGTTATTTCTGATTGAAATTGATGAGAAGAAAGTAAGTGCTGATGTGAGCCGTGTAAAGGAGTATAATCGGTTAAGAGCTCAATATGCTCCTCATTTAGGATAGTATCCTGTGCATCAAAAAGCGATAATGTGTCCAAAGTGGAAAATATCAAAACAGTCTATCAGAGTTGAACAGAAAGATGAACAAAAAGAAAAACAATAAGGAGGAAAGAAAAGAAAACTACAGTACAATGAGGAAATAGAAGGGCATCATTTTTATAATAAATCTGGAGTGCACTGTTATGCTAATGTAGTGTAAAATGCAGTATACCATTAGCCTCATTTTACAAATTCTTTTAAAGAAAAGGTAGATAAAATAATGTCTTCACAACTGAGTAGTTTATTTGAAGAATTAAGAAGTGACAAAATTATTATGCCTTCTGCTACTGGAATAGCAAAACTCACCGATGGCTGTACTGGATCAGTAGTGTTATCTCAAAATCTTCAGCAGGATGCTCAAGAATTTCTAATGGTAATGTACCAGATATAAAAATATCAGAAATAGTTTTAACATATAGTTGATTTCATTAAGGTAGTAACCACGCAGCAATGCAGCATTAAAAAACTTGTAGTGAGTGTAGTGCACCGTATGACTTATTTGAAATGATGTACTGTGCACATTTTTTTATTTTTTTTACAATCCATTGGTTGTTTGTCCCACTGTTTGATGATGATGCTTCATACAGAGCTCTGTTGAAAGTGAAGAAGTATGAAGGCTGAAAACAGTAAAACATTTGACTATGTTAAATTAAAGTTTTGGTTGGAGGTTGGGAAATATTATGTCTCTCAAATCACTAATCCTGTTATGGATCAAGCCACTACTCATATACTCATTCCTTTTCCCAAGTACTACAGCTCCACTCATGCAATCATCCAGTAACTACTCAGACAGTTATTTAATCAGTCACTACTCTTGCACTCATCCATCTACTCACGCACTACACATGCACTGATACATTCACTGGAGCACTACATGTGCACTCATCCAATCACCCAGGCACTAACCTTGCAATCATCCATTGCACTGATACACTACCCATGCACTCATCCAATCACCCAGGCACTACTCATGCACTAATCCATTCACTCCGTCACTACCCATGCATTTATCCAAAAGCCCAGGCAGTACCGTTGCACTCATCCACTCCATCAGCCACTACTCATGCACTGAGACATTCACTCAGGCACTACCCATAATCTCATTCATTCACTCAGGTAGTATTCATGCACTTATCTACTCACCCGGGCACTATCCTTGCACTCATCCATTTACTTGGGCAGTACTCATGTACTCATCCATTCATTCAGGCACTATTCTTGCACTAATCTATTCACTCAGGCACTACTCATGTACTCATTCATTCACTCAGGCACAACCTATGCACTCAGGTACAACCTATGTACTCATCCATTCACTCAGGGACTACCCATGGACTCATCCATTCACTTAGGCACTACTCATGCACTAATCCATTCACTTTAGCACTACCCATGCACTGCCCATACTACTCAGGCACTACCCATGCACTTATACAATAACCCAGGCACTACCAATGCACTTATCCAATGACCTAGGCACTATCCTTGCATTCATCTATTCACTCAGGCACTACTCATGTACGCATCCATTCACTCAGGTACTACACATGCACTCATTCAATCACCCAGGCACTACCCACACACATCCAACTGCCCAGGCACTACTCATGCACTAATCCAATCACCCAGCCACTACCCAAACATTCATGCATTCACTCAGGCACTACTGATGCACTGATCCATTCACTCAGGCACTACCCATGCATGTATCCAATGACCCAGGCAATACCCTTGCACTCATGCACTCACTCAGGCACTACTCTTGCAGTCATCCATTCACTCAGTCAGTACCTATGCACTCATCCATACACTCAGGAACTACTCATGCACCCATACTTTCGCTCAAGCACTACTCATGCACTAACCCATTCACTCAGGCACTACGTATGCATTCATCCATTCACTCAGGCACTACCCATCCACTTATCCAAATACCCAGGCACTACCCTTGCACTCATCCATTCACTCAAGCGCTACTGATGCACTCATCCAATTACTCAGGCACTACCGATACACTCATCTATTCACTCAGGCACTACCCATGCACTCATCCATTCACCCAGGCACTACTCATGCACTAATTCATTAACTCAGGTGCTACCCATGCACTCATCCAACCACCTAGCCACTACTCATGCACTCATCCAATCACCCAGCCACTAGCCATACACTCATCTATTCACTCAGGCACTACTCATGCACTGATTTGTTCACTCAGGCACTACCCATGCACTTATCCAATGACCCAGGCAGCACCCTTGCACTCATCCATTCACTGATACACTACTGATGCACTCATCCTATCACCCACACACTACTCATGCACTAATCCGTTCACTCAGGCACTACTCATGCAGTCATCCAATCACCCAGCCAAAACCCATACATCATCCATTCACTCAGGCACTACTCATGCACTGATTCGTTCATTCAGGCACTACCCATGCACTTATCCAATGACCCAGGCAGCACCCTTGCACTCATCCATTCACTGATACACTACTGATGCACTCATCCTATCACCTACACACTACTCATGCCCTAATCCATTCACTCAGGCACTACTCATGCAGTCGTCCAATCACCCAGCCAATACCCATACATCATCCATTCACTCAGGCACTACTCATGCACTCATTCAATCACCAAGCCATTTTCCTTGCACTCATCCATTCACTGGTACACTACTCATGCTCTCATCCAATCACCCAGGCACTACCCATGCACTCATCCAATCACCCAGGCACTACTCATGCACTGATCCATTTACTCAGGCACTACCCATGCGCTTAATCAATAACCCAGGTGGTACCGTTGCACTCATGCACTCACTGAGTCACTACTCATGCACTCATACATTCACTCAGGCACTACCCATAATCTCAGCCATTCACTCAGGCAGTATCCAAGGTCCTATCCAATCACCCAGGCACTACCCTTGCACTCATCCATTCACACAGACACTACTCATACAATGATCCAGTCACTCAGGCAGTATACAGGCAATGATCCATTCACTCAGACACTACCCATAAACTCATCCATTCACTCATGTACTACTCATGCACTGATCCATTTACTCAGGTACTACCCATGCGCTTAATCAATAACCCAGGCGGTACCGTTGCACTCAAGCACTACCCATAATCTCAGCCATTCACTCAGGCAGTATCCATGCTCCTATCCAATCACCCAGGCACTATCCTTGCACTCATCCATTCACACAGACACTACCCATACACTAAACCGTTCACTCAGGCACTACTCATGCACTCATCCAATCACCTAGCCACTACCCATAAACTCATCCATTTACTCAGGCACTACTCATACAGTGATCCATTCATTCAGGCACTATCCATGTGCTTAATTAATAACCCAGGTGGTACTGTTGCACTCATGCACTCACTGAGGCACTACTCATGCACCCATACATTCACTCAGGCACTACCTATAATCTCATCCATTTACTCATGCAGTATCCATGCACATATTCAATCATCCAGGCAGTATCCATGCACATATTCAATCATCCAGGCAGTATCCTTGCACTCATCCATTCACTTAAGCACTACTCATGCACTCATCCAATCACCCAGGCACTACTCCATTCACTCAGGTACTACCCATGCACTCATCCATTCAATCTGCCCTACTCATGCACTCATCCAAAGAACAAGTCACTAGCCATACACACTTCCATTCGCTCAGACACTACTCATGCAATGATCATTCACTCTGACACTATCCATGCACTTATCCAATAACCCTGACAGTAACGTTGATCTCATCCACTCACTCAGGCACTACTCATGCACTCATACATTCACTCAGGCACTACCCGTAATCTAAGCCATTCACTCAGGCAGTATCCATGCTCCTATCCAATCACCCAGGCACTATCCTTGCACTCATCAATTCACACAGGCACTGCTCATACAATGATCCAGTCACTCAGGCACTACACAGGCAATGATCCATTCACTCAGACACTATCAATTTCAGCGCTCCGTCCATCATCTCCTTGTGTTTGCTTTGTTCTCCATAAGTTGGAAGGGTATGCCCAGACGTGGGTCCCTTGCTAACTTTGCCACTGGATTCGAGCTAGGCTGACTTATATGGGTTGTTACCCCAAAACCGGTCCCAGGATGCTTGTTTTCGGTCCAGGGAAGACCTGGCTTGGCAGTTCGGACTGGACTGTTCCCATGAGGCACAGGGTCAAGAGGGATTTGCATATGGTTGGGTCTGAACTGGGGTGGTGAAGTGAGCTAAAGAACGATGATGGATTCAACCCAGATCTGTGACTGGGAGTGAGTGTCTGTAAAGTTTCAGCGCTCCATCCATCATCTCATTGTGTTTGCTTTGTTCACCCTAAGTTGGCAGGGTATGCCCTGACATGGGCCCCTTGCTCACTGTTCCACTGGATTCAAGCTAGCCTGGCTGATGAGGGATGTTACCCTGAAACCTGTCCCAGGATGCTTGTATCCGGTCCAGGGAAGACCTGGCTTGGCAGTTCGGGCTGGACTGTTCCCATGAGGCACAGCATCAAGGCTGATTTGCATATGGCTGGGTCTGAACTGGGGTGACGAAGTGAGCTAAAGACTGATGATGGATTCAACCTAGATCTGTGACTGGGGGTGAGTGTCTGAAAAGTTTCAGCGCTACGTCCATCACCTCCTTGTGCTTGCTTTGTGCACCCTAAGTTGGCAGGGTATGCTCAGACGTGGGTCCCTTGCTCACTTTGCCACTGGATTCAAGCTAGCCTGGCTGATGCAAGGTGTTACCCCAAAACCGGTCCCAGGATGCTTGTTTCCGGCCCAAAGAAGACCAGGCTTGGCAGTACGGACTGGACTGTTCCCATGACGCACAGGCTCAAGACTGATTTGCATATGGCTGGGTCTGAACTGGGGTGGCGAAGGGAGCTAAAGAACGATGATGGATTCAACCCAGATCTGTGACTGGGAATGAGTGTCTGTAAAGTTTCAGTGCTCCATCCATCATCTTATTGTGTTTGCTTTGATCGCCCTAAGTTGGCAGGGTATGCCCAGACATGGGTCCCTTGGCTCACTTTGCCACTGGATTCAACCTAGCCTGGCTGATGAGGGGTGTTACCCCGAAACCTGTTCCAGGATGCTTGTTTCCGGTCCAGGGAAGACCTGGCTTGGCAGTTCTGGCTGGACTGTTCCCATGAGGCAAAGGGTCAAGGCTGATTTGCATATGGCTGGGTCTGAACTGGGGTGGCGAAGTGAGCTAAAGAACGATGATGGATTCAACCCAGATCTGTGACTGGGGGTGAGTGTCGGAAAAGTTACAGCGCTACGCCCATCACCTCCTTGAGCTTGCTTTGTTCACCCTAAGTTGGCAGGGTATGCCCAGACGTGGGTCCCTTGCTCACTGTTCCACTGGATTCAAGCTAGCCTGGCTGATGAGGGGTGTTACCCTGAAACCGGTCCCATGATGCTTGTTGCCCGCCCAGGGAAGACCTGGATTGGCTGTTCAGGCCTGACTGTTCCCATGAGGCACAGGGTCAAGGCTGATTTGCATATGGCTGGGTATGAGCTGGGGTGTAGAAGTGAGCTAAAGAGCGATGATGGATTCAACCCAGATCTGTGACTGGGGGTAAGTGTCTGAAAAGTTTCAGCTCTCCGTCCATCATCTCCTTTTGTTTACTACACAGGCACTCATTCAATCACCAAGCCTATACCCAGTCACTCGTCCAATTATCCACACACAACCCATGCACTCATCCATTCACTCAGGCACTACTCATGCACTCATCCATTCCATCAAGCACTACCCATGCACTCACCCAACCACCCAGGCACTACTCATGCAGTCATACAATTACCCAGGCATTTTCCTTGCACTATTCCATTCACTGATACACTACTCATGCACTCATCCAATCACCTATTCACTACTCATGCACCAATCCATTCACTCAGGCACTACCCATGCATTTATCTAAAAACCCAGGCAGTACCGTTGCACTCATCCACTCCCTCAGCCACTACTCATGCACTGAGACATTCACTCAGGCACTACCCATAATCTCATTCATTCACTCGGGTAGTATTCATGCACTTATCTACTCACCCAGGCACTATCCTTGCACTCATCCATTTACTTGGGCAGTACTCGTGTACTCATCCATTCATTCAGGCACTATTCTTGCACTAATCTATTCACTCAGGCACTACTCATGTACTCATTCATTCACTCAGGCACAACCTATGCACTCATCCATTCACTCAGGCACAACCTATGTACTCATCCATTCACTCAGGGACTACCCATGGACTCATCCATTCACTCAGGCACTACTCATGCACTAATCCATTCACTTTAGCACTACCCATGCAATACCCCTGCACTGCCCATACTACTCAGGCACTACCCATGCACTTATACAATAACCCAGGCACTACCAATGCACTTATCCAATGACCTTGGCACTATCCTTGCATTAATCTTTTCACTCAGGCACTACTCATGTACGCATCCATTCACTCAGGTACTACACATGCACTCATTCAATCACCCAGGCACTACCCACACACATCCTACTGCCCAGGCACTACTCATGCACTAATCCAATCACCCAGCCACTACCCAAACATTCATGCATTCACTCAGGCACTACTGATGCACTGATCCATTCACTCAGGCACTACCCATGCACGTATCCAATGACCCAGGCAATACCCTTGCACTCATGCACTCACTCAGGCACTACTCTTGCAGTCATCCATACACTCAGGAACTACTCATGCACCCATACTTTCACCCAAGCACTACTCCTGCACTAATCCATTCACTCAGGCACTACGTATGCATTCATCCATTCACTCAGGCACTACCCATCCACTTATCCAAATACCCAGGCACTACCCTTGCACTCATCCATTCACTCAAGCGCTATTGATGCACTCATCCAATCACTCAGGCACTACCAATACACTCATCTATTCACTCAGGCACTACCCATGCACTCATCCATTCCCCCAGGCACTACTCATGCACTAATTCATTAACTCAGGTGCTACCCATGCACTCATCCAACCACCTAGCCACTACTCATGCACTCATCCAATCACCCAGCCACTAGCCATACACTCATCTATTCACTCAGGCACTACTCATGCACTGATTTGTTCACTCAGGCACTACCCATGCACTTATCCAATGACCCAGGCAGCACCCTTGCACTCATCCATTCACTGATACACTACTGATGCACTCATCCTATCACCCACACACTACTCATGCACTAATCCGTTAACTCAGGCACTACTCATGCAGTCATCCAATCACCCAGCCAATACCCATACATCATCCATTCACTCAGGCACTACTCATGCACTGATTTGTTCATTCAGGCACTACCCATGCACTTATCCAATGACCCAGGCAGCACCCTTGCAGTCATCCATTCACTGATACACTACTGATGCACTCATCCTATCACCCACACACTACTCATGCCCTAATCCATTCACTCAGGCACTACTCATGCAGTCGTCCAATCACCCAGCCAATACCCATACATAATCCATTCACTCAGGCACTACTCATGCACTCATACATTCACTCAGGCACTACCCATAATCTCATCCATTCACTTATTCAATCACCCAGGCAGTATCCTAGCACTCATCCATTCACTCAGGCAGTACTCATGCACTCATTCATTCACCTAGCCATTTTCCTTGCACTCATCCATTCACTGGTACACTACTCATGCACTCATCCAATCACCCAGGCACTACCCATGCACTCATCCAATCACCCAGGCACTACTCATGCACTGATCCATTTACTCAGGCACTACCCAAGCGCTTAATCAATAACCCAGGTGGTACCGTTGCACTCATGCACTCACTGAGGCACTACTCATGCACTCATACATTCACTCAGGCACTACCCATAATCTCAGCCATTCACTCAGGCAGTATCCATGCTCCTATCCAATCACCCAGGCACTACCCTTGCACTCATCCATTCACACAGACACTACTCATACAATGATCCAGTCACTCAGGCACTACACAGGCAAAAATCCATTCACTCAGACACTACCCATAAACTCATCCATTCACTCATAAACTACTCATGCACTGATCCATTTACTCAGGTACTACCCATGCGCTTAATCAATAACCCAGGCGGTACCGTTGCACTCATGCACTCACTCAGGCACTACCCATAATCTCAGCCATTCACTCAGGCAGTATCCATGCTCCTATCCAATCACCCAGGCACTATCCTTGCACTCATCCATTCACACAGACACTACCCATACACTAAACGTTTACTCAGGCACTACTCATGCACTCATCCAATCACCTAGCCACTACCCATAAACTCATCCATTCACTCAGGCACTACTCATACAGTGATCCATTCATTCAGGCACTACCCATGCGCTTAATTAATAACCCAGGCGGTACCGTTGCACTCATGCACTCACTGAGGCACTACTCATGCACCCATACATTCACTCAGGCACTACCTATAATCTCATCCATTTACTCATGCAGTATCCATGCACATATTCAATCATCCAGGCAGTATCCTTGCTCTCATCCATTCACTCAAGCACTACTCATGCACTCATCCAATCACCCAGGCACTACTCCATTCACTCAGGTACTACCCATGCACTCATCCATTCAAGTCAAGTCAAGTCAAAGATACTTTATTCGACAGCTAAGAGTCATAAAAGCACAGTTCATTGCAAGACATTGGTACATAAAACCTTAAAAAAGCATTAAAAAATTATATTCTAAAAATGCTATATACAGAGCAGATAAAAAGGTATCCTAATTTACAAATTCATCAAACATCTATAGGTCTACAAACAGAGCAGCAATATAAGGTACAAACAAGAAATAAATAAATGACCAAAGTATATTGGATCTGTCTCGTAAAGTACACATTAAATAACCGAGCACACTGACTCTAGAGCCGGCAAGCTTTTCCTGTATCTGATGGCCGCTATTAAAAAGCTTGCAACCCCCAAACAAACTGTGGGAGAAGATAGCATTTGAAGATAGGTCAAAGCCGGCCTCACTTGAGCAAACTGTCGGTCTTTAAACAGTGGTAAAATGTAAGACCTGCGCTGAGGGTCGTAAAAGTGCAGAAAAACATAAAATGTAATGTATCCTGGTCTGAAAAATTGTCGCAGGGACAAGGTTTGAGCGAATCAGGCTTCGAGTAGCCTAGGGGAAATGCCAAGAGCCAAGGGACCAGATTCAGGCGAAATCTTGTCAATACAAAGCGGTGATATGCTTTGTTAACATAAGTTAAATAAGGCTGCATCTGTGGGCCCATACTCAATATAACAAAACTCCTCACAGACGGTTTTACTACTTCCACCTCCTCCCTAAGCATCTGCCGCTTGTCCAAAAACTGCTTTTTAAAAGCTCTGATAGCAGTTTTGCTCAGTGCCCCAGGGTTCAGGAACAGCTCTAGGCGGCCAAGCCATCCGGTCTGTTCTTTTATGTAGTTCAGCCAGGGGATGCACAAGGCCCATCCAGACTAGAGCAGTCGCCAATTATTAGCTGGCCCAGATTTGGTGCTGGGGTCGCCCAAGTTCTGAGCCATCGCAGCAACGGTGCAACCGCAATCTCGTCTGAGATATATCCGGCTCCCAGTTCTTCATGCACATTAAAAACAGGTGTTGCGATGGGGACCGCAAGGAGTTTCCGCATATAATTATTCTCAGCTACCTGGATCCCCTTCACATCCTTATGCCCCCAAATGTCACTCCCATACGTAGCCATCGGGATGCATTTTGCATTGTAGATCTTTAATAGAGCAGGGAGTGGTTTAGACCCCAATCTTTTTGCAAAATTCAAAGTAGCCATACATTCACTCAGGCACTACCTATAATCTCATCCATTTACTCATGCAGTATCCATGCACATATTCAATCATCCAGGCAGTATCCTTGCACTCATACATTCACTCAAGCACTACTCATGCACTCATCCAATCACCCAGGCACTACTCCATTCACTCAGGTACTACCCATGCACTCATCCATTCAATCTGCACTACTCATGCACTCATCCAAAGAACAAGTCAGTAGCCATACACACTACCATTCACTCAGACACTACTCATGCAATGATCATTCACTCTGACACTATCCATGCACTTATCCAATAACCCTGACAGTAACGTTGATCTCATCCACTCACTCAGGCACTACTCATGCACTCATACATCCACTAAGGCACTACCCATAATCTCAGCCATACACTCAGGCAGTATCCATGCTCCTATCCAATCACCCAGGCACTATCCTTGCACTCATCCATTCACACAGACACTGCTCATACAATGATCCAGTCACTTAGGCACTACACAGGCAATGATCCATTCACTCAGACACTATCAGTTTCAGCGCTCCATCCTTCATCTCCTTGTGTTTGCTTTGTTCTCTCTAAGTCGGAAGGGTATGCCCAGACGTGGGTCCCTTGCTCACATTGACACTGGATTAGAGCTAGGCTGACTTATATGGGTTGTTACCCCAAAACCGGTCCCAGGATGCTTGTTTCCGGTCCAGGGAAGACCTGGCTTGGCAGTTCGGACTGGACTGTTCCCATGAGGCACAGGGTCAAGAGGGATTTGCATATGGTTGGGTCTGAACTGGGGTGGCGAAGTGAGCTAAGGAACGATGATGGATTCAACCCAGATCTGTGACTGGGAGTGAGTGTCTGTAAAGTTTCAGCGCTCCATCCATCATCTCATTGTGTTTGCTTTGTTCACCCTAAGTTGGCAGGGTATGCCCTGACGTGGGCCCCTTGCTCACTGTTCCACTGGATTCAAGCTAGCCTGGCTGATGAGGGGTGTTACCCTGAAACCGGTCCCAGGATGCTTGTTGCCCGCCCAGGGAAGACCTGGATTGGCTGTTCGGGCCTGACTGTTCCCATGAGGCACAGGGTCTAGGCTGATTTGCATATGGCTGGGTCTGAACTGGGGTGTAGAAGTGAGCTAAAAAGCGATGATGGATTCAACCCAGATCTGTGACTGGGGGTAAGTGTCTGAAAAGTTTCAGCTCTCCGTCCATCATCTCCTTGTGTTTACTACACAGGCACTCATTCAATCACCTAGCCTCTACCCAGTCACTCGTCCAATTATCCACACACAACCCATGCACTCATCCATTAACTCAGGCACTACTCGTGCACTCATTCATTCCATCAAGCACTACCCATGCACTCATCCAACCACCCAGGCACTACTCATGCAGTCATAAAATTACCCAGGCATTTTCCTTGCACTCATCCATTCACTGATACACTACTCATGCACTCATCCAATCACCTAGTCACTACTCATGCACTAATCCATTCACTCAGGCACTACCCATGCACTGAACCATTCACTCAGGCACTTCTCATGCACTCATCCAATCACCCAGCCACTACCCATACACTCATCCATTCACTCAGGCACTACTAATGCAGTGATACATTCACTCAGGCACTTCCCATAAACTTAACCAATAACCCAGGCAGTATCGTTTCGCTCATCCACTCACTGGGACACTACTCATGCACCCATACTTTCACTCAGGCACAACCCATAATCTCATCCATTCATTCATGCAGTATCCATTCACTTATTCAATCACCCAGGCAGTATCCTTGTTCTAATCCATTCACACAGGCAGTACTCATGTACTCATACATTCACTCAGGCACCACCCATGTACTCATCCATTCACTCAGACACTACTCATGCACTTATCATTTTTCTCAGGCACTACCCATACACCCATCCATTCAATCAGGCACTACTCATGCACTCATCCAATCACCGAGTCACTACCCATGCACTCATCCATTCACTCAGGCACTACTCATGCAATGATCCATTCACTCAGACATTATCCATTCACTATGCCAATAACCCAGACAGTAACATTGAACTCATCCACTCATTCAGGCACTACTCATGCACTCATATATTCACTCAGGCACTACCCATACACTCATCCATTCATGCAGGCACTACGCATGCAGTGATCCAGTCACTCAGGCACTACACAGGTGCTCATCCAATCACCCAGCCTCTACCCATTCACTTGTCCAGTCACCCAGACACTAGCCATGTACTCATCCATTCACTCAGAAAATACCCATGCACTCATACAATCACCCAGTCACTATGCTTGCACTCATCCATTCACTCAGGCAGTACCCATGCACTCATCCATTTACTCAAGCCCTACCCATGCACTGAACCATTCCCTCAGGCACTACTCATGCACTCATCCAATCACCCAGCCACTACCCATACACTCATCGATTCACTCAGGCACTACTCATGCAGTGATCCATTCACTCAGGCACTACCCATACACATATCTAATATCCCAGGCAGTACCATTGAACTCATGCACTTACGGAGGCACTACTCATGTACCCATACATTCACTCAGGTACTACCCATAATCTCATCCACTCACTCATGCAGTACTCATATACTCATCCATTCACTCAGGCACTGCTCATGCACTCATCCATTCAATCAAGCACTACCGATGCACTCATCTAATCACCCAGGCACTACTCATGCACTCATCCAATTACCCAGGCATTTTAAATGCACTCATCCATTCACTGATACACTACTCATGCACTCATCCAATCAGCCAGGCACTACTCACAAACTAATCCATTCACTCAGGCACTACCCATGCACTAAACCATGTACTCAGGCACTACTCATGCACTCATCCAATCACCCAGTCACTACCCATGCACTCATCCATTTACTCAGACACTACTCATGCAGTGATCCAATCACTCAAGTAATACTCATGCACTCATGCAGTCACCTAGACACTACGCTTGCACTCATCTATTCACTCAGGCACTACTCATGCACTCATCCATTCACTGAGCACTACACATGCACTCATCCAATCACTCAGGCACTATCCTCGCACTCATCCATTCACTCAGGCAGTACTCATGTATTCATCCATTCACTCAGGCACTACCCATGTACTCATCCATTCACTCAGACACTACTCATGCACTAATCCATTCACGTAGGCACTACCTATGCACTCATCCATTCACTCAGGCACTACTCATGCACTCATCCAATCACCCAGCCGCTACCCATATACTCATCCATTCATACAGGCACTACTCATGCAGTGATCCAGTCACTAAGGGACTACACATGCTCTCATCCAATCACCAAGCCACTACCCATTCACTCGTCCAATCACCCAGTCAGTACCCATGCACTCATCCATTCACTCAGGAATTTTCCTTGTACTCATCCATTCACTGATGCACTACTCATGCACTCATCCAATCACCCAGGCACTACTCATGCACTAATCCATTTACTCAGGTACTACCCATGCACTGAACCATTCACTAAGGCACTACTCATGCACTCATCCAATCACCCATCCACTAACCATCCACTCATCCATTCACTCAGGCACTACTCGTGCAGTGATCCATTCACTCAGGCACTACTCATGCACATATCCAACAACCCAGGCAGTACTGTTGCACTCATGCACTTACTGAGGCACTACTCATGCACCCATACATTCACTCAGGCACTAACCATAATCTCATCTATTCACCAACGCAGTATCCATGCACTTATCCAATCACCCAGGCAGTATCCTCACACTTATCCATTCACTCAGGCAGTACTCATGTACTCATCCATTCACTCAGGCACTGCTCATGCACTCATCCATTCACTCAAGCACTACCCATGCACTCATCCAATCACCCAAGCACTACTCATACACTAATCCATTCACTCAGGTACTACCCATGCACTGAACCATTCACTCAGGCACCACTCATGCACTCATCCAATCACCCATCCACTACCCATGCACTCATCCAATCACCCAAGCACTACTCATGCACTAATCCATTCACTCAGGCACTACACATGCAGTGATCCATTCACTCAGGTACTACCCATGCACTTATCCAATAAGCCAGGCAGTATCGTTGCACTCATGCACTCACTGAGGCACTAATCATGCACCCATACATTCACTCAGGCACTACCCGGAATCTCATCCATTCATCGTCATCATCATCATCAATATTCTTTTTTCGATCTATTAAAATACAGATCATAAAAGTACAAGTACAAAGCAAAAACCATAAAAACATGGTAAATCCAATTCATTTCATAAGAGCCCCCTTGTCTGACTCTTAAGATTTACCCATATACAAACTAAAATTGCCTGAATAATTCACAAACATTCATAGTATAAAAAATCAAGGTGAGATAAGACAGGCCATATATCGCTAAAACCTTTAAAACTTTTTGAACATGTCATGTGGGCCACACACAAAAAGTATCTAATAGCCCTCGATCTACAGCTTGGTCATAATCTATTAAGCTCCGAACAATCTAGGGTCCCATGAGCTTTCTCCTCCTTACACAAGCCCACCAGAATGTGGCTATCGAAAAACATACATAGGGGTCAGAAAGAGACTTTAAAAAGTATAAAGATATTTGACATTGTTTAAAATTGTATTGCCTTAAAATCGGAAGAATAAGATTCTCTTGTTCTTTCTTGTACAACCCACAAAACAGGACTATGTGTAAGTCAGCCTAAAGTGGCACAACCCATAATCTCATCCATTCATTCCTGCATTATCCATGCACTTATTCAATCACCCAGACAGTATCCTTGCACTCATTCATTTACTCAGGCAGTACTCATATAGTCATCTGTTCCCTCAGGCACTACCCATGTACTCATCCATTCACTCAGACACTAGCCATGCACTAATCCATTCACTCAGGTACTACCTATGCACTCATCCATTGCACTCATGCACTCACTGAGGCACTACTCATGCACCCATACATTAATTCAGGCACTACCCATAACCTCATCAAATCACACAGGCAGTATCCTTGCACTCAACCATTCACTCAGGCATTACTCATGTACTCATCCATTCACTCAGACACTACTCATGCACTCATCCAGTCACACAGGCACTACACATGCACTCATCCATTCAATCAGGCACTACTCATGCACATATCCAATCACCCAGTCACTACCCATACACTCATCCATTCACTCATGCACTACTCATGCAATGATCCATTCACTCAGACACTATCCATGCACTTAACTAATAACCAGACCGTAACGTTGAACTCATCCGCTCGCTCAGGCACTCCTCATGCACTCAAACATTCACTCAGGCACTACCCATAATCTCATCCATTCACTCAGGCAGTATCCATGCACTCATCCAATCACTAAGGCACTATCCTTGCACTCATCTAGTCACTCAGGCACTGCTCATTTACTCATCCATTCACTCAAACACTACACATTGTACTGATCCATTCACTCAGACACTTCTCATGCACTAATCCATTCACTTAGGCACTACCTATGCACTCATCCATTCACTCAGACCCTACTCATGCACTCATCTAATCACCCAGCCTCTACCCATACACTCATCCATTCACACAGGCACTACTCATGCAGTAGTTTCTCCTCCCTGTCCCCTCCTTCTTTTGAAGATCATGGTTTACGACCCCTCCCCCTTGCTCTGGCATTCCTACGCAGCAGAACCCTCCCCTCTCAGAATAGCTCTTCACCACAGGGCTACTTATCACCTCATCAAAGCAGCCTGGCTAATCCACTTAACTCTGACAAATCAGGGAAGATCACTGAAAGGCTGAATTTTGGCTTACAGACAAGAAAGTCTTATTATTTCTTGTCTGTACATTTTAGGATAAATTCAACAACAGCATATTATTGGATTTAGCAATACCATTCTTGTAAGTCCTTGAATTATATTTTCTTTGTCTTTTCTGGCGGGAGTTATTATTTAATAAGTTCTTGCCATGTTAACCTATGTGGCTGGGGATCTGCAATGGGGAAAATGAACTGGGCAATTTCTCCAACACCAGGCGTACTCGTGGGGGCAGCCAGTGGGATGGTACATTACTAGTCACGTGGTGCAGGGATCCACAGTTGCAAGTACCTTTCACACAAGCCTCAAGCAGCAAGCAGTACTGGCGGCAGCAGGGGCCCGACCCCCTCCTCAGGAGTCAACGTCAACAGGTACGATGGTGCCATTGCCAAGCATTGGGTTGGGGGATGTACATTCTGAACACAATCAGTTGGGCAGGCACATGCCGATGGAGGTAAAAGAAAAGATATGGAAGGGGAGTCATGTTGGTATGTGCGAATTGATTGCAGATAGACCCGAGCGGGAGGGGAGCAAACAGTGCAAAGAGTGCACCCATTCTAGGGATTGCAGCCACTGGCCTTACAAAAAGAGGGTTTAGGAGACATTGTTGAATTTAGTCAAAGGCTTCACGATCTTCCAAGCAATCATAGCAGAGTGCTTCCCGACCTTGGAAGCACATTTAGCATGCTACCAGTATAGGATAGTGTATGCTCACAATGAGTTGAGGGCACCATCTGGAGGGATTATGACAAGAAATTTAGGAGATTTAAGACCGGTAGGCCCACGCTGCAGTGGGACCAGATTGATGTGAACATCTGGCTGCACTTTATGAAGCCACAGAGGCTGGAGGCTGCACCTAGTAAGCCCTTTTGGGTGGATGCAGGGTTGAGTGGTAGTCCAGGAGGGGGGCCAAAGAAGGGGTCCTGTTGGGATTTCAAAAAAAGATCCTAGTCCAAACCCCCTAGAACATGCAAAATTAAACAATGTTGTTCCTTCTGCGGCCTGGCATCACACCCAGAGTCAAAGAGTCACATGTATCAAAAAAGCATTTTGCAATTATCAAATAGCGATTTTTACCGAATCGCTATTTGGCAATCGCAAAATGCTATGTATGTAAGGAATGACCAAAGATTTTGCGATTACTTAATATTACCTCATAGCGATTTGGCAAATAGCGAATCGCTATTAGGTAATATTACTCCATCCGTTCCTATCGGCCGAATGGTCTGAAGGTGCGAATAGTTTTGCATTAGCTAATTTGTGTTTACCTAATTGGTTATTACAAATTATGTAATGCAAAGCCAAAGGTGCCCGGGGGCATAAGGCCCCCCTAAAGCACCCACCAAAAAAATAAATGTGCACATGTAAAGCGCACACATGCCCTGCGGGCATGTCTGCGCTACATGGCACTTTGAAAAATGCAGTTTTGTACATGGTTACCATCGACTTGAAGTCAATGGTAATATCATTTTCCTAAATGCACAGTCTTCAATTGGACAATGCTTCATACATGTACAAGGGAATCGCAATCTGCTATTCCCTATTTGTAGTCGCAATTTTAGGTAATCGCAATTTTTGCAATTACCGAAAATTGCAACTGCAAAGCCTTTCATACAGCATGAAAGGCTACTTTGCATTCGCAAATGTATGATTTTACCGAATCGCACCGTTTGTGAATGTAAAAAACTTTGATACATATGGCCCAAAGTGTCTAAAAAAGACAAAGGATAGAGGCCCCAAAAAGCAGGAATGATCATCACTTCCTGGCCAAGGCCCCCTCCCCAGTTAAATGGCAGCCATTGGTGTCATGGTTCAATGTCTACAACAACTCAGCAGTGGGAGTTCGGGGAGGGAGGGAGAACATGGCGGCTGCGTAGCGCGCAGGTCGCAAGCTCCGGAGGCTCCCAGCCGATACAATCGCGTAATTATAATCGTACTTAATTTCCCTCAATTCTACCCCTAAACCACCGCTTGTATTACCTGGGGAGGACTCCATTCTTCGATGTGTGTCATCTCGGAGATTTCTCCGGTACCGCCGACCCCTGGCTGCCTGAATCCGGACATCGGTCCGCGCTGTGTCTCGGCCGCCCTGGAGCTCAGGAAGAGCCGCAGGGCAGCAGCGTGAGGCTATCCCCGGGCGAGCGGTGGCAGCATCAGCACATACGCTGTAGCCGCACGCTTGGGTGGTTTGGAGGTTGGATCTCCATCGAAGCAGCCAGCCGCCATCAATGACGAAGGACGCCAGGAGTTGAAAGGTGGGGGAGCCACGGCGGGGTTCTTTCTTTACGGGCCCAGAGGGCAGGTTACAGAGGGACCCAAAGCAATAAAAGAAGTGCAAACTGGGCATATAGAAAGACAGACTCCCTATTGTGACTTGGCTGTTCGGTCAGCCTCCCCAGTTTCCTTAACAAACTCCCCAGAAAATATTCAAAAGGGTCTTCCCAGAGAAAAATCGAGGCGAGAAATAAAAAGAAAGGCAAAAAACAAAAGAAAAAAGGAGAGTTCGCAGAGCCTAAACTTAAAATTACACCATCCCTGCGTTCTTTTTTTAAAGTGCAACCAACAGTACTCGCACTAAAAAAGACCATCACAAGCTGAATTAGAGGGTCCAAAAACCACTCGGGTGCCCATAGCTACTACTGCAATAGACACCATACCCTCAGTTATGGAGAGTGGTGATAAACCCAGTCAGGACAATGCTGAAAAAAGTGCAAAAAGCATCACTCCCGAGACCCCTGACACTCCTGATGGAATAATAAACCAAAATGGCGATAACACTCGGGGTACCCAAAATAAAGGAGATAATGACTGTTGTGACTATGGTGGGCGTAGACCAGATACAAGTATTATAACCCCTGGCAATGGGAATCCGGGTGGACCATCGGTCGGTTCATTAGAGGCAATGATGGGAAATTTAACTGCAGAGATCAGGAATGGGTTCTCAGTATCAGAGGCAAATCAGCGCGAAATCCGAGGGTTTTGTGAGACTCTGGAAAAAAAGTTAGACACGCTATCCGACAGGACAGAAATCCTCGAAAATACAGTGGAGGAGCTAAAAAAAGATCTTGCCAGTAACAAAACGGAACTCCAGACACTGCGCAAAGAAGAGCAGGGCCTTCAGGAAAAGTTTGAGCAGCTAGAACATAATTCTAGAAAAAATAACCTGAGGATATTAAATGTACCGGAAGGTAAAGAGAGAGAGGATTTAAAATCATTCGTGGTAGCTCTCATAAAAGCCGCAGTCCTGGTAGAGGAAAGTGAAGTGGATATCGCTAAAGACATACAAAGAATACATAGGGATCCCTTCAGAAAAAACCCGGGTAGAACAAAACCAAGGAGGATTCTCATTAATTTCCAGACTTATGCGCTTAAAGAAAAAACATTGATAGCTGCACTGAAATTAAAAACCCTAAAAGGCCCTGACTTCTCTTTTGAAATAAGATCAGACTTATTGCGAGCCACCCTAGACAGACAGTGGGAACTGGGCAGGCGCATGGATGACTTTAAAAAAGCTGGGGCAACCGTGCAACTTAAATTTCCAGCATCTCTGCAAATAATGTTTAACAATAAAATGCATATGGTTAGGAATACAAGGGAAGCAGACGACCTACTAGAAAGCATTAAGGGAGGCGGTGGGGTAGTTAGGGAAAATAGAATAAGTTGATACTCTTTTGACACGTACACTGAATTTTATAGCTATTTTGTTTAGTGGGGCTGGGAGCTAACGGAGCAAAGGATTAATTTGGACTAACATCATGTCCAAGAAGAAGAAGCAGGGGTGGGTTCTCCGGGGTGAGCTGGGAGGGGGGGGGGGGGTAGTAGAAGGGTGTCACAGGGTGGGGAGCATTTGGGAAAAAACAAAAAAAATCCTCAAATACCGCAGTATCAGTAATTAGAATATTAAAGATATGTCCATACAGATATTAACGTAGAATGTTAATGGGTTACGGGTGAAGGGCCGAAGGGATAGGTTACTTCAATATCTTAGAGATTCCCCTGCACAAATTTTGGTTCTACAGGAGACACACCTGTTGAAAAAGGAATGTGCTGATCTCTTTGGAAAACAAAGATGGGTACAACAAGTTTTCTGTACAGATCAGAGTGGGAATGTCAGAGGGATTGCAATAATTGTGGAAAAACAAGCAAAAATATGGGTAACATGCATGAAAGCAGATAAAGGGGGAAGGTGGATTATAGCTGATGCTAAAGTAGATGATAGGCCATTAACGCTAGTAGGCTATTATGGCCCAAATCACGATGATTGCGAACCATTAACAAATCTGTTTCCCAATCTCTTAGATTTCCCTGGCCCAATAATTATGGGAGGGGATTTTAATGCTGTATTAGATTTAAAATTAGATAAATCAAGCAGAACTAGAACAACACCGACTCCCAATTCACGTGCATTACTAAAAACTATGATGGCTCAGCATACACCGTGCGACCTCTGGAGAGAAAGAGCGGGAACTTCACAGGGTACATCTTTCCATAATAAGAAATATGGTAGTAGGTCTAGAATTGACTACTTTCTAGTAGACTGGGGCTTTAGAGAAGATATCTCGGACATTGAATATAAGGCTGCCCACCTATCAGATCATTTGGCAGTTCTTTTAACACTCAAAAACAGCATTAAGTGTGAAGAGAATAGGTGGACTCTGGACCGGACCATATTGGCAGATAGTGAAGCAATGGAAAACCTTAAAGAAGAAGTTAGAGAGTTTATTGGGGTCAATAGCGGCTCAGCATCAAATGGAATAGTGTGGGATAGTCTAAAGGCTTTTATAAGAGGTAAGATCACCAGTATAACCTGCCATAGAAATAAGTTATACAGAAGAGAAATTTCACGACTAGAGGATGAGATGAAGAGAATAGGTATGGAAATAAAAAGATCAGACTCGGAGGAGAATAAAGTAGAACTAGAAAAGCAGCAGCTACTAATGAGGAATCAACTATCTGAGATCCTCCAAATAAGAATTAGAAAAAGATGGGAGGCTAGCAAGCTAGCGCATTTCGAGTACGGAGAGGGAGCAGGTAAACTTCTTGCCTGGAAAGTTAAGACAGAACGGAACAAAAATAGGATTAAGGAGATCAAGGAAGACCGGTCTGGTGATATCCTGAGTAGTGAGATCGAGATTAAAGAGGCCTTCAAGGATTTCTTTAGTGCCTTATAAGCGGAAGAGAAAGAAGAAATGGTAGATACTGAGGTAGAGGGCTGGCTTGCGGAATCCATTCAACTCATAGATGCTAGTCAACAAAGGATTCTAAATCAAGATATTACCAAGGAGGAAGTAGTTAAGGTTATTCAAACTAGCAAAGGGGGTAAAGCGGCAGGGCCAGATGGCATTCCAACGGAGTTGTATAAAATCTTAGCAGAGGTGGTATCCCCTCTCTTGACATTAGTGATGAGTGAGGTATTAGGTCAGGGAATACAAATACCGAAATCGTGGAATGAGGCCACGGTTACCCTTATCTTGAAACCGGGTAAAGATCCAGCATTATGTGAGTCGTATAGACCAATATCTCTTTTAAACTCAGACTATAAAATCTTCACCAAAAGTTTATCCGGCAGGCTAGCTAAAATTGCGGGCTGTACATTACACAAAGATCAGAGACGCTTTGTGAAAGGGAGATACCTACATGAGCTCACTTACGAGCTTATCGGGGCTATTGATTTCGCTACAACTTTTGACACACCTCTAGCTATTACAACATTGGATGCCTCTAAAGCATTTGATAAGGTGAGATGGTCCTATCTATTCTCAGTATTAAAGAGATATAATCTGGGAGACAATTTCTGTCGAGTTATAAAGCTAATATACAAAGAACCTGTAGCTAGAGTCCTTGTGAATGGAAAACTATCCTCACCATTCAAAATTCTTAGGGGTACAAGACAGGGTTGCCCTCTCTCCCCCCTTCTGTTTAATTTTTACATGGAGCCCTTGGCCTTTAGAATTAGACACTCAACTGACATTCCACCTTTTTGCCAGGGGAATTGGGTTAGGAAAGTCGCGCTATATGCAGACGACCTCATGATATATTCATCCAATTTGGACGCTGCATTACCGATAATTTTATGTATAGCGACAGAATTTGGAGAGGTGTCGGGGTATTCAGTGAATGAGCTTAAGACTGAAGTGATGATATGGAATCAAGTAAGCAGTAACCCATTAATTAAAAAGGAGATGCGATATCTTGGTTTAAGAATAGTCCAAGATATCAACGTAATCGCAGAAACTAATTTAAGGAGGGTGTTTAAAGAGATCGTCCAATTAATGAAGAGCTGGGTACACCTCCCGTTAACGATCCTAGGGAGAGTTAGCTTGGTCAAGATGACCATTCTGCCAAAGATTACTTTCATATTTAATTCATTACCACTACACTTCGACAAAACCACCATGTACAGCATACAGCAGGCAATAAATTCATTCATCTGGGCTAATAAAGGGATTAGGATCTCGTGGAAGAAGCTACGAAGAAGAAGGGAGAAGGGAGGCCTATCCTTGCCAGATATACAATATTACGTGTGGGCTTTCCAATTAAACAATTCCAGAATGCTCATAAAGATACCTGATGGATCCATAATAGGTTTAATGTACTCGGTAATGTTAAAACAGTGTAAAATAAATTCAGATGGTTTCCTCTTTAAATTTGGAGATCCCAAATTTTAAAAAAAAGTTACGTTGAAGGTGCTACAGTCGATGGCAATAATGTCCTATCACATCAGACGCCTTTCGAAATTAGATTATTATTCCCACTTTGCCCTGATGTGGGATTCCCCAGGAACCCCAGAGTGTCTTAACGACAAGTTGGCGATACCAATTAGAGATGCTGACCTAAAGGTCTGGGGGGATTTGACTAAAGAAGGAAACCTATTACCCTGGTACGATCTAAATGGACTGATGAAGCTAGCCACACTTTAGATGGCCTATTTTCGAACTCTAAAGCTATTCTTTTAAACCGTATCTTACCTTTAGTATGGACTGACCATTATGCGTTTTTTTTTAACATTCATATCCATACTAAGCCCTCGCCTAACATTTTAATAAATAAGCCGGTTGTAATAAAAGCCTGGAAGAGTATAGATCACCAGCAACTTAAGACGCATTTAAGCTCTACCCTCCCAGTTGTTTCCACAGACCCTAATCTTGCTTCAGTAAATTATACCAATTGGCTGCTCAATGCAATCAATTTGCTGGTGCCAAACAAAACCTTTTAAAAAAATCGGCTTTTGCAGTCAGCCCCTTGGTTCTCTGAACTCCTCAGAGAACAGAAAAAATTGTGTAGAAATCGTGAAAGACAATGGCGCAAATCTTATAACTGTCAGGAGAAACTTTTATATAAAGAAGAGCTTAGCAAATATAAATTACTAATTATGCAGGAAAAAAGTAAATACTTCACTGCTCAGATTGAATCTGCGCAAGACTCTAATTAACAGCTTTACCAAGTAGTTGCCAAACTGTCAGGGCAAACATCCTGTTCTTTATCCCCCTCACAGTCTTTATGTAACTCTTTGGCGAACTACTTTTTTGAAAAAGTAAATGATGTTTATTCTAATTTTGCATCCAAGGCCAATACTACTAACCAGTCTTTAGCAAGGTACACTACTGAATTTTCCTTGCTACAATTTGATAACACTACACCTGATCAGATTGCAACCCTAATCTCGTCCGTAAAATCAGGCTCTGCTACTGACCCTTGTCCTCCGGCTGTACTTTCTTTAGTCACAGAATATGTGGCACCTGTTCTATCTAGCATTTGTAATACTATGTTTGCCTCAGGCATATACCCTACGGCCTGGAAGAAAACTATTATAAAACCATTGTTAAAAAAGGTAAACTTAGACCCTAATGACACAAAAAATTATAGGCCAATAGCCAGCTTGCCTTTTCCAGCTAAAATATTTGAAAAGGTGATGAATATTCAACTTTCTAAGTATCTTGAAGATCATCATCTGTTAGACGACACTCAATTTGGTTTTCGCAAAGGCCATGGAACAGAAACCACACTCATTAAGGCAGCTGAAGATATTAGAATCATTTTGGATCAAGGAGGCACAGCGGTTCTTGTATTGTTGGATCTCTCAGCAGCTTTTGACACGGTCGATCATACCATTTTGATCGACCGTGTCACTAAAATGGGTATCCGACACAATGCAAGAGCACTGTTGACTTCCTTTCTCACCAACCGGACTCAGTCGGTAAACTTTGGCACCTTCCAGTCTGCCCAATTGGCCCTCCCATGTGGTGTCCCACAAGGGTCATCCCTAAGTCCGACACAATTTAATATCTATGTGTCGGACTTAGCTAGAGTAATCAAGTCTCATGGGATGGGCCTTACATCGTATGCCGACGATACGCAACTGGTGTTGACTATACATAATGATGGTGAAAAGGTAGCAGCCAACTTTCAAAAAGGCATGCTTGCAATTAGTAGCTGGATGTCCAGCAATTGCCTCAAATTGAACTCTGATAAAACAGAGGTTATGACATTTGGCAAGCTATCTCCTATTTGGTCCTCCTCTTGGTGGCCTGTCTCACTGGGTTCCCCCCCACTCCCAGTTACCAGGGTTAGGAACCTGGGCGTCATATACGATGACAAATTGACTTTTTTGCCTCATGCTAACTCAGTGGTCTCAGCTTCATTCCACAAGTTACGTATGATAAAAAGATTTTACCATTTTTGCCGTTGACTGCAGGGAAAACTTTGGTTAGTACATTAGTTATGTCTACTATTGATTATTGCAATGGGCTTCTTGTAAATGCCCCAAAAAAAGTCGTTCATAAGCTACAGTCAGTCCAAAACGCAGCCGCCAGGATGCTATCAGAAACCCCTAAATACAAGCCAATTTCTCATGTCATTCGGAAGTATCACTGGCTATGTGTGAAGAATCGTATAAAGTTCAAGGCCTTGTGTATTGCCTATAAAGCCTTTCGTAAAACAGGACCTCAGTTTCTAATCAGGGAGCTAGCAGTTTACGTTCCGGGCCGAGCCCTTCGCTCATCCACTGCTTTTCTGCTTAGGGTCCCTCGCACTAAAACAGCCTCATGGGGCGATAAACGTTTTATAGTCGCCACTGCAAAACTTTGGAATTCTCTTCCACTAAAGATTTGATCTTCCCAATCTTTGTTAACCTTTAGGAAAATGACAAAGACCTGGCTGTTTAATCAGTAAGCTTCTCCGATATATGGTATCTGCCTGCTGTCCTTAGCGCCGAGACACCCATGGGTAATTGAGCGCTTTACAAATCTCATAAATAAATAAATAAATAAATAAATGAAGGGTACCCTTTCAAAGTTTAAATATTTACAACTAAAAAGTTGGGCGCAAAGCAGAGAATCGACGTTGGGCGCTGGCAATATTTTAGAAGCTCAATTGGTAACCAAACTACCAGGAAACAAGGAAGTAGCACTCTGGTACTGGCATCTTCAGGATACCATGGATGGAGAATTCACTCTAGCTGAGGAGCTGTGGGGAAACTACTTGCGGAGGGAGCAGTTGCAGAATATTTGGCAAGTATCTATGCGTACACTTTACATCACAGTTAAACCTGCTTTTTTAAGAAGAAACCACCTTTTCTCACTTCATAGGGCATATATATCACCCGAAAAACTATCTAAGATGGGGAATGGAAGCCGAACCAGCTGTGCTAAATGTGGGTTGGAAAAAGCGACAGACATCCATATGTTCTTCCAATGTCTCACAATCAGCGAGTTCTGGAAGAAAGTACAAACAACAATGTCAGGTATTTTGGGACAGCAAATAAAGGTAAGCCTTTTATTGGTTATCTTTGGGGTGGTTGACGAACTTGTAGGTAACATTAGAGATTTGTTGTTTATGCAATGCTACTGGCTAGAAGAGAAATATGTCGCAAATGGGTGAGCAGTATACCTCCACAGCACTCAGAATGGTTGGAATCTTTTATATACATGTCTAAGATGGATCTATCAGGGAAAAAGTCTAAGAGGAAAGCTTTCTGGAACCCCTTATTAGTATGGTTGGAGAGCCCGGAAGGGTTGCTGTAAAGCTTTGAAGGTAAATTGCTGATACAAGATTATAATCATGTCCAATGATTACACCGGCTAACACTCCTGAAATGCTATAGGGCCCCTACACACTTCGAAAATCTAAGCAGTATCGGTGTTACACCATGTGAGAGAGACAGCCGCAGAAAGGTTGGTGCCTATTGTAGTATGCCCGTTAGCGGTCAGTATCTCTCTCGATAATAAGGGCAGAAAAAATGGACATCTTTCTTTTTTCTGAGGTGAATGCGTACAAAAAAAAATAAAAAACTCAGCAGTGGTACAGTCTTTGCATGAGGGTTTTAAAGATAGTTTCAGGATCCTGGCAGCAGGATGTACAGAGGTCCCATACTGCAAAAACCAACAGTTCCTCAGTGCCAATGATAGTGTCTCAAGGGCTAAGATTCTGAAGGAGAGGAACCTGGGGATGGCGGCCATCTGCTTGAGAATTTTGTCTGCTCCCCATTGGGGATGGTCCTGAAAAAAGACCCAGGAGAGTATCGCTTGATCCACAACCTATATGCACCTAGAGGTCAATCTGTTAATGAGGCTATTGAAGGGGAACTATGCTCAGTCAAGTACGCCTCACTTGATCAGGCAATCGGGATGCTTCAGGAGCTGGGGCCTGGGACGTTGCTAGTGAAGGCAGACATATTATTCACCTTTAAGCTACTTTCTGTACACCAGAGCGATTTCCATTTACTGGGCTTCCAATTTAAGGGATCATTCTACTTTGACAAGTGCATGGCCATGGGTTGCTCGATCTTCTGTGTTTACTTTGAGAAGTTCCTGTTATAAACTACAAAGAGTTATTTCTGGTAACACAGTTCTTCAAGGGAGAATTCAGGAGCATTGAAAAATGATCCCATTGTTCATATATACCAACTTGTTGAAAAAACAAATTTGAAAAAACACATGAATTGAAAAACGCAACCACAACACAAGAACTTTTTTGATTTGGTATAGTCACTGTCATAAATCAAATACTTCATCTAGTAAAACAATGTTTTACTTTCTGTTTTTTTGGTATAAGCTGCCCATAGTACATTTAACACATACAATAAATCAAAAATCATAACTCAGTGAAAATTGTGATACACAGTGAAAATTAAATAATCACAATATTCAAATATGCAAAACATATAAAGATGAGAACATAAAATGTCTGATGCCCAAGAAACAAGGTTCAAGCTAACCTTCATCTTTGTTTCTTTTTCTTAGGATAGCTGACGCAGGACATTACACAATGTCGGCGACGTTTCGACCCTACGGTTATGTATTAATAAGTACGCATCCCAATGGGTCCTCCTCAAGACTAAACAAATGAAAAAACGGGGGACAGCCTTCAGAAGATGGAATTCAAAAGGATAACCTCTCCAAGTAACGAGTGCGTCCTACCAAAGGATCACCACGTATTCAACTGCAATTTATGCACAGTATTACCATGGACCCCATCTGGTGTTCACTTGGGATTAAAGGGGGATATTTTCCATCGACAATTCTTTTTAGTAGTTCCCTTTTTAAACTCCTTTCTTTCCGGTAGATTCCAAGTGTAGCTCAGAGCTTGGCCATACTAATCAGGAAACTGTGACGGATTAGTATGGGTATATATGACAAAGGGTTTGTTTTTTCGACACTTTGTCTCTGATGCTTAAAGTTCAACATATTTCACAGTTCGCCCTTGAAGAATTGTGTTACAAGGCAGAACTCTTTGTAGTTTATAAAAACAACTTCTCGAAGTAAGCACAGGAGACCGAGCACCCCATGGGCATGCACTTGTCAAAGTAGAATGATCCCTCAAAGTTTATAATTGTATACCCAGGTTCTGAGGGACACAGGGAAACCCTATCATAATTAATGGTACTTTGAGAAGTTCAGCACTTTCCATGAGTGGGAATTCAGACAGAGGTTGGGGCACCGGTGGGTATTGCACTATGTGGATGACTTCCTTTTTCTGGGTTACCCTGGCATAGCAGAGTGAGTTGGGGCCTTACAATCTTTCCAGGAATTGATGGAGATTTTCAGAGTACCCCTAGCGTACAATAAGATCTGTGGCCCAGCTACAACTATTGAATTCCTAGGATTGAATCGGACTCTGACTCAGGCATATCTAGACGCCCCCGGGAAAAAGGCAAGGCCTTTTCAAATACATTGGAGGAATGCCTTGCTGCTGAGAAGGTGACTTTGCATCAGTTACAGTGGTGGTGGGACAGTTGAATTTTGCTCTGAACATCGTTCCTATGGGCTGCCCATTTTCCTGATCAATTGCCCAGGCCATGTCTGGTCAGAAGTTGAAGCACCACAATGCTAGGTTGTCAAGTGAGGTACGCCAGGATATGAGAATCTGGAAGGCATTTTTGAAGTGTTTAATGGTACAGTAGCATGGCCAAGCCCTGCCACGGCCAATGAGGAGATAGGCTTGTTTACAGATTCTGCAGGCAGCAAAGGCTTCGGCGCCATTCTGGGTACCTCCTGGTGTGTTCAATGATGGTCACAGGAGTGGGTGGAGTCTATGTTGGTGGCAAACATTGGTTTCCTTGAACTCTTTCCCGTTTTGGTGGCCCTCACGATTTGACCAGGCAGTTCCACAGTCAGTCCGTAATAATCTGGTTGTATAACATGATAACAGATAATGGTTGAATGCATTAATCAACAACGAGCCAAGTGCAAGATGATCCTGAAGCTATTGAAAGAAATTGTACTTCTGTGTTTAAAGTTGAATATCATTTTTAAATCCAAACACGTGCCGGGTGTATTAAACAATGCAGCAGATTTTTTCTCTCATATTAAGCTGCAGGCCTTCAGGTTCCACCACCCAGAAGCAGCGGAGTTCCCTGCACCATTCCTGGAGCCATAGTGGTGGCTTGGTGCCCCAGTTTACTAGAACTCGTAGCTGCCAGTTTAGTGCCCAGGACAAGGCGTGCCTACGAGGGGTCATATTGCACATATCGCAAGTGTCAGGAGCATGCTGGGGTCGGGGATTGGTTCTCGTCCAAGTCAGTAATAGCATTTCTGGGGTCCTTGAGAGAGGAGGGGTGAATTTGCAAAGATGCTGAAGTACACAGATGGTACAAAAAATTTCCTGATTCAGAAAGCTCAGAAGGGTTGCCAGTGTTTGGAGGGAGGCAGGTCAGACTCTAGGCATCCTATAGAAGCAGTAAAGCTAGCAGCCATCACGGCCCGCTTGGAGGGCATTTGCAGATCACAGGATAAGGTCCAACTTTTCAGAGCAGCTTTTT
The DNA here is from genome assembly GCA_963921515.1 of Calotriton arnoldi. NCBI lineage: Eukaryota > Metazoa > Chordata > Amphibia > Caudata > Salamandridae > Calotriton > Calotriton arnoldi. The sequence continues at coordinate 240,335 of CAWUFW010015418.1, read as the reverse complement.
CCTTAGCATTTTATGGAGGGTTGGGGAACTGGTGGGCAAGAACAAATGGGACAGAAGTGGGGGTCTGCAGCGGGCAGATATTCAGTGGCCAAATGGCTCCTTGGTGGTTATTATTGCCCATTCAAAGACCTACCAGATGGGTATTGGTGACTACATTCTGCTACACAGGGTCCTGGGGAATGTGTGCTTTCCCTTAATGAATTTGGAAGCTTTTTCTGGGCCACTGGCCGGAAGGGACTGTTGGCTCCCTTTTGATTCATGAAGACAGGACCCCACTCACAAGGTTTCAGTGCTTAGCGGTGCCTTGAGGGAAGCAGGGTTGCACCCCATTCAGTAAAGCTTGCATTCATTTAGGATTGGGGCAGCCACCGTTGCTGCATGGATGGGGCTGGTGGAGCCAGCAGTGCAAAGAATTGGCGGGTAGAAGTCTGATTGCTAAAAGCGCTTGGTGCTCTGCCACTAATTTCCCATTCCTTTTTGTATAATCCTGTTATCGCAGGAGGAAGATGTGAGGGGTTGATGTGGCCGCTGGATACTTCATCGACTCTTGTCAGCGCGTGAGCGGGGAGTGTTACAGAAGTGCTGGTGAGGGTCCACTGGTATGTGAGGAGTCCAAAGGCTTTCCTTTCCACAGGTGACTATGTAGCCAGGGTAATGGAAACTGAATAATAGCTGACTTTCTATGGTCAAGGAGGGAAGCGCTTGGCCCACTTGAGGACTGTATTGGCCAGAATTTTGCCCCGGAGGGTTACCACTCCGAGGGATTATAATAGTGCATCTTGGAGGCAATGATTTGACGAAGCTTGGAAGGAAGTATTCAAACTGGTTATCTCTGAGATTGGTGGCTCGTCAAAAAGTTTCCTGAGACTGTGATCGCATGGTTCAACATGGTTCCCAGGTTGAATTGGAGAGTTCGCAAGTTCGTCAAAGCCTTAAACAACTCTCTTAAGTGGTTGAACAGGAGGGTTGGTAAGTTATTCAGGATAGGTTGGTTGTCATCTATACCCCAAGGGTGCCTCAAAGTAGAACGTTTTTTCTTGCAGGATGGGGTTCACTTGTCTAAGGAAGGTAATGCAATGTTTCTTGAGAATTTGTTGGCATGGTTAGTGCAGCGTCCGCACTGTGGTGGGGGGGCAAGATTTTAGGTGAACTATGCTGGCCTATGGCAGGTGAGGTCATGATTGGTGGGGATATTTAGGGTCCATGTATGGCATCCTTTTATACGAAAAATAACAGTACCATCACTGGGCCCAGCAAGCCGAAAGGAGATAACAGGGGCTTGGTGGCAGTGGGTGACACACTGTCCTTACCTGGCAACTACCTCCGCAGGTGCAGTTGGCACAAGGTAGAACAGGCTCTTAGGGGAAGAGGAACGCGGTTATAGTGGGTGCACGTGGCAGGTACCCTAATGGCAGCTGGGCCCCTGGACTGGAACTCCTAGTATGGGAGGGTGGTTGGTGGGGTCCTCCCATAAGAATAGGCTCATCCATTGTCCTTTATGGATGAGGGGTTTTAAGATGTAGGGTCCCGACACCAGTCATGATCACATTCGTAATGGTTATGTTTTCTTGCATACACCAGAACGAACCTAGTTATGGTTAGGTAACTCCCATGTACCAGAGTCTCTGTTAAGGCTAGGTCTCAATTCTGCAAACAAGATGTAATTATTGTGGGTTACTGTGCAAAATGTAACAAAATTGTGTTTTCGTGTAAATGTACAATAAATACGGCCAGGGGTCTTACGACCCCTAACCCAAAAAGGAACTGGTATTTGGCTTTGTCATTTGATGTGAGCATGTTGGGACGGGCAGTGTTTGGGGCGCTTCAGGGGACATCATGAACTACCTGACGATGCACATTTAATCCATAATACTTGAAGAGCAGCTTATCAACCTCCGAGCTGGCACTCCGCGCCATCAGTCCAACCATCCAACCTCGAACCTTCACCTCCTAACATTCTAGCCTCCCTATTCTAACATTCTGCTTATGCCAAATACTACACACTTTCCCCCTTAAAAATACATTTTAAAAAGCAAATAAGCACAAGAAATCATTAGGTATAAAGAACAACATATTGTGAGAATGCAAGAAAATAATATAGGATAGTCATATTTAATACTGTACAAAATCTCTCAATTTCACAAGAATGTTCTTTGCTTGCACACTCCTAAGAGCATCAAAATTATATTCTTTACATCAAACTAAGAACTTCTGTCATCTCCATCCATCAACGTATGTCCTGTCATCAATACACTATTGTACATAGACATTTTCCTGAATTCCATCTTTTATCAGCCTCTACTCTCACAGCCTTACTAAAACCCTCCACAACTTTCACAGAATCTGACCACTTGGCCAACTTCCCATATGACACACCATCCATTTTCACACTCACTAAATCACCAATCTTCAACCTGGACCCTGCAAATGTTGTCTTTGGACTGCCCTCACTCATCTTCTTCAGAAACATCTCCACACGCTCCCTGATCTAAGAAAAATTGATCTCAACACCAACCACATTTTTCCCTCTCAACCACAATGGCATCAACTTCTAAGCTGGTTTCCTCCCTCGTTAAATTTAAAATGGAGATACACCAGTAACTGAATTAGGTGATGTCCTGTATGCCAACAAAGTGCCTGCAAAGCTTTTCTCCAAGGTAAACAACTTTTCAAAGCCAATTGAATCAATTCCTTAACAACCCTATTGAAACTTTCCACTTGACCATTGGCTTGAGGATGATAATTTGACCCTTTTTTATGTAAAACACCACATCTCATCAAAAAATGGTACATCTCTTTGCTTACAAACTGGGGCCCATTATCTGAAACAAGCTCCTCTGGTATCCCTTCTCGAAAAAAGTTTTTTTCCACAAACTTTCTGACAGGACTGTTGGTAACCTTCTCAGCCATTTTCTATTCTGGCCACTTAGTAAAGTAATAAATTACTGCAATGGTGCTTGCTTCCTTGCTAGATAACATTCTGAATGGTCCCAATATGTCAATTCCCAACACCCACTAAGGTCCTTTAGCATATTCTATGAGACTCACATCCACCACCAGCGCCTTTGCTGACTTGTCACTATTTGCAAACGGTTTGCATTCTGTCACCCAGTTATCAACCTACACCATTGACTTCAGGCCACCAAAGAATTCACATATTCTTCTTTCTGTATTACATTCCCATGTGACCTTTGAGTGCCAATATGAAAATAGTTTTCCTTAAATTCTGTGGCGGAACAATCAGAAACCACCCACTCCTCCCTTAGTTTGAAAAATGATGGCACTTCGCCACTCAACTTCCTTTCCTTTGGCCAGCCTTTACTTAAATAAGTCTGAACATCACGCAAAACATAGTCACTAAGCATAGACTCATCCCACTTTTCCTCTGATATTGTCTTTACCACATTATCATTTGCAGTCCATCCATTAACATCGTTGAAAATGTACACCACATCACACTCCACCACCTCATCCAACTTTCCTTCATCTGTTACTGGAAAATGAGACATACAATCAGCATGCACGTTTACATGACCCGGAACATACTCCATCATACATTAGTACACTTGCAGCTTGGCTGCCAACCTTGCTAGACATGTTGTTAGTATCCTTCCACCACCGGCAGACAAGATATTGACCAATGGCTTATGGTCTCAGTATAAAATTCGGCCGCCACAAAAATTGATCAAAATGTTGAACCGCCCATGTGAAAACCAACACTTCTTGTTTGATAGTAGTATAATTACACTCAGAATTCCTCAAGGACCTAAATGCATACGAAACCACCCACTGTTCATGTTTGTCTCTCTGCATTAGCACTGCACCCAAACCCACACTACTGGCATCCACTGCCACAATACACTCCTTTCCTACCACATACGATTTCAAAAAAGGAGCTCCAACAGTTTCTCTCTTTAATACATTGAAAGCCTCTTGTTGAGTACTACTCCATTCATATTTAGGATTTTTCTTTAGTAATTGCCTGAATAAATGTACTTTGGTTGCATAATCCTGCATACATTTTCCATAAAACACTGTCAACCCCGAAAAGGATAGTAATTGGTCTCTAGAAGTAGGTGCAGGAGCATGTAAATCCCTTCCACATGGTACTTAGGTTTGATACCATTTTTATAGATTTCATGGCCTAAGTTATCATCCTTATCCTGCCTGAACTTGCATTTTGAAAATTTAGGGGCATATTCTCAAGGACTTATCGCCGAGTTATCGGCACTTCAGCGCAGCAAAAGTGGCGAAAGAATTATCGCCCCATTCCCAAGCTGGTGCAAACTGACCACATCGCCAGTTTTCCAGCGATAGCTGCCGCAAAAAACATTGCCACGGATGAGAGAGACAACTAACGCTAATGATATGCAGAGTAGGCGTTCCCATGCAAAAACACACGAAAACACCACTTCGCGCCATTCACAACGACCAGCCAGATCTGCGATCCAAAAGCAGGCGATAAGGCGCGTTAGCAGCAGGGATTTAACACCTGCCTTTTACTGGTGTTAAGCAGGACGACAAACTGCAGTAGAAAGGGAGCCCAGCCCAGAGCCACATGTGAAGACCAACAGATGCCATGGAGACAATGATCGTGCAGCCTGGAGACCCAAGAGGGCCACAACACCCACCGCAATCACCACCAGGCCCCCCCCGGCCCCCTCCTCCTGACTACCACAGAGGCAGCGCAGAGCAGGACAGTGGATGTTCCCAAAACCCACCAGCCTCAGAGACTCAACGCCAGAGGAAGTCATTGCCCACTACAGGCACAAAAGGACAACCATCCTCCAAATCCTGACCCACATTGCCCACAGGCTGACAGTACCAACACGGCGGACAACCACCATCCCTCCGCAGACGAAGCTGCTGGCTGTGCTGCACCTGTTGGCCCCTGGTACCTCCCAAACAACAACTGCCAGAGTCGGAGGAGTCTCACGGCCAGCCCTATCATACATCCTCACCCCTGTCATGGATGCATGTCCACAATAGCAACGGCGGGCCCCTGTCACCGCACCACACGACAGTTCCAATTCGTAGTGTTCCTGCGCAACCAACCCCAACGCCAGCCGTTGCCAGACGCCACTGTGCCCCAGATCCAAAACTGTAGTAACTGAAATGGGGGTGCGCACGGTCATGAAGTCCAGTAGTCAACAGTAGTGTAAAAACAGTCCTTTATTACAAATACAACAATAAACAATACGAAAAGCACAGCCAACGATCAACTGGAAACTTCATCAGGGCAACGTGTGGATTCAAGTAACTGCACATGCTGCGGGAACTCCCCAATACCATTCCATACTTCGTAAGTCAGTATCCAGAAACCTGTTGGACAAATGGTGACAATGGTCAAGCGTCCGTATAGTCACAAACCTAATCTGGTACAGTGTATAGCACTTGGACAAACCGGAATGCTCACAGGAAAGACAAATCCTGCACATAAAGACCGTAACAGAAGTACGTGTGGTCGTAACCTTCGTAGGAAAGAAAAGGAAGGTTACGGTCACACTAACTTCTGTTACGGTCTCATGATGCAGGATTACTCATACCTGTAAGCATCACGGTTTGTATCAGCTTGATACCCCTGCACCTTCACTCCCCCCACCCAGCCACGAGGGCGCCGCCATGACCGGTGGTGCCTTTGCGATCCTGTGCGCCTGCTGCACCCCAGCCCTGGTCCCCAGACCAGTCCACCAACCAGCGATGAGTGCCCGCCCCTGTGTACTCAGGCCTCATTGCTCACCTGCTGCCACCAGCGTGTCTCCAAGAGGGCCCACCACGTGCCGGTGCAACCTCCTCAGCCGATCGCTGGATTCCGCGCCACAGGCCCCCAGCGCACCCTGCAGCACCGCGCCGCGGAGTCATGTCTGTGCAGCCTGCTGCCCTCAGAGTACACTGTGGTCCAGCTGGGATCACAATTCAAATCGAATCTTGATTGGCAGGACTGCGTATCGAGACCTACGCATCATCGCAGGCTGCACACCCGCTCAGCTCTGGTGCCACTAACTCAGTGCACCTCAAGTCATCGCCACGTGGCGGTAGGCCCGTGCCGGCCTAAGTGCATCGGATGCCACCAACTCTGTGCACCTCAAGTCACCATCCCGTGGCGGTAGGCCCGTGCCGGCCTAAGTGCCTCGGATGCCACCAACTCTGCACCTCAAGTCATGGGCCCTTTATGATTGAGTCTCGTCGTGCGGATGCCATCATGTCACCTCCGGCAGTGGGGAATGTGATGTGGTAGGGCCCTAGGCCCTCATGCATAAATAATGACCACACGGACACACTCAGCTAGATAGTGGAAATGGCCTCAGGCACGTGCACCCGGCCCCTTTTATTGGCAGGGTCACATGTCCTGTGACGCATGTGCTGGATGGGTGTGGTGTGGGTGTGAACCAGCCCTCAGGGATTGGCTGTGGCATGCTGACAACTAGACCTGTGATCAGCAGATCACTACAGGGAAGACCTGGGACATGTAGCGTTGTCGTACCCCCCTGTAAACGTAAGCGGAGTGGGCTGGCCTGGCGAATGCCAGTCCAGCGTAGGGGTGTGAACGATGACACCAGCGCTCTGGGCGTGGTTCTGTTCTGGGCTGGACAAGAAGGTAACTAATGCATGTGTCTCTGATGTGGTGTCGGCGCAACCCGGTCCGCAATCGGTAATGTTGCACACTGTGACTCAAGTCCCACAACATGTGCAACATGGACGTAAGGGGGAATCACTGACCCTACATTCATCCATACTAACATACTTGAATGATCATAGACATGACACATCCGTGTGAATTTGATTGTTTAATGCATATTCAGTGGAGTGTTGTGGCTGGAGCATTACAGGGCCATGCAAACCCCACTTTACATTGTTGGCCCGTGGAGGGCGAGCCAGAGTCCCTCAGGGAATGACTAGTACATCGGAAGAGGAAGAGTTCAGTCCACAGTCTGATAGCTGTGTCATTAGTGACCAAACAGAATATGGCAGTCCATGTCGAGGTCCAACGTGAGTATCGCAGAGTGCATCGGGGGACAGTGGAAGGTGATGATGCAGAGGGCAGAACCAAGCAGAAACAGGCCATATGGCGGAGAAGAATGCTACCGCTTCCTTACTATCAGTAAGGCAGATTCATCCGCATCTTCGTCCTCTGATGTCTCATGTGCCTCACATGTGGGTGGTGGTGTTTTCTCTGCAGCACTGTGTGGCACTGACACATCAGGGGCCGGAGGTGGATTGGCTGCCGCACTGTGAGGCACTGACACATCAGGGGGCGGAGATGTGGATGTCCATTCAGCAGCAACATTCATCTGCGCCAAGCCTTCTGGCAGCAATGCCATGACGAGGATCTGCAGGGCATGGTAGATCCCAGCTACATCACGCTGGTGTGCAGCCGTGGCAGCCATTCTTTCCACCTGCATCCTCTCCCTGTTCTCCATGATCCTCCGCATGTGTCCCAACTCCCGGCTGACATCGCTGGAGCCACTCTGACTAGACAGTTGTCCTTGTCTCAGAGTCAGGACTCCAGCGATGTCAGCCATGGATCGTTGGAGAGCATGGTCGGGACTGTTGGTGTCCGTTTGGGACTGTAAGTGGTCCCTGATGGAACTTAGACACCCACGTATGGCATTGACTTTGGCTGCCATGAGGTTGACCCCCACCCGCACCTGATCAGCCATCTTCTCCTGGCACCCTAACACACGGCGTTGGAAGGCCATGTGTTGTTCGTGGGGGTCCTGGGAGACAGCCATGGTGGTGGGTGCTTCCTGCTGTGTGGTCTGTGCAGGGGGTGGGGTTTCCTTGATGCAGCTGGGCTGCCCTGCTCCTGGAGGTGGGGTGCCGAAGCTGTCCATGAGCCGTTGGAGGACGTCGGTGTCGATGGAGGGGAGGTCCTCTTCATCATCAGTGAAGAAGTGTACCGTCTGCTCGGCAGGAGGTGTTGATTCACCCTCTGCAATGTAAAGGGGAGATGCAGTTTAACATTGTTTTCACATGTATGTTGACGCATTGTACAGGTTTACATACAAACTGCATGACAATGTACATTTTGACTGTTTGGGAGGAGCTGCCTATTTGATGCGGGACAGTGGACATTTCGACAACATCACTGATGTGTGTTTGTACTTGTGCATGGGTTTGTTGTGAGATTAGTGATGTGTGGGGAGGGCCCCCTCTGGGCACATAGTCGACGGGGGCCTACTTGCAGTTTCTAGGTGTGCTGCAGTGTGCCAAGGGGATCAGGGACATGCTCCAGAGTAATCGTGGGTGTGCACTGTGCTATGCTTAATTGTGCATGTGTGCCATTGTGCCCATCTCCCCCTGTCGCCCCAGTCCCTGGTCGTTACTCACCCTGTTGCTGTTGTGTCGGCTCCTTTCGAGCAGTGTCCGGTCCCCCAACTCCTGCCACCGTCTCCACACTGATGACTGTGGAGACCATTTCCTCCATCTCGTCCAGCTCCTCCTGTGGCACTGGACTCCCACCTCCAGTCTGCATTGCTGCCTTCTGGTTGTTGGCGAGTTTCTGCTTGGTTTTGCGCTTCACATCATTCCAGCGCCTCTTGACCTCTTCCATTGTCCTCCTCAGCACTCCAATTGCATTCACCTTGTCCACGATGGGCTGCCATATTCCATTTTTTGTCGCCAATGACACCTTGGAGGTGACAAACAGTTGTTGATGGTATTTCATCACCTCCGTTATCAGGATCCTGTTTTCCTGCGGACTGAACCGCGTCTTCCTCTTCTTCCTGTCCTTGCCCTTCCCTGACCCCGAGGTCCCGGCCTGGTCCTCCGGGGGGCTTGTGGGGTTCTGCTCGTCCTCTGTTCCTGCTCCGGCTACCTCCATTGTGCTTTGCAGTTGTTTTATTTTTGTTTGTGTTTTTTTTTTCTGCTTTTGTAGTGATTTTTCCCGCCTGATGTGGGAATTGCAAGCCTGGCGCTGCTTGTCGACGATTTTTCTATCGCGGTTGGGCCCATCGCAACTTTTTTCACGTTCGGGTTTCCTTTTTTATCACCGTCGCGGTAGTTGTATCGCAGACATTTGACGCGTTATCGGGAGACTATCGCATGTTACCGCCGTGTTGAGAATACAACGTTGACACAGAGTTATTTTCTCGCGATAGACGGCGATATGAAAACGTGCGTTAGCCTTTTTTGGCGATGATTATCGCACGTTCTTGAGAATATCCCCCTTAGATGTTAGACTTTTGTCTTGCAATCTCTTCAACACATTGAGCAAAATCTTATTCAATCAATCACAGAATTTGTAAAGCGCGCTACTTACCCGCGAGGGTCTCAAGGCGCTGGGGAGAAAAAAGGGGGGGGGGTGCTGCTACTGGTCGAACAACCAGGTCTTGAGTAGCCTCCTGAAGGTCAGCAGGTCTTGAGTCTGTCGTAGGCTTAGTGGAAGGGTGTTCCAGGTCTTGGCGGCGAGGTGGGAGAAGGATCTGCCGCCGGTGGTAGTTCTTCGAATGCGAGGGACGGTGGCGAGGGAGAGGTCGGCGGAGCGGAGTTGGCGGTTGGGGACGTAGAAGAGGAGTCGTCTGTTGAGGTAGGCTGGGCCAGTCTTGTGGAGTGCCTTGTGTGCGTGGATGAGGAGTTTGAAGGAGATTCTCCTGTCGACGGGGAGCCAGTGCAGGTTCCTCAGGTGGGGGGTGATGTGGCTGTGGCGTGGTACATTGAGGATCAGGCGTGCGGAGGCAGTTTGTATGCGTTGCAGTCGCTTGATGAGCTTGGCCGGGGCTCCTGCGTAGAGGGCGTTCCCATAGTCAAGTCTGCTACTGACGAGGGCCTGGGTGACTGTTCTTCTTGTGTCTGTCGGGATCCACCTGTAGATCTTGCGAAGCATGCGGAGGGTGTTGAAGCAGGAGGATGAGACTGCATTGACTTGCCTGGCCATGGAGAGCATTGAGTCAAGGATGACTCCCAGGTTGCGTGCGTGGTCGGTGGGTGTCGGGGCTGCTCCCAGCGTCATTGGCCACCAGGAGTCGTCCCAGGCTGAGGGGTTGGAGCCGAGGATGAGGACCTCTGTCTTCTCCGTGTTCAGTTTTAGTCAGCTGATCTTCATCCAATCGGCGACGGCCTTCATTCCTTCATGGAGGTTGGATTTGGCGGCGAGGGGGTCCTTGGTGAGGGAGAGGATCAGTTGAGTGTCGTCGTCATAGGAGATTATGTTGAGGTCGTGCTGTCTGGCGATGCGTGCGAGCGGGGCCATGTAGATGTTGAACAGTGTTGGGCTGGGGGACGATCCCTGGGGTACGCCGCAGATGATCTTGGAGGCTTCGGATCGGAATGGTGGGAGTCGGACTCTCTGGGTTCTGCCGGTGAGGAAGGAGGTGGCCCATTCCAGGGCCTTGTCTCGGATCCCTGCGTCGTGGAGGCGTGCGCGTAGAGTGCGGTGGCAGACAGTGTCGAAGGCGGCGGAGAGGTCCAGCAGGATGAGGGCTGCGGTCTCACTGTTGTCCAGCAGGATCCTGATGTCGTCGGTGGTGGCGATGAGGGCAGTCTCAGTGCTGTGGTTGCTGCGGAACCCCGATTGGGATGGGTCCAGGATGCTGTTTTCTTCGAGGTATCGGGTTAGCTGTTTGTTGACGATCTTCTCGATGACCTTGGCTGGGAACTGAAGCAGGGAGATGGGCCGGAAGTTCTTGAGGTCTCTCGGGTTCGCCTTGGGTTTTTTGAGTAGGGCGTTGATCTCTGCGTGTTTCCAGCTCTCTGGGAAGGTCGCGGTCTCGAAGGAGAGATTGATGATGTTGCACAGGTGGGGTGCGATGGAGCTGCTGGCTTTGTTGAAGATGTGGTGCGGGAAAGGGTCTGACGGGGAGCTGGAGTGTATTGTGCTCATGGTCTTGATGGTGTCCTCAATGTTCACGCTGGCCCAGGCTGGCAAGGGGTCGTGGTCGATGGTGTGCAGCGGGTCTGGTGCATCGATCTTAGTTGGGGCTGTCTGGTTGTTGAAGCTGTCGTGGATGTCGGCGATCTTGCGGTGGAAGAAGGTGGCGAGGGAATCGCACAGGGGTTGCGACGGCGGGATGTCGTTGGTGTTGGAGCTGGGGTTGGAGAGTTCCTTCACGATGTTGAAAAGCTCCTTGCTGTTGTGTGCGTTGTTGTCGAGGCGGTATTTGAAGGAGATTCTCTTGGCGGACTTGATGAGGTGGTGGTGGTTACGGATGGCGTCTTTGTGGGCTGCGTGGCTGTCCGGTGTCTTATCACTGTGCCATTTCTTCTCTAGTTTCCGGCAGGTGCGCTTGGAGGCTAGGAGTTCCGAGGTGAACCAGCTGGCTCTTTTGGTGGTGTCACTGTAGGTGAGTTTTTCAGCGGGGCGAGGGTGTTGGCACAGTCGTCCATCCATCGTCTGAGGTTGCAGGCGGCGTCGTCGGTGTTGGATGGGTCGGAGGGAGGGCTGAGAGCGAGGGTTGCCCGTAGTTGGTCTTCGGTGACTTTGCTCCAGCAGCGGCGTGGGATCTGTTGGGTGCGGTGGTGTGTGGTGGGTTTCTGGAAGGTGAAATGGATGCAGCGGTGGTCGGTCCAGAGGAGTTCCGTGGTGTGGCTGAAGGAGACGTGGGAGCTTGAGGAGAAGATGGGGTCAAGCGTGTGGCCGGCGGAATGGGTCGGTGTTGTGACGAGCTGGCTCAGACCGAGGTTGGCGAGGTTGTCGATCAGGGTGGTGGAGTTGCTGTCGTTGTTGTTCTCCAGGTGAAAGTTCAGGTCTCCGAGGAGGATGTAGTCGGTAGAGGTCAGGGCGTGCGTGCTGATGAAGTCGGCGATGGAGTCGCTGAACTGGGGTCGGGGCCCAGGGGGTCTGTAGACAAGGGTGCCTCTAAGGGTGGTGTTGGGGTCCGTGTGGATCTGGAAGTGCATGTGTTCGGCGGTGCTGAGAGTGTCGTCGGTGCTGGTCGAGACCCTGATGGTGTTCTTGTGGACGATGGCGATTCCTCCTCCTACTGCATTGACGTGGTCTCTGCGGGTGATCTTATAGCCGTCTGGGATGGCTATGGCGATGTCGGGGGCGGAGGAGTCATTCATCCAGGTCTCTGTCAGGAAGGCGACGTCTGGTGATGATGTGTCGAGCAGGTCCCAGAGCTCGACGGCGTGTTTGCGTGCGGAGCGGGTGTTCAGTAGGATGCATCGGATGTGGTTGAGGTCCTTCTTGGCAGGCGTTTCGGTGGCTCTGAGGCTGGTGTAGCTGCAGTTCCGGCAGGTGAAGGGACCATGGGTGCGTTTCGGGGCGGCCTTGAAGCAGTTGTGCGTCCGTCCAGGGTTGAGAGCGTGGAGTGTGGTGGCATCGTAGCGGCGTCGGTCCTCGAGGCTGGTGCGGGGGGCGCACGGCCCAGGGGTTCTGGTGCTGGGCACGGTCCAGGCGCGGACGGGCGCAGACGGGCTTGTCTTAGGCGCGCCTTCGGCGCGCCAGCGGCGCAGCCGCGCAGCGGCCGCCATATATGGGGAGGTGGAAGGGAGGAGCAGCTGGGAGGCGGGAGGCAGGGGCAGCGAATGGGCAGTCAGGGGGGCGGGGCCGCAGGGGACGCAGAGGCGGGAGTGGAGAGAGGCAGCGAGGGGTACAGAAGGAAAATGGACACAGGGAAAATGGGGGCAGCGAGGGGAAACAGAAGGGAAAAAGGACACAGTTCAGTGGGGGCAGCGAGGGGTACAGAAGGAAAAAAGGACACAATTCAGTGGGGGCAGCGAGGGGTACAGAAGGAAAAAGGACACAATTCAGTGGGGGCAGCGAGGGTACAGAAGGAAAAAGGACACAATTCAATGGGGGCAGCGAGGGGTACAGAAGGAAAGTGGGCACAGTGAAAATGGGGGCAGCGAGGGGTACAGAAGGAAAAAAGGACACAATTCAATGGGGGCAGCGAGGGGTACAGAAGGAAAGTGGGCACAGTGAAAATGGGGGCAGCGAGGGGAAACAGAAGGAAAAAGGACACAGTTCAGTGGGGGCAGCGAGGGGTACAGAAGGAAAAAGGACACAGTGAAAATGGGGGCAGCGAGGGGAAACAGAAGGAAACCGGGCACCGAGGCCACAGGCAGAGGGGCGAGCTTACCAGCAGCAGCAGCGGGCAGGACACCACAGGCGGAGCTGTGTGGCGGGGGAGCGACCTACCTGGCAAGGTCAAGGGTCGCTCTCCTCACCGCGCAGCGGCCGCCATATATGGGGAGGTGGGAGGGAGGAGCAGCTGGGAGGCGGGAGGCAGGGGCAGCGAATGGGCAGTCAGGGGCGGGGCCGCAGGCGACGCAGCGGCGGGAGTGGAGAGAGGCAGCGAGGGGTACAGAAGGAAAATGGACACAGGGAAAATGGGGGCAGCGAGGGGAAACAGAAGGGAAAAAGGACACAGTTCAGTGTGGGCAGCGAGGGGTACAGAAGGAAAAAAGGACACAATTCAGTGGGGGCAGCGAGGGGTACAGAAGGAAAAAAGGACACAATTCAGTGGGGGCAGCGAGGGGTACAGAAGGAAAAAAGGACACAATTCAGTGGGGGCAGCGAGGGGTACAGAAGGAAAAAAGGACACAATTCAATGGGGGCAGCGAGGGGTACAGAAGGAAAGTGGGCACAGTGAAAATGGGGGAGCGAGGGGCACAGAAGGAAAAAACGACACAATTCAATGGGGGCAGCGAGGGGTACAGAAGGAAAGTGGGCACAGTGAAAATGGGGGCAGCGAGGGGAAACAGAAGGAAAAAGGACACAGTTCAGTGGGGGCAGCGAGGGGTACAGAAGAAAAAAAGGACACAATTCAGTGGGGGCAGCGAGGGGTACAGAAGGAAAAAAGGACAGAATTCAGTGGGGGCAGCGAGGGGTACAGAAGGAAAAAAGGACACAATTCAATGGGGGCAGCGAGGGGTACAGAAGGAAAGTGGGCACAGTGAAAATGGGGGCAGCGAGGGGTACAGAAGGAAAAAAGGACACAATTCAATGGGGGCAGCGAGGGGTACAGAAGGAAAAAAGGACACAGTGAAAATGGGGGCAGCGAGGGGAAACAGAAGGAAACCGGGCACCGAGGCCACAGGCAGAGGGGCGAGCTTACCAGCAGCAGCAGCGGGCAGGACACCACAGGCGGAGCTGTGTGGCGGGGGAGCGACCTACCTGGCAAGGTCAAGGGTCGCTCTCCTCACGCGCAGCGGCCGCCATATATGGGGAGGTGGGAGGGAGGAGCAGCTGGGAGGCAGGGGCAGCGAATGGGCAGTCAGGGGCGGGGCCGCAGGGACGCAGCGGCGGGAGTGGAGAGAGGCAGCGAGGGGTACAGAAGGAAAATGGACACAGGGAAAATGGGGGCAGCGAGGGGAAACAGAAGGGAAAAAGGACACAGTTCAGTGGGGGCAGCGAGGGGTACAGAAGGAAAAAAGGACACAATTCAGTGGGGGCAGCGAGGGGTACAGAAGGAAAGAAGGACACAATTCAGTGGGTGCAGCGAGGGGTACAGAAGGAAAAAAGGACACAATTCAGTGGGGGCAGCGAGGGGTACAGAAGGAAAAAAGGACACAATTCAATGGGGGCAGCGAGGGGTACAGAAGGAAAGTGGGCACAGTAAAAATGGGGGCAGCGAGGGGTACAGAAGGAAAAAAGGACACAATTCAATGGGGGCAGCGAGGGGTACAGAAGGAAAGTGGGCACAGTGAAAATGGGGGCAGCGAGGGGAAACAGAAGGAAAAAGGACACAGTTCAGTGTTCTTCATGGGATTTCCTGAAGACTAATGTATCATCCTGGAAGGCGACAGCTACCACAACACCTTCTAGCATGTTTTTCATTAAGCAACACTTAAGCCGCACTTGCCAACCCAAATGGCATGCTCAAGTACTGCAACATCCTTCAGGTGTCACAAATGTTGTAAGCTATTTAGGGCCTCATTTATGAGAAGTGGCACATCGCTGCGTGAAAGCAGCGATACAACACTTCTCACTGCGCCCTCCTTGTGACACCAATGATGCGTCATATTTACAGTATGATGCATCATGTCGCAAGGAATGACAGATACGTCAGTATTACTGACGTATCTGTCGGCGCAAAAGTGCCGCATTGCTGGAGTTGTGTCGGAAGCATGATGCAATTCCAGCAATGTTCCTTTCACATGGGGCAAGCCCCATGTGAAAGGGCCTGCGTCACCCTTGCACCTGCCATGAGGCAGGTGTAAGGTTTTGACGCATTGGCGTCCTAGAAGTGGCGCAGCGAAATCTCATAGATTTCGCTGCGCCAATCCTACAACCCTTTCTTGTGGGGGAACGCCCACCCTGCATACATTATACCTGACGCAGGTATAATGTAGCGCAGGGGTTTACGAAGTGACGCATCTGCGTAGATGCGTCACTTCATAAATATGGCGCAACATGGCGCATTATTTACGCCGCCACAGCGTCACAAAAAGTGACGCAACGGCGGTGTAAATGTGACGCAGGCCTTCATAAATAAGGCCCTTAGAGCTTTCATGTAGTTCCACCTGGTGATATGCACTTGCTAAATCCACTGTGGAAAACACAAT
The DNA here is from genome assembly GCA_963921515.1 of Calotriton arnoldi. NCBI lineage: Eukaryota > Metazoa > Chordata > Amphibia > Caudata > Salamandridae > Calotriton > Calotriton arnoldi. The sequence goes on along the minus strand of CAWUFW010015418.1, from coordinate 224,885 downwards.
AGCACCAGCCAGTGTTGAAACTAACTCATTGATATTAGGAAGAAGGTGTTTATCCACCCAAATTTCCTTATTAAGACTATGCAAGTCCACACATAAATTAAGTTCGCCAGACCCTTAAAGAGACAGAACAATGGGAGACAACCAAGGATAAGACTCTATGGGGGTGTGGCTTGGCCGGCTGCAAGATGGCCGCACTCTAAGTGGGCTCTGCCGGCCAAGCACATTATCCGGAAGAATCCTGCACACAACGGCTAATCCGCCGCACCACAGCTTACTGTCCGGCTGTGTCTCCCCTCGAGGCATCACCCCGTGCTGATCCCTGGCGGCCTGTGGAGGCTGATATCCGCCGCCCGTCCGCTGCACCGGGCCTGTGCCTCATTGCTGGCGAGACCAGGCCCCCTCTCCTTGCTGCTGGGCTGACTGGCTGGACCCGTGAACTGTCTGGAGGACTGCGGGGACACCTGTCCCTCGCTGCCCGGTGAGTGCCGCTGCCGCTGGGGTTTCTTGCGGCGGGACTGGGGGCCCGTGTGCTGCACCGCCCGGCCTGGGCACTCCTCGCGCCTCCGGTGCCATTCTCCTCTCCTTTCGGTGCCCGCTGAAGCGGCTCCATGTGCCCGGGCCCGGTGACGGGAGCGGCGTGCCCCCCGCGTCTCCCCGCCGTGATTGCCCCGGACGTGCGCGCTCTCCCGACCTCTCCGCTGCTGTGCGCTGAGTGGTGACTGGAGTCCCCCTTCCTCACCGCGGCCTTCTCCAGCAGCCTATCTCACACCCTACTGCGTTGCCCCGGCCTCTGGCGGCCGTACCAATCCCCGCTCCTCGGGTTAACCTGGCCTTGGGCCCCTAGCGCCACTGCCTCTGGGCCCCTGCTGCCACTGACCCTGACCTCAGGCCTGCTCTCCTGTGGCGTGGACTGCGTCTTCGCCAGTCTTGGGATTGGCTTTGCTCTGGTTGGCGTGTGCTCCTGTGTGGTTCCCGATGCGCCGGCTCCGGTTCTGGACCTCCGCCTCTGGTTTGCTCTGCCGGGGCGGGGTTCCAGAGCTACCAGGCCTCTAGCTGCATTCCTCAGCTGCACTCACCACCATCGTGTGGGGCTCCCCTGCGGCCCCCTCCTGCTCTGCCGCCGTTCCTGTGCGGGGGAGCTGGACCCGTGGCGCTGGTCCCACGCCGGGCGGCGGACTACTTCTTTTGCTGACCCATGATCTGCTCCGCTGGCCTCTCTGCTCTCAGGCTGCTGTGGTGTGCTCTTGTAGAATTATCGTGGAGTCTGTGGGAGCTGCGAATTCCTTCCAGCAAAGAGAATCCTCCAAAAACACGACGTCTCTTACTCATTGGCTTATCCGGCAAAGTTGCGGGTCCGACAGGGCGCCAAATCTCTCATCTTCCCTGATCCCAGAGACGCCCTCACTTTTGCTAAAAAGCTTGACAAATCGCCTCGCACCTCACCACCTGGTTCTCAAGCGGCTGCTGTGGACCATCTCAGTGACAATGATTAACTGGCTGACTGTCCTCAAGATTTCGGGCCTGGTGTTCTGGGCGAGAATGACTAGCTTGATCCCATCTTCATGTACTGTCGCTCTGCGGTCCTAGCCATTGTGACCTGACCATTTTGCTGCCCTTGATTTAACATCACTCCGTTTACCCCTGGGCGGGCGTATCCTGCACTGTGACACTCCCGGATCAGCTACCATTGTTCTCTACTGTAACTTCATTATCTTGTTGTCTGCGATTGCTGTTTGCTTGGCCACCCTGCTCTGTTGGCAGGGGTGTCTGCCGAGCCTCGCCACGCCTCTGCGGGATGATTCCCACCTTGGACTTGGACTCTTCCCTTCCCAGTTGGGGTTCCCTGGGGTGGTCGAGGGTGGTTTCTCAACCTGTTTGGGGGTTGGTGTGGGTGGAGGGTGGGGGATCCGGGGGGTTCTGTGGCCTCCTTCCGAGGCGTTTTTGTTTTGGCCTTTCTGTGTTGTATTGTTTCACAAGTCACTTCGTGATGCCATTTTCCATCGGCTCTGCTTTGTCTTGCTGCATTACACTGCGCACTACCCCAAGTCCTTGCTACTGGGACTGATAGTCACTGGTATACCCCTTCAGGGGCTTGATTCTAGCGCCTTCTCCTCGCAGTCCAGCGATTTACGGTGGCAGCTCATAGTGGCCTTTGTTTTTTTCTTTGTTGTTGTTTTGCACATCGTTTTCTCAATTGCTTAGCACTACCACATGCACCCGCACGAAGATCCGAACCTCACGCACCACTTCATGTTCGATCACTTTCCCCGCCATATCTGAATGACTGACATTACTTGCTGGACCTGGAACATCCGGGGTCTTAACGACCATCGTAAAGGCTCGACTTGTCCATGCACATCTGGCTCGGCATAGGGTGGACGTCTGTCTGCTGCAAGAGACCCACCTGCTCTCTGCGTCTGCTGCCAGATTACACTCTCGACACTGGGGAGAATCTCACTCTTCTTATTACTCCAACTACTCTTGGGGGGTCTCGATTCTCATACGTAGGGGGCTCCCCTGGCATACCTCCCATACTATCGCTGATCCTGCGGGGCGTTTTGTCATCCTCCATGGCTCCCTTCAGGCCCAACCTGTCACGATTGCTGCCATCTATGGTCCCAACACCGACGACCCAGAATTTTTTATGCAGGTGTGGCACCACATTTCATCCCTTGGCCCCGCTGCGCTTCTCTGGGGTGGGGATTTTAATGTCACACTATCCCCTGCTTTGGATCGCTCTGGCCCACATGCTTCCCACCCCCGCGCCGCGGCATTTCTGAATTCCATTCTCACTGAGAACTCCCTGTATGACACTTGGCGCCACACACATCCCGAGACCCGTGAGGGCACTTGCGTCACCGGCACTCGTGGCTGTTGGTCCCGGCTGAACCTTTGGATCTCCTCTCCTGACGCTCTTTCCTGGCTCACTTCCGTTGATCACATGGCGCGCACCCTCTCAGATCACGCCCCTGTCCGGCTCGGACTTCGTCTACCCCAGGCCACCCGTCGTGCTTTCTCCTGGAGGCTACCATCTAACGCTCTGCGGGATTCCGTTTTTTGTGATGAGATCCAGACCACGATCACTAACTACTTTAAGCTCAATGAGGGCTCTGTGGATTCCCCTTCCACTCTTTGGGAGGGTTTTAAAGTCGTCATTCGCGGGGCGTGTATTTCTAAACAATCCGGGGTCCTGCGCTCCATACGTAATACCCTTACTAAGTTGGAATCTGAAATTAAATGCCTGGACGCCTCTCATGCTCTTGATCCTAGCCCCGACACACTCGCCCGCCTTCGCGAGAATCATACAGAGTTCACCGAGGAGGCTAATAGAGAACTCTCGTTCCTTGGCAGGGAGGCCCGTGCGCGCCGCTTTGGTGAGGGAGACCGGCCGGGTAGGACTTTGGCCAATCTTCTCCGTCCGGCCCGTGCTGCATCCTACATCATGGCGCTCCAGGACGGTGGCCCTTCTCGCACCACCTCCTCCGAGGAGATCAAGGCGCGTTTCACGAATTTTTATTCGCAGTTGTACACTGCTGGTCCTGCTCCTCCGCGAGAGGCCCTCGACCAGTACTTTGATACCCTCGAGCTCTTATGGCTCGGAAATCACCACCGAGAATATCTTGACGAGCCCTTTTCTAAAGAGGAAATCCTTGCCGCCATCAACGGTATGCCTGGTGACAAGGCACCTGGTCCAGACGGACTGCCTGTCTCCTTTTACAAGACTTTTGCTCCACTACTCGTGCCACACCTGGCCGCCATGTATAATGAGTCCTTCGAGTGTGGACAATTTCCACCTTCGCTCCGGGAGGCCATGCTGACCCTCCTTCTAAAACCAGATAAGCCCCCCGAACGGCGAGACTCCTACCGGCCCCTGTCTCTTATAAATATTGATAACAAAATATTCGCCAAACTGCTTGCGTCGCGACTTCTCCCTCTCATGCCGCTCATCGCCCGTCCAGACCAGTCCGGCTTCATACCGGGCCGGGCAACTTCCCACAACCTACGAACCATTTTTTCCGTCCTTCATCAGATTAACCCAGCGCTTCCTGCGGTGGCCGCCCTGCTTGATGCCACCAAGGCCTTCGACACCTTAGAATGGCCCTTCCTCTTCTTCATTCTCCCACGTCTCGGTTTCAGTTCAATATTTATTCGTAAAGTCTTACTATTGTACACTCTCCCCACCGCCCGTCTATGGATCAACGGCATGGTATCCGATCCCTTCCCTGTCGGCCGTGGCACCCACCAGGGATGCCCACTCTCGCCGATGCTATTCGCCATCGCGATGGAACCACTTGCGGCCCGACTACGGCAACACCACACCCAGAGGGGCATCGGGTTTGCGGCGCGCGCACTCCTGGTTTCTATGTATGCGGACGACATCACATTATATGTCCGACACCCCCAGGAACACCTTAGTCCTCTAGTGCGCGAGGTCATACGGTTTGGGGGCTTTTCAGGCATACAGGTCAATTGGAAAAAGTCAATCCTCTTTCCTCTCACGGACGCCACCACTCCTTTTACCTCAGAATATCCCTTCGCCTGAGCGTCCGGTCCCACTCGCTATCTGGGTGTCTGGTTGAGTAGGGACGTGGACGAACTCTGGAGGGCTAATTTCGGTCGTGCGGTGGACTGGCTTGAGTCGAAGATCCCCCTTTGGAGCCAACTGCCCCTTTCGTTAGCTGGTCGAATAGCCATCGCCAAGATGGTTGTCCTCCCCAAATTCCTATATTTATTCCTGAACGTACCTGTCCCTCTCACCCCCATTTTTTTCGCAGGATTCGCTCGTTGATCATCTCTCTTCTCTGGGCTGGCAAGCAACCTAGGATCGCGTACGACGTACTCACCCTTCCAATGTCGTGTGGCGGCCTCAGCGCCCCTAACTTTAAGCTCTATGCACTGTGTGCTCAGGCCAGCTTCTTGCACTTTTGGCTTCATCCCACTCCGTTCCAGCCTCACGTGGCGGTCGAGGCGGATGTTGCCGCCCCGTGGCCGCTCACCACTGCCCTGCTGGCCCCAGTAAAACTCCCCCGCACTGAAATAGATACGGTTGAGACCTTACGGTGGGACTTCGTCGTTTCTCCGGTGCCCCATCACTTTCTGCAAATTTGATGCCGATAGTTCGGCACCCATCTTTTCCTCCTCTTCAGCCATCTGGCATGGCTAAACTTGCTACCCGCCTGGGGCTGAATACGGTCGGAGATCTCTACCCGGGGAATACGTTTTATTCCCTGGCTGAAAATTCTGGCCCAATGGACACTCTGCTTTTTTATCAGCTAAGGGCCATCTGTCGAGAGCTGCACCCCGCGTTCCCCCTGCCTCCTACCTCGATGACCGCTCTTGAGTTCCTATATTCGTCTCCCTCCCCGCGGAAGTTGGTAACTAAATTATATGCCCTTACGCTGGCGGCCACCTCCGCCTCCACCGATCGCGCTCGTGTGGCGTGGGGCGAGGACCTCGGCACAGACATCTCTCAACCTAATTGGTTATACTGTTGTAAGCAGACTAAGCGATTATCCCCCAACTACCGCCTGCGCCTAATTCATTTCAAATACTTGCATAGGCTCTACCGCACCCCTGTCCAGTTGCACAAGATGGGACTCATCCCTAGTGACAGATGCCTACGCTGTTCCGCCCCTGCGGCGGATTTCGCTCATCTTGCCTGGTTATGTCCCAAGGTCGCCGATTACTGGCGTGAGGTCTGCTCTGCTATATCAGAGATTACCTCCTCTCCGGTTCAGCCTGACCCCCCGCTTTGCCTCCTTGGCTTTGTTAAATTCTGCCCGGACGCCTCCCGCCGTCTAATCGCCATGCTGCTTGTCCTTGCACGGCGCAGGGTTTCCATGTGTTGGGGCCGCAGATCTGCACCTAAATTCGCTCAATGGCTCGAGAATGCATCGCGCTGCCAGACCCTATTGTCCGAGTTCTGGGACCTTATGCCAGTCAGATCTCGCCCACACGACATATGGGGGCCCCTTGTGTGATACCTCCTTGCTCGCTCCCCCCAGCGTCTGGCTTCCTCTCCCACGCTCCCTGCCGGCACTCCGCCCGCGGCGGCCGCCGGTGTAGGATAGTTATCGGCCTCCCCCCCCCTGCTCCTTCTCCTTCTCCGTAGACCTGCCCCTCCACACAAGCCCTGTGCGCCTCACTCCAATGACCGTTTATTGTTCAAGCGTGCCTGGAAACCATTTGCTACGCTGCCGCTTCCTAATGTTAAGTGCTATTGGTACCTTCTGTGATCCGCAATTGTAATTATGTGCATGGTGCTGTGATTTAGTGCAAGAATGTAATTTGTCTATGCAAATTTGTTACTAAAGGTTTTTGAAAAATTAAAAAAAAAAAAAAAAGGTTAAGACTCTATAGGTTCAATAATATTGTTCTCACATAAATTCTTCTACATGTCTTTGAGTCTATCACAATAAGCTAAGGACATGTTTCTAATCTCGTGCCTTACTGATATTGCTTCCTCATTCAGGATAATCTTGTGTTTGAAATTCACATATTTTCCCAACCTCCTTTGAAAATAACTTAGAAAAGATTTACGTATACCTGAAACATACACCCAATAAAAGCAAGAGGGAGTATCACATACACTGGTAGGGAAGAATCTAATCTTATCCCTATTTCCTGTTGCAAAGGCACCCTAGTATGGCATCGTCTTTGGTTGACACATAATCTTTGCCTCTTGTTCTTCTACCTCCAAATCAGACCAAATGTACCCATCCAAATTAATTTTGTGGCCTGAATATACCCCTGGTTGTATATTAGGAGGAAACAAACTCTTGTCATCCCAAGTGTTAGTGAATATTGGTTTCCCAATAATACTATACCAGGCATATCAATCTACCATCATTGTTACTGGGTTGCCATCGATTAGTAAGGTGCATCTGGGAAAACCTTTCCATTTAGTGTCACTCACACATAGAATGGAATTGAAATCTTCCCAATCCTCACCACTCTTATCGCAAGTGAAACAATTAACCTTTTGAGATGGCACCGCTCCAAACACCCTCCCAAAATGTTCTTTTTTCTTGCATTTGAGACACACTTTATCCCATGCTAGACAGCCCTAAAAATTTCCCACGTGGTATGGCCGCCCACAAATATCACAACTGTTACCATTTTTCTCCTCAATGCTTTTAGATTCGTAGAAATTCTTGTTTTTAGAAAAAAATTGATTTTTCCCTATGCAGACTTCAGAACTGGTATACTGGTAATTCACTTTCTGGCTTCTAATTTTGTTTACAAACTTCTCAGATTACACAATACCCTTGACAATATTTATAACCACACTTAAAGAAGTCTCTGTTCCAGCCTACACTCTCGCCTGAATTTTCTTGCTCTTCATCTTCATCATTATCTGATCCCTCAATACTTGTTCATAAGTAATTGTTTCAAATTCACAGGATCCTGCTAATGTTTGTAGTACATACACAGTCCTCAATTGAGTCTTCCTCCTTTTGTGCACGAGAATAAAATTTTAATTGTTCCATCACTGTATTGATTTTTTTCCAAACCGCATACTCATTCTTTTAATGGCTTGGCCCAATATGCCCATATTTCCTGCAGCCTCCAAAGGAGGTACATTTTTTATTTCTTTCAAGCCTATCCCACCTAAACAATGCTTCAGCAACTATAGCTTCCTTTGTGCAGAACAATCATCGCCTTCTAGTACCTCTACGTAAGCCAAGAACATGGGATACCATAATTCCCATTCCATTTGTGGTTCCCCAACTAACTGCAAGAAGTGAGATGGAGCTGCGATGATAGTCATAGTTACCACACAGATAGTCACACAGAGGACATAACAATTGTTAACTAGTGAAATCCTTTAAAGGCTGATATCCTTAAAAAATAATATATATTGAAGGCAATGACAATTATAAAAATTGTCACAGAATTTCCAAATCCAAAATGACCGACAAGCTTGAAGACAAACGATGCACATATTTCTTGAACATTCCCAAACCAAGATGGCTGCTATTCACATCATGCTGAGCAAATCCGCACACAGAATTATGGGTAAGAAATGGGTTCCTCATGTGATGAGGAAATGGCCGCCACTATATGCGCCTGCGCACGCACTTTTGACAATAAGATTATGTAGACCAAACCTCACAGAGTACGCACTGCTGGTAGCACAACCTGTGACCAGGTATTATTGCTCCACTTTGTGACCACAGCTCCAGGCCATCAAAAGAAATCCATCACTCGAGCGAGCAAGCACAGCAAACACCTGAGTACTAACTCCTACTGAACTGCCAACCACTGATGAGGTGAGCACTGCTCTTCTACCCGCTCATCACCAATTTGTGTGCCAATGAGAGACAAAAGCAAAGTGAAGAAAATAGGTTTAATCCATAATACTTGAAGAGCAGCTTAACAACCACCAAACTGACTCTCCACACTATTAGTCCAACCCTCCACCCTTGAACCTTCACCTCCTAACATTCTGGCATCCCCATTCCATCATTTTACTTACCCTAGATACTAAACAGATCTTTTGACAATGCTCACTTTATAATGAATATAATAAGCATTTTCATTTATGTAGAACACATATGCCATTTCCAAGAGTTTATTGTGTCGACAAGCAAATAAACATATGCTAACAATCAAAACGTTTTTATGCTGTGGAACTTTACCAAAATACGCATCTAAATATAAATGATACAAAAAATATTGTTTTTTCAAAAAGGTTTATAAAATGCAAATGCTTTACACAATTATACAATACCTTTCTACTATGAAGAAAATATATAAATCAGTGTTCTAAGCGATTCATACATGGCAAAATAATTTATAATCTTCTGCATTTGGATATATTGAGATCGAGTGGCTCTCTCAACAGACTGTACTTAACAGTAACTTGCTTTTATTTAATGTTTCATACCATTCTGCCATTTCTATGTGCTGTAAATATCAAATGTTACTGTACACGAATTTATGGTACCCAAGATTCTGATCTCAGAAGGATGAGTGGTTAAGTCTGCCTTAGTGGCAATTCCAACTCATATCCTCCAGAACACCACATTTGTCAGCAGCAAATGTTCATCCTACTGAGCCATCCTTCCAGCACTTGTCAGTGCAGGTGCAGTCAAGGCACCCAGTGCCACCAAGGTATATCTCTATGCAAAGGAAGTATGGAAACCTCATTGAAGACATAGCATATGTGTCCTTGTTGGTTCAATACAAGATCCCCTCACTTATTGTTAAAATGCCTCCCTCTTGATTAGCATTAATGGACAGATCTCATTTAGGACAAGGCTCTACACCTTTTTTCTGGGTGCTTCTGTTTATAGGGGCATCTTAAATAGTATGGTATCTCTGTAGATAAGCTGATTAAGGAATCTCATAAGTTGTCAGAGAGTGTTTCCACAATTATTAATAATGATCTAATGAGGTGGGTATGAAACACAGACATTTAGTGCCACATAAACTTTGCACCAGAATTACCAGTTTCTACTTTGGTGCTAGTATGCTCCACCATATCTCAGGCAAAGAGGTTTAGCAAACACCAACAATAACCTCTGCATTCAAAAAGTTCAATATTGAAAGTGCTTCCATTAAAATGACAGATTTTAAATTCTCTTTGCAATAACTGGTTGCTGAGGAAAAAAAGACAACTTGACTGTGAGGTCAGAAACAGCTGTTGATGTGGGTGAAATGTTATTATTTGTTCAGCTGAGCCAACCAGGGGTCAGGCGAGGTACAGAAGATCCACTTGTGTGATAGATCAGAAACACTGGATACTTGGGGCCTCATTACGATGTCAGGCGGAAACTTTCCCCCTGACTCCTTGTCGGATTCGGTTCCGTACAACCAATTATGATGCTTCCAAACACCGTTCGGAAGAACTTCCATTGACTTATTTATTTATTTTATTTATTTATAAAGTTTTGTATAGCACGAACATGACCCAGATGGGTATCAGAGTGCTTCACATTTTGGAAGGGTAGGAAATAGTAAAGGGAAAATGGCAAATGGGGTAACAAAGAATATCATATTTAGCTATTACCATAGCGTACTGGGAGGAGAACAAACATTACTTAATAGGGTATATCAGACGACCCTGAGCTTCACATTTGTTAGACCAATAAAGAACGTAGTCAGAGGGACGTTGAGAAAAACAGATAAGCCATGACAATTTAAGTCAAGAACTTGTTCATTAGGATTATTTTTACTTCCTGTTTGAAGGCAGCCGTGGAGGAGATTCTGCGGACTTCCGGTGGGAGAGAGTTCCAGATCTTCGGGGCCGAGCCAGAGAATGCTCTGTGCCTTGTTCGCTTTTTGCAAAAAATCTGAGGTTTCAAGAGGAGAGAGTATGCACTTCTTGATGGTCTACCCCCTCCAGATAATTCTAGCTTTTGAGCCAGGTAACCGGGGGTTTTGAAATGGAGGGCTTTGTGAGTCAAGCAGGCAATCTTTAGCTGTATTCTTGCTTCGTAGGGCAACCAATTTAGAGATCTTAGGGCTGCGGATATGTGAGCATTTCTTTTTGTACCCATAATCAATCTGGCAGCATCATTCAAGAAAGACCTTAGTGGGGCCAAGGTATATTTGGAGAGGCCACAGAGCGTAGCGCTGCGATAGTCTAGCCTCTGCAAGACAAGCGCTTGAACCACCTGCTTGAAGTAATCTTGTGGAAGGAATGGCTTGAGATTTTTAAGAATCCTCATCTTGTGGTTAGCACCCTTGCACACCTTACTAATGTGATTCTTCATGTTCAAGTGGATGTCCAGGGTGATTCCGAGAGATTCAGCTGAATCAATGATGTGAGGAGAGCAGTTGAAGGCAGTGAAGTGTTTCATCCAGAGGTCTATCTTGGGGGTGTGATTAGGAGGAGATATGAGAAGGAATTCTGTTTTGGCGGTGTGGAGCAGGAGGTGGTTCTCAGTTAGTCAGTTTTGGGTGTTCGTCAGGGTAGAGTTGAGTGAGGTGAAGTCTTCAGAGGAGGTGATTTTCAGGTAAAGTTGCGTGTCATCCGCATACATATGAAAAAGAATGTTCATGGAGTTTAGTGTATTTGCTAATGGTTCCAAGAATATGTTAAAGAGTATGGGAGATAGGGCAGACCCTTGTGGGACCCCCATGGAGACTGTAGAGGGCTGGGATAGGGATTGATTCACCTTGACTCTTTGGGATCTATTGTGAAGGAAGGACGAAAACCATTGCAATACCAGACCGGGAAGGCCCATCCTGTGTTCAAGAATAGATAAGAGGTTGTCGTGATTAACAGTGTCGAATGCAGAAGAAAGGTCAAGGAGGGTTAGGAGGCAGGATTCGTTTTGGTCTAGCATTTTCAAAATGTCATCCATAATGTGAGTGAGCGCCGATTCCATTCTGTGACCACTCCGAAAACCAGATTGATGTTGATCCAGGAGTTGGAAATTCTCTATATGAGTACAAAGTTGCGATTGCATGCATTTTTCTAGGAGCTTAGCCAGAGTGGGGATGTTGGCGATGGGGCGAAAGTTGTTGAGATCAGTTCGGTCTGCATTAGGTTTTTTAAGAAGGGGTGAGACCTGAGCTGCTTTTAGGCATTCGGGCATCGTGCCTTGTGATAATCTTTGTCCAAATGGGGATGAAGGCATCCTTGATTTCTTTGAAGACAGTCGGTGGCAGCGGTTTGCTGAAGTGATTAAATGGGTTGATACTAAGAAGGGTTTTGTAAATGTCTCTTTCACTGAGGGGAGTAAAAGTACACCAGGTGGCCTTGTTCTTGGTGCAAAGACTAAGTGGCTTGAGCCTTTCAGAGTGAACCGGGCGAGATGCAATCTCGTATGATGGGAGAAGGGACTTCTTAGATTCAAGGTCAATACTGATGAGTTGTGTTTTCTCCATAAAGAAAGCAACCATTTTGTCGCATGAAGGAGAACTGTCTCCTGGGTCAAGGTGGTTGGGTGCTTTCGCTGATTGTTGTTTGACAATTTCAAAAAGTTTCTTGGGGCGATTTGAAGCTTGAATAAGTTGGGATCTGAAGTAATCGGCCTTAGCACTCTTGCTTTTTTTATTATAGGAACTCCTTACTGATCTAAGGACTTTTAGATGATCTGAAGAAGGTTTGGATCTCCAGGAACGTTCAGCTGCCCTTAAGTTGCGTTCAGAATTTAGGTTGGCGTTGAACCAGGATTTCGAGATTTTGGAAGAGACATTTTTTTGTTGTAGAGGTGCTATGGAATCCATGATACATGAAATAGTGGAGTTATAGAAGTCAGTGAGATCATGCACATCAGTCATGTCATCTTGGGAAGACAAGGCATATTTACATTCGGTTGCTAGAACTTCAGTGTTACTATTCCTGAGATCCCTTTTCCATTGTTTTATTTTCTTCGGTTGATCCCTCCTCAGGGACACCTCCCTGTTAATAAAGAAGAAGATGCTGTAATGGTCAGACCAATCACAAGGGGTAATGGCATCCAGTGTGATGGTATTTCCTTTTGATATGACGAGGTCCAGAATTTCTCCTTTGTTATGAGTTGGCCGGTCACAGAATTGGGTCAGCTCCAGATCCGATAAGAATGATTTTAGGCAGATTACCGCTTGGTCCTTAGGGTTAGCCCAATGAAGGTTGAAATCACCGAGGAATATTTGGGACACTGAGGAGTCATCATTGGAAGAGATGATTTCCATTATTTGTTCAATGAAGGGGAGATTGTCTCCAGGTGGGTGGTAGAATGTTTGAAGTTTGCAAACCGGGAGGTGATTACTTGAAATGGTGAGGCAAAGGTATTCAACGGAGGATGAGGTGGTGGTCTCTGTGTGGGAAACGGATAGTGTATTCCGGTGCATACAAGCTAATCCACCGCCCTGCTTCTTAGATCTGTCTAGACAGATTATGTCATAACTAGGAAGAACTAAGAAGTCTAGGATAGGGGTGGAAGAGGGATTTAGCCATGTTTCCATGAGGGTGATGATATCTAGCTTGTTGTTTTGGATGAGGTCAAAGATATCAGAGGCATGTTTATTAGCTGATCTGCAGTTGAGTAGTGCACATTTCAGCCATACAGGCGTGTGGGATGTATAAGTCTGAATGATGTTCACTTGCTTGAGGTTGTCGCTATTTAAGACTCTGAGGTTGTGAGAGGGTTCCCTGTGCGGGTTGGCGTGAATGGCTTGAATTTGGGCCATAGGAGTCTTATCGGTGTCTAGAGTGATAGAGTAAGAAAGGAGTAGATCCTCAATATCACTGGTCATTCTTCTAGGGCGGGAAGGGGCCTTAGGGAGGGGTAAGGTTTTCGAGATAGGGTGCGAGGAGTGCTGATCAAGGCCAGTGATTGTGCTAACGGGGACTATGGGCAGCTTTCCTAAGGAAATGAGAGAACTGAGCAGGGGTAGATGCTCAAGTGAGAGGGCTTTCAGTTCATGCAGTTCATATGAGAGAAGGTGCAATTGGAGAGATAACTCATCCAGACGCGCAAACAAGTCTGAGTGTTGGTTCAAGGATAGAGGCTGAGTGGAGAGATCCGGCAGAGAGGAGAGGCCTCGAGGGATGTCTGGATGGTCTGAGGCAGAAATGCAATGGTCCGAGGGAGAGAGTGCATCATTAAAATCTTGCAGAGTGCCTGTTTGCTTGGAAGGAGTGGCTGGGAAAGGTAGGAGGGTGGAGGGACAGTTGTATTGTGTGATGGAGGTAGTCAATAGGAGGTTGAGTGTGTTGGTATGAATAGAGACCATGGAGGGCGGTCTTTTGTGCTCTGACAGCAAAGAAGGGGTAGACAGTGGGATCGTGGAGGGGGAGCATCCGAAGAGAGAAAAGGTGGTAAAGCGTGAGGGGACTTCCCGACTTGGGAATCGCTGTGTATCTAGCTTGAGATCAGTGAGATGAGTGAGATATTAAGCCCGCAATCCATATGAGTCGATGGTCAATTGGATTGAGAAACTACTGCAGGGGACTGAATCTCACCGAAATCCGCTGTGGAGTGAGTGGAATTATGAGAAATTGGAGTACTCCCGGAAGTGGTGGGAGGTGAGCTGGATAAATCCTGTAAACTAGAAGGGTGTGGATTGGGATCAAAGGATTTAGCGGTCACCACTTCTTGATAGTAGGGAAAATATAGTCCATCTTGGCTAGATTGACATTAGAGGCCTGGATTAGAATGATACCATTATTGTAGAGGGTGATGGTGGCATTAGCTTTGAAGAAAGGTGAGGGTGACGTTGTTAATTTGAGACCGTGTGGGGTTTTCCTAGTGTCAGTTATTTGAAGCATGGAGTATAGGACATTCCTCCAGCATGCCCGCTTTCTGGTATAGGAGATGAGGTCATTAGATAGAATACCCTTTTTTGCACAGAGTTAGACGTCTGAGATTAATGTTTCAGGTCTGAATTTGAGTAAGCGATGTTTGTGCTTTTTGGCCGCATTTTTGGAGAGGTTAGGCGGATAATTGATAGTGAAGGCATTGGATCCTGTGGGGTCAGGACTTATCTCCATTCTGAGAAAGGCCAGAGACGAGTCTTAAAGAGGAAGGGGGACCATTTACATGTTCAAGGAGTTGAGAGTGACTTTGTCTCTGAGGTAAGACATATATAAGTAGGCAGTGACCCTAATGACCAAGCAGAACAAACTGTGAGTGAATAGCTATGATGAAGATATTTAAGTATCTGGGTAAGTCAGATGAGGGTGAGCCTGAGATAGGAGAACCTTCAGAAGGTATTTAAGGGTTCGAGGAGAAAGACAAGCAATCCTGCAGAGGGCAATGAGAAAGGAGCCTTAAAATATGGCCGATCCTTAGGTTGGTCCGGTGAACAGAGCCCAATTTAAGATCATGAAGGGTATGGTGGATTATTATACAGTTGCAACGTAGCTAAATTAGCAATGAGTCAAATGATCGATCAGAGCCGCATGTCGAATGTGAGTAATGATGACTTGTGTCATTTCGACGTGGACGAGTTGGCTGTGTGACTGAGTTACGAAAAACTTCAGGTGGTCTAGGAGGGGACTGGGTAAACGTATATTCAAATTGAGGGCACTGTGAAAAAGACCCATGACAAGATGTCCGATTTATTGGATTGTGACAACAACAAAAAAGGAAGTCCTACCTTTATCTTTACTGCGATTGATTGAATAATGAGGAATTGTCCTACTTTACTTTCCATGCCCTTGAGAACTCATAATAGTGATCAAATTGAAGAGAGGCTAGTCCTACCTCCCTTTTGAGACAAGCCCAAACTTCGGTATATTCACTGTATGGCTTGGCCTGTGCTTATCTCTTCCTGGGAACGGGCGCCATCATGAAGAGGGGATTCCTGATGAGAAAGAGAGCGCTGTAACCCCAAGCAGTAATCTAAGAAGCGGGAGCCCCAGGAAGCTCGGAAACAAGCACCATCTTGAGATGGGGATTCCTGTTAGAGGCAGCACTTCAATGGGAGCCTGTGTTCTGACCAACAACACAGGCTCCTATGGGGAAAATAGGTGTCTGAGGAAAAACTTGCACCCTGTCGCGGGCACCCCATGGTGCCTGCCACACAGTGCATGGTTTTACAGGGGGGGGTCCTTTGGGTACCCCCTTGACCCCAAACGGGAGAAGTCAGGATGAAGGGGGCCCTGCTAGGGGCCCCAAAGTCAGTTTCCGACAGCCTTTTCGTGTGGACAGACCGAGTCGGAAAGGCTGTCAGAATCCAACATCGTAATCAGTCGGTTGGAAATGCGCGGTCTGTAGAGGTGTACGAATTGGCTCCAACCAACTCGGATTCTCCAATTGCCAATCGGAACCGATTCGGAATGACCGAACTATTTCCCTTCTGATTGCGAGCATCGTAATAGGTCGGTCGGAATTGTTTCCCACTGAGTCGGGCGAATAGGTTCCGACAGGGTCTAGGAGAAGCCGACTGTTGGTAAGAGGCTTTCCGCCCGACATCTTAATGAGGCCCTTGATTTCAAATGATATAAGTTTGAGTAAATTATGGTGAAGCCAAGATTTTATTCAGCCATCTTCAGGTTTGCTCTAAGGCAAGTCTTTATGAATAAGGTAGTAAATAGCTGTTATGAATCTGCAGTGCACGGTATATCTTCTAACTAGCTTACGGGATATTTTTTTAATGAAGTTGTTTGGAGAGAGCGGAGGCCAACGGAGATTTTAGGTTTGCATGAAAGTTAGCAAGAAGAGGTTGAATTGGTCTGTGCATCATGAAGCCCATTTTGAAGTCCTACACAGCTTCACATGATAGCCATTAAGATGCGATGAGTAAAGATGTGTTTGGTCACAATGGTTACTGACAGACAGGTGGGCTTCAGAGTTGAGACTGGCTTTCAGAGGAGCAAGATGAGTTTTAGATATGCCGTTGAGAATGGAGTTTGCATAGTCAAATCTGGTAAGTATCAACAACTGGCCTTCAGGTTAGAAAATATGCTTAGGAGAAGTATTGCAGGCATCATTGCAGCCTAAGCTGGGAGTGTGTAATTATTCTAAACTGATATTTTGCATTTTTGGCCAGGTTCATGTGAGAATGAAGGTTGTGCTTACAGTAAAGAAAGAAAGAAACCAGGAGATATGGAACACTGTAAAGGCTGCTGGGGGAGTCCGACCAGCATTGAACATAATGCAAGAATGAGTGGAAGAGATGGAAAGAATTTAAATTTTGAGAGAGTTACAACTGAGGACTGGTTGTTTTTAAGAGTAGATATTGGAGAGAGAGATGTTGATTGGATAGGAGACCTTCAATTAAACTTGTGTGTAAATAACATATTTGTGAAGGGTCATCTCAGATGTCCACAACAGAGCTCTGACATGTTTGAGATAAAGCTTAAAGCACATAGGAGTAAGGATGAACCCTTAAAGTTGTCCTGGAGAAAAGGGACTGGATTAGGAGGGAACTGCCAAGTTTACCTGTTGTTTGTGCATACTGAAGGTGGAGGTAAACCATTTTGGAACACTTCCCCACATCACATTAGACTGTTCCTATTAGAGCAGGATCAAGACTAATTTGCATATAGCTGGGTCCAAACTGAGGTGGCATGGTGTGCAAAAAAATGATGGATTGTGATGCGGCTCAACTAATTATCAGTGGCTGAGAATAATTCAAGCATTCCACCCATAACTTTTTTGTATAATTTAGTATTTCACTCTAAGAGGGACGAGTATGCCCAGATGTGGGTCCTGTGCATATTGTGTCACTTGAACCAAGCTGTACCTGGCTGATGAGCCCATAACTAGGGTGAAACCGGTCCTGGGCTGCTTGTGTTCCAGTTCAGGGAGGACCATCTTGGCAGTTCAGTTTGGACTGTACCGATTGTAGCAGGGTTAAGACTGATTTGCATATATCTTGGTCCAAACAGAGGTGACATGGTGTGTAAAATAATGATGGATTGGGATGCTGCCCGAGTCATTTCCAGTGGCTGAGATTAATTCAAGCATTCCACCCATCACTGTTCTGTATACTTATTGTGTTAACCCATTTTAAGACAGGTGGGAGATCACCTTGGCCATAAGAGATGTAGATGAAATTCTTCATGCTGGATGCAGATCCTTTGATGGGGAGGTAGGAATAGGATTGGAGAAAGGGCTAGATAATTTAGTTTGAGAATATAATTGATAATTTCTGTCTGAGAGATAACATTGTATTTAATGGTGGGTGGTAAACTCCGCTCCCCCGGCAGAGTTTGTGGAGTTTTGTCACTCCGCACTACGTTTGGAGCTAACTCTATAACACAAAATCTCAGACGGGGGTCTTCATGTGCTGGTTAGTGGAGGGTGGGTGGCTTATTAGTAAACTGCCATGGGTGGAATATGCATGAGCCAATGCAGTGTCCACTTACCAAGGCTGGATGAAATGGTAAACGAGTGTGTGCCACTTCGCAGCGAAGCAGGATTAGTGGAGGGTGGGTGGCTTCTTATTCAACTGCCGGGGGTGGAATATGCACGAGCCACTGCAGTGTCCACTTACCCTGGCTGGATGAAAAGGTAAGGGCACGCTTGTTCAACTTTCCATCCAGCCATGGTAAGAGGACACTGCAGTGGCTTATGCATATTCCACCCTCGGCAGTTGAAAAAGAAGACACCCACCCTCCACTAAGCAGCTTGTGAATACCCCAGTCTGAAGTTTTGTGCTGCAGAGTTAACTGGCTGCCAGTCAAAAAGATGGCTGCTCTTCACCTAATCTTTTGCCACTTTGGGAATAGTGGCTTTTCACATATAATTATCATTGGGAGGAAAAATACAGTTATCCTAAAGGTCCGCCTAACATAGCCCTGCCCCCTTCTAGCATACACCTGCCACAAGCGGCCATTTGATGGTGGCTTGACTGATGCAAACGTCATCGTGTGGTGTTTTTTTGTTTTGTTTTAATTCTCTAGTTATGTATTGGCCATTCTAGCAATATTCATGTCATGAGTGAAAGATTCCTGAAAGCGCTGCAGTACCCCATCAGTGACTGTGTTCAGCAACAGTAGCTGGCTAGAGGGGATACAGAGCAGAGGATGCCTGCGAATGTCCAGCATCAAAGTCATTACTATAAAGGTGATGCTCGCTCCATTCCTTTCCCTCTGCCACAACTTCAACCTACCCTCTTGTGTAGGTGAGCAATTCTCATAAGACCTTTTAGATGTGCACCCATCTGTCATCTAGTTCTTGTTGGTTCTGTTCTATACTTGGCAAGTTCCCTGAAGCCCTGACAAATGGATGTTTAGCACCCATATGAAACTTTAGGATCTCATGCTGATCCATGTTAGGTGTCTTGTCATCCACCACAATGTCAAATGTTTTTATTCAACCTCCAATGGGGTGAATACCTGAGGTAACCTGCCTGGGTTTCAATCCTGTGACCTGCAGACTACTTCTCGACAGCACGCGCAGTTTGATCCCACTACTGCCCTGCCCCAGTAAAGCTAGGTTGTACTCAGTGCTTTAGGCTTGAATACATGGGCACTGACGAATTGCTGGGCAGCTGTCATGTTTCATGTCCTGTTGCTAAATACCGGGCAGTCCGTGTGCCTGTCCTGAAAGTAGCATGATTGGGAATTAGCAGGGCCTAATCAATGCCATACGTCTAACAGCCCCTCGGTTGTCTTGTGAAGTCTTGCATGGCAGGAACTTAAATACTGATGTTTATTGTTTACTTGATGTCAGTCCTTCTGCTAAAGAGGGCTCTTTCTGCCTTGATAACATCAGGGAATCCGGTGAGGGGTGGCCAAGCAGTACTCAGCCCGCTCGCGGACCTCTGCGGAATTTGGCAAAGTTTTTAGGTAACTCTGTGGATTTACATGGAGTGAAACTCCACGAGCTCCACCCAGGCCTACTTGTATTAGGACCAGTTAGGAGGATGTTAGCAGAGAGGAGTTGGAGGGGCTGGTGAGAAGGCAAGTGAACACAGTTTAATAGTTTTAATTGTGAAGAGGGCTAATGATTCACATTTGGGATCAAGGTGGTGTAGGAATGGTTGCTTTTTTATTATGTCATAGAGTTGTTTTGGTAAATATATGGAAATTTGGGTTTTGATAAAGGAGATTTAGCATCAAAGATATTCTTCTTCTAAGTTTTCCCAGCAGAGCAAAGGTTAGTCAAGATGTATAAGGAAGGATTTTTGATGTCAGATGATCACCCTGAGTGATTTACTTTCACTATTTAATTTTTCTGTATAGCAAGGGGCTGATTTCTTAGGGCCTTATTACAAGTGGCCTGATAGTCTCTATGGAGCTTGTAACAGCAGTTACTGGTCCCATCGACTGCTGAAATACCAGGGGTAAACATCCTGGAATTGGAATGGAAATCCGGAATCTGGGCTGCTTTATCCCAAATACCTGTTATCCCTCTTGCTTTCACCTCATAAAATACAGAGACTCACTGAAAAATTAAGTCTGTGGGATTTAAGGAGGAGGCATTATTCTGAGCAACTTGGAATGAGGAACTTTGTCTTCACTCTTTTTCTTCCAGAAAAGCATCTTTATTGAGAATGTTTGACATGGTTTGATTATGGTGCGAAGTAAAGGTGATGACTTCAAGGAACTCACAAGGCTATCTTAGATAGTCTGATAACATAGAGATAAACTGCCTTCGCAGAATCAGGGACAGTGCTTTCCTCAAGAATAGATGAGGAAGATGTGTTTTTAGATTCAATTTGTTACATAAATCACAGAGGTTTGAAGAGTATAAAAATGGTGGGACATTCATGCCAGAGACAGTAGAAGGGTTTTGTTATTAGATGGGAAAGGAAAGGAGAACGAGAAAGACTTGAGAAATAGGTGGATGGAGATATCAAGGCAGAGTGAGGATGTGCAAAGGTATTAGGTATGCCAGGGAGAGAAGGACAATGTTTTGAGGGGATTGCAATAGATGAGCTGAATGTTAAAGGGGACGTTTAGAGGGGAACCGGGACAGTTTAGGAAAATATAGTAGTGTAAGGAGAGGGAAGATAAGAGGAATGGGGAGGAAGAGAAGTGTAGACCGAGATGAAGTATGGAGGATTCAGAAGAAGGATGGGTGAGCATGGTGAGGAAGAAGAGTAGGAGGAAAAACATAGAAATTTGCTAGGGGAACACAAGTGTTTTGGAATCAACGTGGCAGTACTTATTCAGTACTTATAAGGTAGGTTAAGTGTTTTTTGCCAGATGAAAGAAAAAGACGACACAGCTTCTGTTGGCAATTTAATATAGAGTTTATAAAATGCACGCAAATGGTCAGGCAGCTCCGTAGAACTGGTAACTGAACTTCAAACTTACAAGGTAAATGGCAGTTTCTTATATACTTTTGCAGCCACAAATATGTAATACATTATTAGCATATCAAATCAAGCGTTTACTCATGCACATTGCTATCTTTTTACATTCCAACAAAGAGCAATAGTTTCTGCAAAAACATCTAACCGCACGTTTATGGAATGTGATTCAAGTGCACATGCTATTGCTACAGTCACCACAACAGAGTATAAAATTGATGAAAAATTGAGGTCTACCAAGAAAAAATGATGGAGGACCTATTCAAGTGTGCTAGGGATAGGGTTGGAGCATACAATAAAGATACTGTAATGACAAAGGACGGTCTGAAGGAGATGTTTTTCGGCTGGAAAATTTTAAAAAGAATTAATTATCCAAGTGGTGGGATGGGGTGACACTGAAAAGCTATCTTGAAAACAACAGAATACCAAGGGGTTTGAGAACTTTAATATTCCCCACGTTTGATGACCTAGACAGGTATTTGTTGACAGAATGGGAAGAGAATTTGTATAATACATCTTTTTCTATGATGAATACCTTAATAACGAATTGCGATAGAAAAGTAATGATGTTCAAAGAACAGATAGAGAAATTGGAACTAGAAATAAAAGAAATTAATCTGAAAGAGTTGACGGAAAAGAATTATGAGATCTTGAATAAGGTCATCAAAACCCATCAGGAAGAAATAAAAGAGAGGAAACTGGGCAAGCTTAGGAGGGACGAACTGGACTATGCGAATGGTAGAGTATTTACATTTGCAAAGAGGTTTGATAATGTCCCTTTAGGAAAGGATAAGGACAGGTTTGGTGAAGGAAAAGAACAGGATACTATTTCAGTTGGGAGTTTGGAGCCATCCTCGATAGAGGAAGCAGGGCCCAGTAATTTACAAATGAGTGTAAGACTAGCTCATAGCTCCTCTTTTTCCGACAAGGTTACACGCATAAGGATAGGAACGCGGAAAAAAGGAAGACAAGGAGAGGGAGGAGGAAGAACAGACGATATAAGGGTTACAACGAGAAATCGGTCGAAGAACAGAGTGTAGGGCCATAGAACCAGGAGAGGGACAATGCCAGGAATAACTCGGATGCAAGTGATTAATCTCACAGATAGAGAGTTACGCAATGAGGAAAGTGCAGTACTAGGCAAAGGCTTAGGTTTTTGTGTTCTGGATAATTGTGACTTTGCCAATTTAAAAGTCGATTTATTTAAGCTTACTTGGCAGTTAAAACTCTAAAGTTTTTTTGTAACATTGGAAAGGAAAGAAGGGACTGAAATCAATGTGGAACCAAAATTAAGTGAAATGTCACTATAGGATGTTAAAGAAATACATATGCTAATGTCAATAAATCAAAATGAACTGGAGATTACTGAAGTATTTGATCAATTGGACATTTCAATAGATCGATCCAGGGACAGTGGGCTTAGACCGAACTCAAAGTTTACACAACAAGGCAAACAGTTTTCAGAAATAGATCTTTTTCATTGAAAGTGACAGAAGATTTTAACAGATTAGAGGATAAAAAATTTCTGAAAAACCCTAACAGAGCACACACCAAGTCTAACCTCACTAGGAAAGAAAGAAAAGTAATTGAAAACCTCAGGAATGATGAGAGCCTAGTGATACGAGAGGCAGACAAAGGTGGCAATATTATCATTATGAACCAGATGGATTATGATGATGAAATAGCTAGGCTATTGAGGGATACTGAATGCAGTCAACAAATTCAGGGTAACCCAATGGAGAAGCTAAACAGATCCCTGTTCTTGAAACTAATGGGCCCAATGGGATGGCGGGCGGATCGCCCCCGCCGGGACGGCGGTAGCCACCGCCAGCTCCGCAGGGGCGATCCGCCCGCCATGAATGACCCCCCGCCACATTAGGATGGCTGGGGGGTCCACAGTGGACGGGAAGACCGTCCGCCGCCTTTCCGCCGGTCGAATTCTCGACCGGGCGGAAAAGGGACTCAATATGGTGGCGGTGTCTGCAAGACACCGCCATCCATATTATGATTCAGGCGGAGAATTGCCTTTCCATGGCGGCGATGCCGCCATGGAAAGGCATGCGGTTTGTGACATTGGGGGCCTGTTGTGAGCCCCCAGGGTGTTGGGGGGGTGGGGGTGCACATGGGGGGTACCTATGGTACCCCCCTCATTGCAATGCACTACGTGGCAGGCACCACGTGGTGCCTGCCTCGTAGTGCATTGCAATGCTGTGCACAGTTCTTTTACATTGCGTGCGGGTCTGCAGCCAGCAGATCCACCCGCAATGTGAAAGACACAGAATGCGCCCGCCAGTGTGGCGGGCGCATCATAATGTGCATTGCGGGACCGCCGCAGCACCGGCGGTCGGTCCCGTGCTCCGTTACGGTGGCGGGCGGACTTTGTTCGCCCGCCATCTTAATAGGGCCCTAAGTGAGTGGAAGGACCAGGAACTTATAACTGACTTGGAGAATAAATACCTAAAGCTAACCAATCCGTCAAGCCCATTTATATACATTTTACTGAAACTACACAAAGAGGGAACCTTCCCACCAGGGAGACCGATAATATCAGGGATTGGGAGCCCCACAGAGAGGCTGTCTGAATATGTCGATCAATATCTGAAACCTCTAGTGATAAACCTTCCTGCGTATGTTTGAGATACAATGGAAATACTTAACAAACTGGAAGATGTTGTGTGGACTAGATGTGGTAGGGATATATACATGCATACAAAAAAAGTTTGAAGTCTTGGCAGTGAAATCCTTTCTAAACTCCAGAGGCACAAATTTGTTGGCGCATTCAGAAATGTTATTCGACATGACATCATTCATATTGGAGAATAACTTTTTTATGTTCAATGGTAAATGGTTCCAGCAACCGCAAGGGACTGTGATGGGGTCCAGATTTACTCCCTCCTACAAAAACCTCTTCATGGGGTGGTTTGAGAGGGTGCACGTCTGGGCCTCATCTGCCAAGAAATGGACACCAAATATATTTGTTTAGGGAGATTCATAGATGATATCTTGTTGATCTGGACTGGATCACAAGATGAATAGAAGGAGTACTTTGCATACCTGAGTGAAAATCCATATAATGTGCAACTTACCATGCCATATGACAAAAGGTCAATCACTTTCCTAGATGTGGAACTGTTTGCAGGGGAAGGGAAAATTTGTAGTAAACTCTTCCGCAAAGCCACGGCTACAAACAGTATACTGAGAGCAGAGAGTGCACACCCGAAACATGCAATTGAAGGCATACCATACAGGGAAATAGTAAGAATAAGGTGGAATTGCAGTGAGGAGAGTGATTTCAGGGATGAAATGAATGATTACAAAGCAGGGGCTACAGTGAGAAGGTCCTAGAACATGCGGAGAATAGAATTCTACAGACCAGTAGAAACACCACACTGAGAAAAAAGGTGCACAAGGATGGGCAAAGAAAGTTGGCATTTGTAGCCACATACAAGGCAGAGCATAATGAGGTATAATGAATTCTAAGGAAACACTGGGAACTGCTCCATGGGGTACCAGCTTTGGCTAACTGGCTAATGGAAAACCTACGGGTGACCTATAGAAGAGGGGCCACTGTTAAGAGCCTGGTTACACATAGCTACACACCACCACTCAGGGACAGTAGCAGGGACTGGTTACCTAACCAACCCAAGGGTAATTGCATCTGTACCAAATGTAATGTTTGTCGAATGGGGATAAACAAATTGAAAGCCTTCAGTTGTAACTTACAACTTAGCGAAAAAGTACTACATCAATGAATTCATAAACTGTAATAGTACATATATGTTCTATGTAATAGTGTGCAACTGTCAAAAAATCTATGTGGGCAGCACTATGAGGGTGTTGAAACTACACCTTCAGGGACATCAGCGAGCTGTAAAAAACAAGGATAGCAAAAGCCCAATTTTTCAACATATGAGGGAGAATCACCCAACGATCCAACGCTTCACATTTCATGGGATCCAAAAGATCAACCCTAGACCTAGGGAGGAGATTGAGAACTGGCGCTTAGACAGGCGGAAGTGAAATGGATTAGCAAGATTGAGATCTGTAGAGGAGTGTTTAAACACAGAACAGGAATTACATTATTTCCTAAAGAGTCACAGTATAGGTATTGGAGTTTTGCATATATGAGGTTCCTTGGGTTTATTTTAGCCCTTAAGAGTGGATGATGACATAATTGAGGCTTGATAGTTAATGTCCGGAAAGAAAGGTGGTACAACGATGAGGGAAGGCAGTATCAATGTTGGATGTTAACAATTGGAGAACATCCATCCCCTGTTAGGGGAAACACAGAATATGTGATAAGAAACAAGATTGGTCTGAAAGATGATGCCAAAAGACTGAGATGGCCCTCAAATGAAAACAGATGGTGGAAGAATGCCAAAGGCTATATTGAAAACATCAGAAAGAAAGTGGAGGATTGAATGTTTTAGGGGAAAAAAAAGAAAGGAATGTTTAATGAACATAGCAGAACATATCTTGGAATGAGTATCTCATGTTCCACAATGTGGACAAAAGATAACAAGGAGAATACACTAGGATCAGACACTGGGACGTTTCAGACCAATATAGGAGTGGGTTTAATATCATATCTCTGGTTGTCTGAAATGTTATCATGCCAACAAGTATTAGAAATTGTAAATTATGAATTACCATGCAAGGGAGGGACAGCGTATGTTCAATATTAATATATCAGAAGAGGATAATCGTATGTCCACTCGAAGTATAGGGTGTATCACAACAAAATTGAACATTAGAAACAAATTAGTGGGCATATTCCAGTTACGGACGGTTTGCTTGGAACAATTTTGTTCAAGTACGTGGAAATGAATCCACTTCATATAGATCGAGGCGAGGCGTAAACACAAGATGGCACCCCAAATCCCTCATATGATGGAAACATATTGGATATATTAAGTAACAAGTAATCCCAAAGGTCAAGCGGAGAAACACTATGATAAATCTGGATCGGAATGATATATTTGTTTAATTGACGATGTGTAGAAACTGAGTTCTAAAAAATATTTTAAAAAATATAAGAAGAACACCTTTAGAACATAAAAATTAAACGGCCGGTATGCCAGGTTAAGATGGCGCCCACATTAGAGAGAAAAGTGTGAAGGTACTATGCTCAGGGGTAGGTGAAACTGATTAAATCAATTAAAAGCCTATTTAAGGAATCCAATGGAGGCACACGTCATTCGAGTGACCTGGATGCCAGTACAGGTGTCCGCAGCACGTCAAACAAGATGGTAAGAAAGGGAAGGGAGCAGTTTCAAAGCAGAGATTTGAGTACGAATTCTTATGTAGCGAATGAAGGGATTGAGACAATGACATGTTTGATACATTTTGTGATACAATATGAGAAAAGAAATTGACTGAAATTCGGTGCCTCTGAAAGTTGTTTAAAAACCGTGACACCACAAAACAAATGCAGCAGTTCCTAGGACTCTGCATTTCTGTGCGACAGTGGGTATTTGATTATGCCACCCTGACTGCACCACTTATGACCGCTCTACAAGAGTCCCATACCAATGGAAACAATATAAACTGTCCTGATGAAAGACAGACAGCATTTCGGGAGCTGAAGGAAGCAGTCACAAATGCTCCGGTGTTAGGTACTCCTGACTACAGCAAACCATTCTACCTCTTCTGTCATTATAGTGGAATGACAATGACAGCTGTTCTTACTCAAAAGACATCAATGGGACACAAACCAATTGCCTATTATGTTGGGCTGCTAGATCCCCTCATGAATAGTCCCTACCTATGTGGGCAAGCACTGGCTACTGCAGCATTTGCAGCCAGAAATGCGCCGCAATAGTGATGGGATCACAATTAACACTGTATGTAGATCATGCAATATTTGCTATTTTACAAAGAGGCAAGGGCACCCTCACAACTCAGAAGTCATTGGGGTACGAAGTAATACTTGCAGTACAATCATTGGAAGCGGTTCACTGTCACACAGTTAATCCAACAACATTCTTTGCACACCCAGTTACTGACGATGAACAAGTACATGAATTTGCTAATTACATAACAGATGAAGGAAGTAAAGTGGGAGAAAACCCAATCCCAGGAAGCATGTTGCTCTTTGTTGATGGGTCCTCTTTAGAGATCAGGAAACTGGGATCAGACATTCAGGAGCAGCAGTTGTAAGAGCTGATCAGCAGGGATCATCTGATACATTACAAATTATTAGCCAGATGCCACTACCATCTCATTTTTCAGTACAGGCAGCAGAATTAGTCGCTATTATTGAATCATTGCAATGAGCTGAGGGATTAGAGGTCACTATTTATTCAGATTCAGCATACATCACCACCGTTGTACATTTTAGCATTCACAGATGGGACAGGAGGGGGTTTCTTAAATCTGATGGGTCTTCAAGAAGCATAAAGATTTATTGACACAGATAATACAAGCTCTACCTCTTCCATCTGAAGTAGCAGTGATAAAGTGTGCAGCACATAAATCGGCAATACCTTATCTCCAGAGGTACTGCTCTAGCAGATTGGGCAGCAAAAGAAGCAGGTAAAGCATCCCCAAATTATAATCAATATGATGAACATTCATTAGGTATGTTGACAAGCAGGCAACAGGATGATTCAGAATTATCAACCCCCCCCCACATATACAGAGACAGCAAAGTTACATTTGCGTGAATTGCATGAACAAGCACTACCTCATGAAAGGGAGCTGTGGGAACAGCGAGGCTGCACTCAGTCATCAACAGATTTTATTTACAGGCAAGAGATTACAGGCAAGCTCTGTTGTACACAGCTCTAGAGCAATTACATCTCCCAGCACACACTGCAAAAGAGTATCTTCTTGCTACGTTACAAGCAGATTGGTTTATTCCACAACGTTCTGAAATGATCACTATGAACATTGCAGAATACACAGTATGTCAACAGTATAGCCCTAAGCCTACCTTAAAAGTGATCACCTCAACAATACCCCTCCCAATAGGTCCATTTAAAAAAATACATTTAGATTTTGGTGACATGATAGAAAGATGTAACAATTACAGATATCTTATAGTAATCATTTGTCCATTTTCATGATGGATTGAGGCAGGACCCTGTGTACATAATGATACTAAAACAGCAGCCAATTTTCTGATAAGAGAGGTAAAAATTGAGGTGGGGTGTGGCAGAAACAATCTGCTCAAATAACGGGGTCCACTTTGTTAACACAGTATTTCAACACATTTGCATTGCCCTAGGAATAAAACATAAAGGTAAATAGACATAATATTGAAATAAAAATATCGAATGGACAGAATATCGAATCCAAAATATAGAATGGACATAATATCGAATGGACATAATATAGTCGTTAAAAATATCGAAATTAAGGTAAGTAATATCTATTGTCAAAATATCTAAGTACAAAATATAGGCATTAAAAAATATCGAATTTTTAATAATATCGAATTTTTTCAAAGTGTTTTGTATGTTAGTATATGTGTTAAAAGTTTATATTAGTTTTTGTAATGTATGTTTAATTTTTTTAAAGCAATGATTTTTATGTTATTTAATTTTTGCGTCATTTAATTCCGTAGCGGGTTGTGGTTTTATAGGGGAATAGGGTGGGAAGTAATTTAATTGTAATTAAGTAAATATTTATTTTTATTTATTGGTATTGATAATTAATGTATAGTTAATTAATTGGTAATTAATTTTTATTAATTGGTAATTAATTTTTATTAATTGGTAATTAATTTTTATTAATTGATTAATTGATAATTATGTTAATTCTATTAATTTATTATTTGTAGCGGGTTGTGGGTTGATAGGGGGATATGGTGGGAAGTAATTTAATTGTAAATAATTAATTATTGAAAATAATTTTTGGTTTTGATAATTAATTTACTGTTAATTAATTATTAATTGGTATTTTTTTATTATTTATAAATTTTGGTATTGAATATTAATTGGTTGTTAATTAATTATTAATAGGTAAATAATTTTTAATAAATAAATTGTATTGGTATTTATAATTAATTAATTATTAAATATTTTGTAATTGGTAATTCATTTTAATGATAATGTTTATTAGTATTGATAATTAAATAATTGTTATTAAAATATTAAAATATTACTTTCCCTACTGTTGCACTCTTTGGAGTGGGAATAGTAATTTTTACCCCTACGCTATCCAACGCTTTCCTTACTGTTGCACTCACTGGAGTGGGAATAGTAATTTTTACCCTCCCGCTATCCATCGCTTTCCCTACTGTTGCACTCTCTGGAGTGGGAATAGTAATTTTTACCCCTACACTATCCAACGCTTTCCCTACTGTTGCACTCTTTGGAGTGGAATAGTAATTTTTACCCTCCCGCTATCCAACGTTTTCCCTACTGTTGCACTCTCTGGAGTGGGAATAGTAATTTTACTCCTACGCTATCCAACGCTTTCCCTACTGTTGCACTCTTTGGAGTGGGAATAGTAATTTTTACCCCTACGCTATCCAACGCTTTCCCTACTGTTGCACTCACTGGAGTGGGAATAGTAATTTTTACCCTCCCGCTATCCAACGCTTTCCACTCTGTTGCACTCTCTGGAGTGGGAATAGTAATTTTTACCCCTACACTATCCAACGCTTTCCCTACTGTTGCACTCTTTGGAGTGGGAATAGTAATTTTTACCCTCCCGCTATCCAACGTTTTCCCTACTGTTGCACTCACTGGAGTGGGAATAGTAATGTTTACCCTCCCGCTATCCAACGCTTTCCCTACTGTTGCACTCTCTGGAGTGGGAATAGTAATTTTTACCCCTACACTATCCAACGCTTTCCCTACTGTTGCACTCTTTGGAGTGGGAATAGTAATTTTTACCCTCCCGCTATCCAACGTTTTCCCTACTGTTGCACTCACTGGAGTGGGAATAGTAATTTTTACCCCTACGCTATCCAACGCTTTCCCTACTGTTGCACTCTTTGGAGTGGGAATAGTAAAGTTTACCCCTACGCTATCCAACGCTTTCCCTACTGTTGCACTCACTGGAGTGGGAATAGTAAATTTTACCCTCCCGCTATCCTACGTTAAAATATTGAATATTTTTTAATAATATTACGTTAATATATGTATGTATTAAAAAATAAAAATGTATGTTTCTTTTTTTTTACTTAAATTAATTATTCATTAATTTGAAAGTTATTTAAGTATTTTTAAGTATGTTTTACTTAATTATATTTATTATCTTATTAATTTTACATTACTTTTAAGAGATTTTAAAAATTCGATATTTTGACTAACTATGGGGCCCATTACGATACCCGGCGTAAAGAAATCCGCCAGGCATAGAAGCGGCAAAAATCCGCCCGCACACACCGTCTGAACACCGACCACGCCATTACGATTACACAAACCGAAAACCGCCATCGGCGGAAAAATCACACAAGATACCGCCCGCCATCGTCCGAGTCGGAGTCAAACCGCCCGCCACGGACGGAAACACGCACGACAACACAAAACCGCCCGCCCTCACGGCCGACACACCGCACGTGAGATTACGATCGCACCGCCATGAGCGCGGGAAAACTACAAATATACCGCCCGCCAGCGCAAACAACGCCGATGAGAATCGACACGGCAGAAGCCATGGCGCCCACGTCCCTGCACAGAAACCATCCGCTGACAAAACCAATCGCACACAACATGGCCAACAAGTCCACACAGCAAGGCACGCACAAATACACAAGCACAGTACACATCCCGAAAACACCCCCCCTGGACAAACAAAAACTACAAAGACCAGAACCCCAGACACAACACACCTGAAAACAACAGACCATGAGGACACACCCACATAGGTAAGTACAAAAGCAGCACTCCCACAGACCACAACCCCTTGCAACATTGCAAACTAGAGAGGAGAGGAGAGGACACAGTAACATAGCAAGGACAGCAGCACACCACAGAAACGCACACATCACAACCACCACCACCACCACCACCACCAAACACCGGCACCACAAACCCCCTGCACATTACACAACACATACCGCACCAGCACCACAAACACCATGGCACCACAAAGAATGCCCAAGTTCACGCCCATTGAGCTGACGGTCATGGTCGACGAGATCATCAAGGTGCACCCACAAATCTATGGGAACCTGGTCCAGCACACACCACTAGCCACCAGAAAGAGAATGTGGAACCGGATCGTAGACCAGGTCAATGCAGTCGGGACCCTGCCCAGGAACAGAGTTGAAATCAACAAACGGTGGAATGACGTCAAGAGCCTGGTCAAGAAGAAGGAGAGCAAGAACAGAGAGCTGGCAGCCGTCACTGGCGGAGGGAATCCTGCGCTCTTTAAGACCGTCAAAGCGTGGGAGGAGAAGGTGCGAGTCATCATACATCCGGAGATCCTCGCCGGATTAGCAGGGGGAGTGGAGGCTGGTAAGTACAAACTAATGTATACCAGCACACCGCTATGTACTCACATGCACTACCACCATGCCACAGCTCCCAGGGACAAACACCCCCATGTCCAGCACACAATACACAACACATCACACACAAATGCAACAGACACCACCACACACAGCCCAAACCGAACAACTGTAAGATACGTGGGGACATGTGTACACTCAGCCAGCCACGTAACCACCAACAGGTCCCCGAGTATGCCAGAAGCGCCACAACGAGCACCCACCACACCCATGTGTCCGCCATAGCTGCACTAACCGACAAGTAACAGGTAAGTGGCAGGAACACAAAATGCAGTGGGTGGGAGGGTGGACAGCCCAAGTACAACACACACCAGGCCCCTAGTCCCACAGCACAGCAAGGAGGAGCATCCCCCACACCCCACAGCCACGTGTCAGCCACCGCAGTGCACACCGACAGCCGAAAGGTAGACATCACGGTCCACAACAATCGGTGTCAGTGGGTGTCCAGCCACCACCACGACCCACAACACCCCCCCACCCCCACAGACCTGCAACATGGAGCACCCCCGCTTAGAACCATGTGGCATCCAGTACAGTGCACGCCCGAACAACCTGCAGGTGGGAAACTGGACAGGGCTGGATTACTGGAGGCATGAGGACCGTAACACGACCAACACATGGGACATGTCACGTAGCAGACGAACACGCAGCACCGCCCACCGTCACGAACAAGTGAACAATGTGCACACGGACATGAACCACAGACTCACACCTCACATGACCCATCACAGACACAGCAACACCCAAGGAGCCACGTCTGCATGCACAAGCCACACTGAATATAGTACCACACGGCAGCCACTGTGCAACCCATCACACACAACCGAAACACCATTGAAGTCCTGTTCATGTAGCCCCTACTGCCTGTCAACCACACACCCCACAACTACGCCTATGTAAGACAAACAACACTAGACGCAACAGAGCGGAACAACATAAATGCACACGAACACCACTGAACCCATCAAACACACAGACACACCATGCACATACAACATACCATCCATCCCATCCGTCAGCCCCAGTCTCATGAAAGGCATGTCATCCGCACAGCTGCCACACATACAGCAGTCACGCTAAGATACATGCCCATGACCAACCATGTGCCAGAAGTCAATGAAGCGCACGCCACACTGTGAGCAACAACACACAACATGGGCCACACCCCCCGAGCACTGCAGTGATGCACATGGCACAGGGCAGCACGCACACCAAGGAGATGGGACAACTGCAATACGTTGGCTGGCACACAACCATCACTCACTCATAACGATGCGTCCAATGCCATGTCCAGTAATCACAACAGACAGCAAATATGCAGGCCATGTCAGACATGCACACACCTCAGACCATGCACTGTCATGCTGCCACAACACATGTCACGTTCGGCACCCATGGCTCACAGCATGTACCCCAAAAGCATATTCCCTCCCAAATGCGAATCTGGGGCATGGCCCCCATGTTGCCATATGCGTTCCTAAGCGTTCCATTTGAACCCCAAAAGCATATTCCCTCCCAAATGCGAATCTGGGGCATGGCCCCCATGTTGCCATATGCGTTCCTAAGCGTCCCATTTGAACACCAAAAGCAAAGTACAAACCAGACCCAGGATGGGCCAGGAGCCCGCATACACCAGAGTCACAATAAATAGGGGCACAGCAACACACCCATCGGCATGGCCAATCCGTCCCATGCCACATGTGCACAGCACACAGTCCCATTGCCAAGCACACACAACTACAAATGGTACAGCCACACACACACCTCCGGGAAACCCATGTACAAGATTGCACGAACTGTTAATGTCAGACGACAAATCCATACTTCGCCAGGTGCAACACAATAACAAATCTCATTCTCACCACAGGTGACGAACTGCTGGATGCTGGGGATGGAGACAGCAGCCAGCACAGCCAGCCTACAAGCCCCCAACGAGGACACACGGATGTGGAGGATCTGTCCTCCTCTTCGGACACGGACCACCAAGCAGGCCCATCTGGTGTGGCAGGGCCCAGCCGCTCCCCAGGACCCCTCCTACCCACCAACCCATCATCCTGGGCTGCTGAACATTCCCAGCCCCCTGCTGCCACTGTCGTTGCGGCCACACCCACGGACATTGCGGCCACACCCACGGTCATTGCGGCCACACCCACGGTCATTGCGGCCACTACCACTGCCGCAACCGCCACCATCGCCGCACCGACCACCACCGCCGCCACCACCACCACGTCTTCGCTGGCACCAGCCCCAGCGCAGGTGGTAGCCCGGCCGACTGGATCCACCCTGGGAGCCACAGCGAGGACCGTGGTGAGCAATGTGGCTAGTGGGCAGGCCGGTGGCAGCAGTACCGGTAGGAGGAGCAGGGTCAGGGAAACGCAAGTCTCCCCTGGGAGCCATGCCCTGCCTCAAATGGCCAGAGTCCTTGGGGCCTATGAAGAGGCCCAAGGACAATGGGCCAGGTCTGCTTCAGACACGCGGGAGGTGCTGGGGGTGCTGAGGTCCATGGACGCCCGTATGGGCCAACTCGTGGACCTCATGGGCCAGCTGGTGGTGAGGTCACAGCCAGGGACAGCAGCTCCACCACCGCCACCACCTGCCGGGGCGCAGGGTCGTGCAGCTGTGTCCAGTTCCCCTGCGTCCACAGCCAGTGAGCACACCTCAACCACCAGCAGGTCGCAAGCAGGCACCCCCCCTCGCAAACGTGGAAGGGGCCGTCCGAAGTGGAAACAGATCTCACGGGAGGACTTCGCACGCTCCAGACGCAAGTGAGTCAGCCAGCCAGCCTTCCTTGACCACCCACTGCATTGACTTGGACTACGATCCCACTCCACACAGCCATCTGGATGGCATGTGTCTGTTGGACCATGGACATAGAACCAGTGGGTACACCCTGAACATCACGCAGCCATGACCGACAGCTCATTGTCACTGCACGCACCACTTTTGTCATCACCTTACACACAATCACATGTCACAGTTTGAAATAAATGCACCTCTTACACAAACTGCTGTTTGTGCCCTGTGTTTTATTTGTACGGAATACAACGGCCACCTTGGGCGGAAAGGCACCTGATGCTTGGCATGGCAATGGAACCGGAGGGCCTGTAGGGACCTAGGGGTGGGAGACAGAACAGGAGCACATTCAATGAGTGTGTCACACACCCATCACACAGTACATGTCAACAACTACAAGCAATGTACACACATCGCACAGAGCAATAGGGCACAATGCCACAGCCACCAACAGTGGCATACTACCCTGGCCATGGAGCGTTGACACACAGCACGCAGTGAACAAACGGCCACCCTGACACAGCACACACACACCTGCACAGATACAGCCACATCAGCCGTCGTACATGGACACTCACCGTCAAGTGAAGTAGCGGGCGATGAGCTGCTGCAGCACATTACCAGCTTCCTCCTCTCCGCTGTCCTCCTCACTCGAGCTGTCCTGGTCTGCGGGCTGGGGCCCTGGTTGATCTCCGTCATCCACGATGAGGGGGATCTGCTTCCGAATGGCCAGATTGTGCAGCATGCAGCACGCCACCACTATCTGGCACACCTTCTGTGGGGAGTACGCCAGCGCACCCCCGGTGCGGTCCAGGCACCTGAACCTGGACTTGAGGAGGCCAAAGGTACGCTCGACCACACGTCTGGTCCTCCCATGTGCCTCATTGTAGCGATCGTCTGCTGGGGTGCGAGGATTCCTCAATGGACTGAGCAGCCATGCCCCATTCGGGTACGCAGAGTCACCTGGGTGTGAGGGACACAGAGAACCGTTGCTATTCCAACTGGACAGGGGACAGCATCGCACAACCAGCTCGCTACACCACTCCACATACTCACCGACAATACAGCCACGATCCTGTTGCAGATTGGACATCAGTCGTGGCAAGATGCTGTTGCGCATTATGTGTGCGTCATGGGCCGAGCCTGGGAACTTTGCACACACGTGGGTGATCACCATGTCCGCAAGGCACACCACTTGCACATTCAGGGAGTGCGTGTGCTTCCTGTTGCGGTACAGGTGCTCAGTGGCCTGTGGTGGAACAAGGCCAACATGTGTGCAGTCAATGGCTCCAACGACGTGTGGGATTCTGCCAAGGGCATAGAATGCACCCTTCACTGCCGCCAATTCACGTGCCCTGGGGAAGCGGATGTACCTGTTTTGGTACAGCATCATGGCTGCCAGTACATCCCTCAGCACCTTGCTGAACATGGGCTGGGACATCCCTCCTCCACTGCCCACTGTGTGCTGGAATGACCCAGTGGCGAAGAAATGCATGGCGGCCATCACCTTAGCCGTGGGGGTGACAGCTGTCGGATACACCCTGCGGGGACGGAGATGGGGTTCCAACATGGCACACAGTCGATGCAGGGTTGGCCTGTCCAGCCGAAACTTCCTAATGACCTCTGTATCGTCCATGTCCGCCAGCAATTGGTATGGGCGGTCAATGTTCGGTCTCCGCCTAGGGAAAATGGCAGTGGACACATGTCAAAGCAACACAACACATAGCAATTTCACATACACATCACTGACATGACTGAGCAAGCACATGAGCCACAGCCCAGCTGTCAAGCTGGGACGGCACGGCCACAATACACTTACACAGGTCTCCCAACAATGGCAATGGCTAGTGATACAAACCACTGCCATGTGCATGCACATGGGGATCTAGGCCCCAATGACTTGCGGGGCATGCTGATGGGGACTGACTGCATATTCGTCAAGCGGCAACGCCACGGCAACATGAATGTCTGCTGAGCATGGAACTGCTTCCGAGGCTGGATGAGTATGGCACACGACGACGACGATGTGGGCACAGGCTGAGCGGCCAAAACAAGTGGGACCTGTGGCACGAGGGGATATGAGACAGTAGTAGGTGTCAGCACTGCACCCTATGTACAGCACTGTACGGATCACACCTCCCGAAACGTTGACAGGTGTCCACATTGACAGCCCCATGCCAAGACGGCTGTGTGCTTGCAGTCACACGTCACAGGTGAGAGGTTACATTGCACGTGCCAGGTGGCAGACGTACATAGTGGGAGCTGGCATGTGTGTGCATGTGTCTCCTGTTCAGGATCCACCAGATGGGCGCTGACTCTGTACTGACCATTGGACACAGCATGTTCCGTGGAAGGCTTGTGTGTGTGGGATGGTGGCACTGGATGTGCCTCCGTTGGGTGGGGGGCCATGCACAGGGCGGGTACGTCGATGATTGCGCATTGTTGGTCACGGTGGGTGCACCCACTAAGATGTGTTGCCCTGTGTTCAATTCCTATGTCCGCATGATGATGGACTGTAGATGTGGGCAGACTACACATTGGTCGATGTGCTGTCTATATGCATGTGCCTTCACACCAGGCACAGCTGCCCCTGCACATGTGACCCCTGCTGGACTCGCTGCTGGGTCTGTGGAGCTGATGCACCTTCTGTGCGTGGGGCGGACAGCTCTCCTCACTTCCCTCATTGCGCATGTCATGACTTTGCCGCAGGTGACATGGATCATGGAGGGCCCACATGTACGCGTGGGTAGGCTACACATGATTGTTCACTGGTCGCCACCCCCAGTCAGTGTTTCGAATGGGAAGGTTGTCGTGCTGGTGGTATATTCGATGTGGCGGATGGGCGGGCCTAGGTGCGGGCTTACATTCCGGACATGGGGGTAGTTGGATTGGCGACTAGTTGCAGTACACACGGGACACGTCTCTTCCTTTCCACATCTGGGTCATCCCTTGTACTCACTGACAGTGATACAGTCATCTTCGCCCCAGCCCTCATGTCCTCCCCTCGCTCCCCCAATATGCATGTGCACCTGCGAGGCTAGCGCTTGAACAGGCAGCCCCAAGCTCGCACCAGAGAGGGCAAGGAGTGTATGTGTGGGTCCAGTTGCACGAGTGGGCTGTCTCAGGGTATGATGTGTTGCGGGACGCCGTCCACCTGCGTGGTGGCCTAAATGGAGACCCGGCCTGCATGGACTATGCATCACAGTCTTCGCCTTCCGGATCCGCCACCTGCGACACCCAGTGGCTGTGGCTGCCCTTGTGGCCAGGCCGCGTCCGTCTGTGACTGATGGCCCACACATTCACTCTTTGGCCTCTCTGGGGAGGGCTCGGGGGTGGTGGCGCACGCGCTTGCACTTAGTCGCAATGGCATGTGGCGTGGTTGGTATGATGGGCAATGGATGGGATGGTGCGAGCCACCTCCCGTGACGTCAGTGCTGCTCATGCTGTGGTGCGTCCCCCCTACACTTCCATCTGACTTGTGCCATGCTAGACGTTGAGGTTCCATTGCCTGCGTGATATGACCAGGAGGAGCGCGAGGAGACCTCTCACACACCATGCTCCACTGCCAGCCCGTGCCCTGTATCGCCTGTGCGGATTGACTATGTTGGGGTTACACCTGGTCGACTGGGGCTGTGTGTGCCTTGTCAAGGGGCATGGCGGGCGCATAACAGGATCCAGCTTGTCCACAGAGGGTGGGCTGAGGTGCGCCTGGTACCGCTTTGTACGTGTGCCCGGCTGCTGTGCACACACGTGTTCACTCCCCCCGACAGGTGTCCTCTCACAATGCCCAGGGAAGCGGTGGTGTACTGTTCATGACCCCTCCCAACACGGCGTGCTCCAACTTGGCATGTGCGCATCTACCCGTCACACCCACCCACCTGAGCACTGCGTCCATACGACTTCACACGACACATGTGTGTCTTCCACAGTTGTGCTACTCATTTGCGTTGACATCCAATACCAGTGGACTACATGGTCATGTCACGACTGCCGTGTACTTCACATACTCTCATCCTCTCTCATTCGTACTTGTGAAATGAGTCAGCGGAGACAGTTTTGGTTTCAAACATTATATTGAGTCTTCTGTCCTCTGTGATGCAGTATAGTGGACACTACTGGCAGCGGAATACATGTTGAGGATATACTGAGCATGATTGCAAATGGGATAGGGTGTGGGGTTACATGTGATTGGCTGTTGCATGTGGGATGTGGGCTTCAGAGTTACCTCTGCTTGGCCAAGGCTGTGCTAATGTACATTTACGTATAGCTGCGGAGCTGCGGACTTTGACACAGACGGTATACATGTAGCCTACCAGACCGCTTGGCATCATGGGCACAGTCCATCTCAGTTCCATGTGACAGGTTTGCTGCGGTTGTTCCTCATGCATGCGTGCATGTGAGATGACATCAGGGCATGTGCTTGCGTGCATGCAGCGGCGTGCCACTTGTTGTTGCAATGTGGTGGTTACTGGACATGTCACAGTCACTGGGGTCGTGTTGTTGTTGTATGCACTTGTCGTCCATGCAAAGGTCCTGGTATGGGATTCCCGGGGCGGGGGTGGGAGGGGTGCAGCACCCACAGACTCCAGGCGACCTATTCATGTCCACTGAGCGGTGTGTGTGTCCATGGGCGCTGGATCCATGTCGTGTCCTGGTTGTTCGTGCAGTTCCGTCCATGTGGGTGCGATACACAGACCCCATGCCACTGCCTCCCACGATGTATGCGGTGTTCCTGGATGTGATGGGGAACAGTGTGCATGTCCCGGTCATATCCGATGTCATGGCGATGTCGTTGATGGTGTGGTTACAGTTGCCGGTCGTTTGGTATGGCTGTTGTGGTGGTGACTGGCCAGTCCGTGCGGAAGCTAAGCATGGGTGCGGGGTTGGACATCATAGGTCAATCGGGGAACCTGCGTTGTGGTCCGACGAATTTACAGGTTGTCAGGTATGCGATGCCGTCCAGCAGGGCTTCCATGTCATTGGTGGTGTACATGTTTGCCAGCCAATGTAGCGGATGGTGGCTGTCAAGGTGTTGTTCGTAAGTTGTCCCTTGGAGGACCATGATGGGGCATGCTGGGTGACATTCGATGTAGCTGTTCTCGATGATCCGTCGTGTGGAGGCACAGTGGTCCCATTTCAGTGCGGGTGCGATGTTGGCCACATACGCCATGCCCCCATAGGCAGAGCAGGCCCTGTCGTGTGCGTCCAGAGGGAGGAGTAGTGGTAGCAGGTCCGCCTTTAGACATGCCGGGTTGGAGAGGCACATCTCCACGGGATGCTGGTAGGGACACCTCCGACAGTAGAAGACGGGCATGACGCAGCTGAACAATGTGATGCGGTAAGTCAGTCGGTAACTTACGTTCAGCAGGGACAGGAGATCGCATCCCAATATATGTATCAGGTTGGTTTTGTACAGCTTGACCTGTCCGGCGTAGTTGGGTAGGTGTGTTGCGGTTGCCATTTCGCAGCGGTGCGTTGTGGTGGCGTGCTCCGGCTGTGTGTGCAGTCTGCAATGTGCACGCTCCGAGGTTGCTGTGAGCTCTGTGTAGTCGTAGGGAGACAGGACTTGTGTTCTGTTGGCTTGTGCGGAGGACACGGGCCCTCATCCCACATGCTTCTCAGACAGTTCAAGGTCAGTGATGTGTGACTCCTTCCAATTAACTTGCATGTGGCCGACATGGGGGAGTGTTTTCTTTTTCTTCCCCGTCCGTTGTGTGCTTCTGTGATATGCGCTATCTGCCCTGTGGTCGGTCTCCTCGGCATGCCTGTGTTGGTCTTTTCTTGGACAATGGCTGTATTCACCGGCTTCTTTCGTAGGGCTGTGGTTTCGGAGTTGGAATGGAAGGTCATTCAGTGCTGTCTGCTCTCCCTTGTGTGGGCGGCAGGCTGCCTTTCCGCTCTGCGTTGGGCCTTGTGTGTGAATGTTATTCTTGGGCCACCTGTTGTCGGTCCCCGGGCTCTTTGGTGTTCCGTTTTATATGTCTTGTTCATATGTGCAGGGTGGTATGGGTGTTTCAGTGTGGTACTGGCGTTCCTCTTCCCGAAGGGGCCCTGCTTCTCCTAGTTGGTGTTGCCGCCGCTGTGTGCTACGCCATGTTTGTTACACTGGGGTGTGTCCTGCTGTTGCGTGACTTCACTGACATGTGTGCGTCGGTTGTGTGACGTTGGGTGTTGTCCGTGAATTGGGCGTTGGGGACATGTCTGTGGCAGGCCTGTCACGTGTCATGTGCGTTCGGGGTGGGGCTGATGTGTGTGCTGCTTGGTTGTGTCCCTGTGTCTGTGTGCGACGCATGCATGGCGCTGCGGTTGGCCTCTGCGTTGTGCGCATGTGTGGCGGCGTCATCGCCGCTTTGGGGCCGTGACGGGGTCGTTGGTTCCTAGTCCCAGGTGGTGTGTACACATGTGTTACGCGATGTTACGATTTGGCCTGTGTGTCATATGTGGATGCAATGGTGGATGTGTAGTGTACACGCGGGGGTGGGGGTTGTCCGCTTTTTCCGCCCTTGCACTGTGTGCGCTGTTTGCGTGCACTTGTTGTGTGTGTGCCTACCTGCGTCTCCTCGGTACGTTGCGTCCTTGGTGGTGCATCAGCAAGAGCATGGGGAGGGCCTGCAGTGCTGGATTCATGCTCGGGGAGCCGCTTCTTCGTTGTCCGTGCTCGGCGTCCGTGTTACCGCTTCGGTTTGTCGTACGGTGTCTCTTAGCCGTGGGAGCCGTTTGTTTGCGGCATCGTAATTTATACGCCGGGCGGGACGTGATTTCGTCGGACGGTGTGTGTCAATTGTGCTGCGCCGCTACGTGTACGGACGCACTTTGATGGCAGACGGTGTTGCTGGCTTGCCGGCGGTGTTTGGCCTACTTTTCGCATCGTAATTGGGCGGGCGTGTGGACTGCTGCGTGCCGGCGGTAACTGGTGGTTTTTGCATCCGCCAGCACGGCGGTTGTGCTTCCGCCCGCCATCGTAATGACCCCCTATATTTTTTACAACGATATTTTTGATTCGATATTTTTGTACTTACCTGTTTGTAGATAGGGAGTCAATATTTTGGTATTCGATATTTTTAACTCGATATTTTGTCAGGTCGATATTTTCTTCCTCGATATTATGTCAGTGATCCAACATAAACTGTTATCTGTTTATCACCACCAAAGTAATGGCATTGTGGCGCACCTGAATGGTCTCCCAAAGAATAAAATAAGTAAACTAAGTGCTACTTTGCAAAATAAATGGCTGCACTGCCTACCACTGGCTTTGTATGCCCTAAAAACTCAGCCAGGAAGCGATCAACATTTAACACCACATCAAATAGTGACAGGGCATCTCATGCCCACCCCTTTAACAATAGCATGGCAAAAGACAGATGCCTATAAGACAGCTGATGTTTTGGGGGATGAAATGAGTTGTTACTTGTCTGAGTTAATAAAGTCTGCCAAGTTCTTCTCTTAACAGGTATTGCGCAAGGAGATGATCACCTCAGCCTGTCAGACCACTCCGATACCTGAAGGTCCAAAGTTTTATGTTCGGAACTTCATGCGCAAATTACACAACAAAAAGTACGACGGCCCCTTCTCAGTGACAATGAGTACTCCCACTGCAGTGAAAGTGGATGGCAGGAAACCATGGATCCCCGTGACAGATGTGCAACTGGACCCCGCCTTATTTCAGACACTCCCACAGACAGAAGGGGAACATGAGGTTGAAAGAGGGACACATGCGTAGCGATGTCTCCCTTCCAAGTGCGAGTGAAGTATTTAGTTGACTCTACTAGCGGGCTGTTATGTATTGCTGTTTTTTTTTAGGCCTTCTTATGCTGGTGGCTCCATTGCAATGATACTTTACCTCATGTAAGGGTTAGTGTCAATATATCACGTGCTTGCAGATAGCAGCACCTGAGCAAAAAAATATATCCCATAGTATTCATGCTGGCATTTTAGATAATATGTGGAGATAGGCACGCAGACTTCTGATACCTGTTGCTTTATTTGTTAATTGATTCCACATGCCACTGCCTCAGATATATTACACTCATCCAAAGAGGTACCCCGAATATTACCATGTGTCTGTTACAGCTTTTCCTTTGTAGAATTCAAGCACAGATGCAACCACTGCAGGTCAAACAGGGAACATTCCTAGTAAACACCACACAATATGAGAAAGAGTTAGCAAATGTAACGAACATCCTAACAGATCACACAGTACTAGTAGTGAAGTTAGATACAATGGCCATAATGGATTATGAGATATAAGGATGAAACTCAGAGAGCTAAAATATTGAAGCAGGGATTTTTAGGGGTATCACGATCTATGCTTTCTGTAAGAATTACTCCGCCACACCCTGGCCCGACGATTGTAAAAAAAAGGGCATATTTCCAAGTAAATGGATCAGTATGAGTTCATGGTCATTGGCACCATGGCGCTACATTGGGGTTTTAGTCCCTTTCTCTATGGAAGGGAAACCAGACTGACAATAGCACACAAAAGAAGTGCCAGGCAGTGGTGGGTGAGAACATATCGAGATAAACTTGGGTAGAAACACCTACAACTCTTCGAGCAGGTAGAAAACCCATTTTTTTATCTTTATGTTTCAGGGGAAGTGGAACAGTCCTGGTTGGAAACAACATCAATTGCAATGCTGCAATCTTTAGTCTTGACATGCAATGGGGCACCTCCAGCCTAATGGATTACTATTGGAACTGTGGGGAGTTGCTGTATACGCGACTTCCTTCAGGTTGAAGTGGTTTATGTTCTCTAGTGATGTACACATCCCCTCCCTGGTGTTTCCAGGAGTGGACATCTCGCAACTACATAACCATCCCATGAGTCGTCCAACACCATCATTGGAGGAAGAGAGCTGCAGAGTATTTTGGTAATGCAGCCTGGGAAGATGTCCTGCAGCAGCACAGGCTTTTCAACAATGCGCAGATCGTTTTTGCAGCATCCTTCCGTTTGTTCAAGCAAAAGTGACTGCACTTTGGCTGCAGATCACCTGCTGGGAGTTGATGAACGCCATCAATGTACGGAGGATGGCTTTAATGGAGTCAAAGTAGAGTTGCAAGGTATGAGAGTAATGCTTATGCAGCATAGATATGTTCTGGACTT
This sequence comes from Calotriton arnoldi, assembly GCA_963921515.1. NCBI lineage: Eukaryota > Metazoa > Chordata > Amphibia > Caudata > Salamandridae > Calotriton > Calotriton arnoldi. Next base: position 181,878 of record CAWUFW010015418.1, on the reverse strand, counting down.
AATGATGGCCATGAAGGGGGGTATGTGCCAAGATTCAAACTGCTTGCTCTGCTTACATTCCAGTCAATGATGCAGATAATGGAACACTAACAGAGGCAATACAAACTCTGCATACGTTTTTTCAAAACAGGAGGACAAGAATGTATCCTTGTTCTGGTTTAAATTTTTGTAGCTGTAATCACTCTTATTTCCCATTCTTGTAAACAAAGTCTTTTTCTTTTTCATTAAACATGAATCATCAAACGTTGGAATTTATAAGCAGATCCTTTATTAAATCCCAAACATTACTTTTTGGCAGGCCCAGCCAATGTGTTTCATCTCATATAGGGACTTCATCCGGGCCTAAAAATCTTTTTTTTTGCATATGCAAGTATCAGTGCATTGCATAGGGTAAAACTTCACAGTTTTTTTTAACGCTATACATTTCTTTTCCTTTTTTCTTTTTTTCAATTTTTCTTATTTTCAAAAATTTTAAATAAAAACAATTCATACTTTGGAAATGTGTTTACAACTACATTCCGTGCCAATTAATCTGAAATTACCCAGTGTATACACTGTCACTATGACCTATCTGAATGGAACTATCTCAATTTCACCCTCTTTATTTCTCATTTCAAGTGTTTACAGCTAGTTGGTTCATCTATTCTTATTGTGCTTCACGATGATTTTTCTTTTCTCCGTTGAGGGATTTTTTAAATATTTATATAAAGTGATATGTGTATGCAAGAGGACCAAATATTTACTTATAATTATCTGAGGTTTCACTTTCTAAGTTGCCATTTTTCAATCCTGATAAATTTCTCTCTTCGTTCCCACTGTCAGAAAACATACACGTCTTGGTTTTAATTGTAATTCTTATTTTCATATTTAACTTCATACAAAGAGAACATCATCACCCATAAACACTTGTGTGTAATTTAATCTTTGGTTTTCACTATTTCGCTCTCATGATGCTAACTCACAGCCTTTTCATGCAGACAGGGGTACTAAAATCTTCTACATGCGTTCAAGCTTACATCTATGTCATACACACCTCCTATTAGACTTGTGTCACTGTCTTCACGATTGCCACATTTGTACTCTTGCAACAATTCTCATTTATATTCATGCAAGTCAACCTCTTTGAAGTGCCCTACATCAGTTATTCTTCACATCGATTTTTTATGTACTTTTTCTTTGTAATTTTTGAGTGCACATGTTTTCAGACAAATTTTTTGCATTTGCGTGTTTACAAATGTTCCTCTCACTTCCTCTTTCATACTTCCATGTTACACATAACCTGTACCATATGAACGTGCCATAAGTCAATTATTCATCACTTGTCTCATATTTAACATGTACCAGTTTTTCCAATTTTACTGCATTCACATGCTGAAAATCATTCAGTATCACGCAAGTATCTGGTGCGTGATACTTCCTTTACCTCAGGTACATTATTAGCCTGCTCCATGTCCGTTGTTCAACATAGCTCATATTTCCGTGCGTCAAAGACATCTTAACTTTTGTGTCCTCACTCAAATTCCTTTCATTTTCCCATTCATACCACCATATGTAACTTAGAAAGCTGTCTGCTCTGTCATTTGTCACTCTCCTCCCATCTTTGGATATTATCTGCCCCAAATAGTGAACTTCTGTCTGTACACATTGTAATTTGACTTTGTATACTTTTTCTGCAAGCATGAACAGGAGACCAATAGTATCAACCAAGCATATGTTTTCAATGGGGCAACACACCAAAATGTTATCCACATACTATAAAAGGGTGCTTTTGTATTTTACATTTGCTAAATCCTTTTTCACTGTCCTGTTAAAGATACTCGGGGACTCACAATAGTCCTGGAGGAGCATTCTATAACAGTACTGAGTTTGTCTTTACGTAAACCCTGTTAAATGCTGACTATCTGGGTGCAATGGAATGCTGAAAAATGCATTTTTGAAATCAATCACCGAATATTGGGTGGCATCCGTAGAAATGTTTGTCAGTATGACTGAGGAGTCTGGTACCACCGGAAATTCTGGTATGATTTTATCATTTACGGAGCGGAAATCTTGAATCATCCTCCAAGTTCCCCCTTATCCTTTTTTATCAGAAAAATCGGAGTTTTACAGGGTGTTGTTCTCTCATATATTACTCCCTGCTCATGTAACACTTGTATTGTGGGAAAGATACCTTCTTCTGCTTCTTTGGACAAAGGATACTGATGTACCACAGGCAGGATCACCCCGGGCTTCCATGTTATTTTCACAGGCTCAGCTCCTTTAATCAGTCCCACATCCTGAGGCCCCTTTGTCCACTGACTCTCTGGTACCATTGCCAAATTCTTTTCACTCATTGTACTGCCCTGTGCATGTTTTGGCCCTGTCCTGAATTGCAACTATACTCTAATGGGAATATCCATTCGAAATACCACTGTCTAAATTGATGAGCCATCATCAAACATTTCTTCATCTGTTATGTCTCTCAGTTTGACCTCTGGATCCGTAAATAGTACTGATGCCTACATTGCCTATCTCCTGTCAAATGCTATCAAAAATGCATAATGTGGCTTTATTTCAAGATCCATTATTTCTAACACGATGTCAGGTTCATCAATGGGATTCAGAGGTCTCTCGGGTCTGAACAATAGTTCTTTTGGTATCTGCACTGTCTTCCCCAGTAGTGCTGTCTTATGCGCTATCAAAACATACATGCCACGCAAAAAGGCCATTGTATCAACAGGAATTGCTATGACCTGTTGTCCTAAGTCTTCATGAGCTATGAGAGACAACATCCTACCTGGTGTGATACCAGGTGTGTGACAAACCATCGACACATCTTCCAAAACAGAAAAGGTCATATTCAGCTTACTCATCAGATCTCATCACAGAAGACTGACCGGTGCCTCTGGGGAATATAACAATGGTCCTTCAGTTTGCATGTCTCCTACTGAGATGCACACTGAGTCAGCAAAAGGAACCCTCCTGACAGCCCCAGAAAACCCTTGTGTGTCTATTAACTTGTGAGAAACTGGTAGTGTTCCTTCCTTTATACAAGATATGGTGGCCCCAGTGTCGATTATAAAGGGGCAACCTTCTGTGGCTACTGTCCTAATAGGTTCCTCATCTGATCTGTGGGTTACCAATAGCATTGGACACATAATGGTTGCTTGTGGGCTCTCTCAATGTGTATGGCTGTTGGTTGCTGTCCCTCCAGACATTTGGAGTTGGGCATAAAAGGGATTACTTCCTTGTACATTTACTCCTCCTACCTGGACCTGTGTTGGTTCTCCTGTAGTATTTCTGACAACCTGGGGTACATTCTGTGGCATTTGCCTCTGTTGTTCTATCCACAGAATCTGGGGGACCTGCGCAGGTCCCTGTGTTACTTGTTGAGGAACCAATTGGATCTGTTGCATCCCCATCTGCCTCTGTGGGGCAATCCATTACTGTGCTTGCTCATTGTTCATTTTCATTCTGCATTCCCTTGCAAAATGGCCCATATTACCACAATAATGGATGTCTTTTGAGTCAGTACTGCCGTCATTGTCATTCCACTAAAATGACAAAAGAGGTATAACGGTTTGTTGTAGTCAAGTGCACCTAACACTGGAACATTTGTGAATGTTTTATTCGGCTCCCAAAATGCTGTCTTTCTTTCATCAGTCCAGTTTATTTTGTTTCCATTGGTATGGGACTCTTTTAGAGCGGTCAGAAGTGGTGCAGTCAGGGTGGCATAATCAAATACCCATTGCTGCATGGAATTGCAGAGTCCTAGGAACTGCTGCATTTGTTTTGTGGTGGTGGGCTTGGCCATGTTTCTAATGCTCTCTGCTATGTCAGGTGTCACCCTCCTCCTGTCTTTGGATATTATCTACCCCAAATAGTGTACTTCTGTCTATACATATTGTAATTTGACTTTGTATCCTTTTTCTGCAAGCATTCAAAGGAGACCAATAGTATCATCCCTGCATATGTTTTCAGTAGGGCGACACACCAAAATGTTATCCACATACTGTCAAAGGGTGCTTTTGCATTTTACGTTTTCTAAATCCCTTTTCACTGTCCTGTTAAAGATGCTCGGAGACTCACAATAGTCCTGGGCGAGCTTCCTATAGCAGTACTGAGTTTGTCTTCACGTAAACACTGTTAAATGCTGACTATCTGGGTGCAATGGAATACTGAAAAATGCATTTTTTAAATCAATCACTGAAAATTGGGTGGTATCCGTAGGAATATTTGTCACTATGACTGATGTGTCTGGTACCACCGGAATTTCTGGTATTATAATACCATTCACGGGGCTGAAATCTTGAATCATCCTCCATGTTTTCCCCTTAGCCTTTATCTCATTGTATATAGCTGTTGGTCAGTGTCCTTCCGGACATTTCAGGTTGGGTATAAAAGCAATTACCTCCTTGTACCATTACTCATCCCATCTGGACCTGTGTTGGTCCTCCTGTAGTATTTCTGCCAACATGGGGATACATTCTGTGGCATTTGCCCCTGTTGTGCGGTCCACTGAATCTGAGGGACCTGCAGGGGGTCCCTGTGTTACTTGTTGTTGGAGAATCCATTGCATCTGTTGCGGCCCCATCTGTTTCTGCAGGGCGATTCATCCCTGTGTTTGCTCGTCATTCATTTTTATTCTACATTCCCTTGCAAAATGGCCCATATCACCACAATAATAGCACTGTTGTCCTGCCCTATATCCTTCTTGTATTCTTCCCTGTGCTGGCCATTGGCCTCCTGAAAAACCTCATTGTCCCTTTCCTATGTTCCTTACTGGCTGCCCTCCTGGTGCCTGCACCTGCACTGGCGTTGCAACAGCCATTTGCGGTGCTGCTACAAGTGCACCTCCTGTACTTGGTTTTTTAAGTTTCTGTATCACCAACTTAGCTGTTGCCCTCTCTGTCTGGTCTGTCATCTCCTTGTCCTTGTCTTGTTTTTGCTTAAAATAATGTATTATATGGGCCTGTATTTCTGGCCACGGTTTAGCCTCTATTCCCACAACTCTGTCTAGGCTTGTTTGTATGTCCGTGGACATGCCCTGTTTCAATACATTATAAAATAGTATTGCATTGCGTCCAGTGTTTTACCAATTACTTCGTTTTATTTACTGTACCCATCGTTTTTTCATTCTGGTAATGAATTCTGCAGTCTTTAGTCAGTTTAATGCCCTCTGCCATAAGGGCTCCAATGCCTGGTCTGTGTAATCATGTCTGCTGGAGTGCATCCCAGAGAGAGATTGACGGATATTGTTTAAGGATGACCCGTCAAGCTGTGTATCTATCAATGTTATTTGAGGGAACCCTGCTCTGATAAAAATGGTATTTACTTCGTCTCCCATTTGAGAACTTAGCAAGCTTTTAATATCGCCCAAGGCAAGGTTCACTCCAGCAGTGTATTTCTCAAAGCATCCTATCCATTTTCCCGATACCTCAGCCAGCGCGAATAGTGCCCTCTTTAAATTCTCTTTATCCATTTGTGGCAATGGTACATATGTGGGCAGTTGCCCACCCTTGAAAATGAGGGGTAACTGAGTTATTACTGATTGAGGATTTCCTTGTCTCGGGCCTTACCTCGGATCTGGAATATTACTTCGGATCACTTCAGTGAGTTTGTCTATAGCACACTCCTCTCAGACTGTGAGGCACTCTTCCATATATGAGTAGTTCCAATCTGGGGTGCCCTGTCCCTGTCACATACAATCTTTGGCAGTTGCTAAGTGGACGAGTTGAAAAGACCCTTGTCGGGCCATTGCTTCCTCCCCTCCTTTTTAGTCCACCTTGCCAATTCATCCGAGAAAGATTGGCAATAGTAACTACCCTCTTATATTCTAGTACATCTATGGGTGCTAGATCTGACCTACTCTTTTTTAGGATCGACTTCTTCCACATATCTGAGGTGTTTCTTACTGCCATTGCTAACCGCCGCGTAGGACACAGGCAGAAATGATATGGTCTCCGGTTGGTGTCCTGCTCATTGGCACTCCTGTTAGGCCTGTCTTCCCACTCCCATCTTCCTCTGGCCCTGCTACATCTTGTAACTCATTTGGGGGTTCATAATATTGTGACATTTCTATGTCCTTCCATCCTTCTTCTTCTCTTATGCATCCCCCAGCTGCCTCTCTCAAAGTCTCAGGCAGAAGTGTCTTCCAGCCCAAGAACAACATGTCCTGTAGTCCATTGTCCTCGAAGGGGAGCAGGGTTTCTAGAGAGTTCTGCCAGTCTCACAGTGAGCTGCAATTTTTTTATTAGTCTGTCTCTTTGAGCTGCTTCTAGACCAGCCCAAGAAGTTGTTGGGGTGGGGTCCGAAGGTGCCTTGTTTCCCTCTGATTTTCATCTCTCTTTTTTAGGTGCAACGCTAACAGGATCTTGGTACCCTACAGATGGCAGAAAAGGGGAAAGACCATAAGGCGGGGGCTTCTATGGGGACTGTATTATTGCTTCTTTGGGTACTGTTGGTTTAACGTTTGTTTTTGTATCACGGAATACCTGCCATAATGACAAGGTGGCTTCCCTTTTATGCCTTTTCTTTTTTTTATACTTAGAGCAAATGTAAGTCAATGTGTGTTTAGTTATGTTTTCACCAAATGTCCCTTCCTTTAGCCATGGTTGGGCATGGCCCTTTGTAACTTTGTAAAAGAAACAATTGATGGACGGAATGCTGGACAATGCAAACATTCACCCCCCAGTCACAAAGATCTGGGTTTAATCCATCATTCTTTTGCTCACCACACCACCCCAGTTTGGACCCAGCCATATGCAAATCAGTCTTGACCCTGTTCCTTATGGGAACAGTCCGGCCCGAACTGCCAAGCCAGGTCCTCCCTGGACCGGAAACAAGCATCCTAAGACCGATTTCAGGGCATCACCATTCATCAGCCACGCTAGCTTGAATCCAGTGGTGTAGTGAGCACGGGACCCACATCTGGGCATACCCTTCCCTTTTTGCCTTTGTAACTTTGTACCATTGTTTACAGTACTTTTGTATCTTTTTCTTGTCTGAAGGGAAAGATTTTATCATGTGTTCCAGAGGGATCTATATGGTCCCCTCAGGATGTGTGTGTTTCCTATGTGTAATAGATATGTCACTGTAATTCCTTGTTGGTTTGCCCACTGCCTTATGCCCCTTTTGGACCTGTGTCTTTTACTAATATATTTGTCTCTTATTAATATTATTAACCTATAGTAGTGTTGAACACATATTGATCTTATGCAGTGTTATTTGTCTTCACATATACTACCTTGAGACCAAAGTGATGAACCTCAACCATACTTATCACTAGTCTGTGTAACATTTCTTCAATGGTTATATCTAGAGGAGGTGCCTTTATGGGGTGTCTAGGGGATTTGTGCCTGACGCAATACATGTTACAATATTATTGTGAATATAAATGACTATTTGCGGTGCTCGAGGATGTGGTCTCCCATTCATGTTTCAAACTCCTGAATCTCAAATATCTTTGAGAAATTCATCAAGGAGGGCCTCAGATATGATGGGTGACTGTTATTGTATGAATTTCAGGGGTATTACATGGACATAGGAGTTTTTTTTGGGCCCATCGAAATATAAATGTTAATTCAATCTCATATGTAACCTGCTACTGTGAATCATCAGTCTCACTCATGGAGAATTTTTAGAATTATTATTCATCTTTAGGCTTGTCTTGGGATGTTTTATTTTGGTTCCCTGTGTTTTTCTCTGAGATAATATTTCCCTTCTTCCAGGACACCTTAGGGGTTTGTATTGAAATACCAAAAATATCGCAAAGATCTTGCTGCCTTTCTTCCTCGTTTATACCAGACTGTCCCTTGTGATGAGTTAGTGTATTCTTTATGTCATCCTCCTGATTCATGGAGGGATATTTTCTTGCAACTAGTGTGCTTTTTGGGTTCCAAACCAAGGGTCTGGCCGTGCTCAGGGCAAAGTCAATTGACACCAGCCATCCGGCTGTCCTGTTACCTAACCTTCAGACTCAGCCGCTCTTCTTTAAAAACGCCTTCCAGATATCTTAAATTTGGGAATTTGGGAGCCAGGCATCTGACTTATTCAGAGTAAGGCCTGCCGGCGCCGATCAAATAACCGTCACTTTATCACGTCAGACTTCACATACTCGTTACCCAGTCCCAGCAATAGTTTCTGCAAAAACATCTAACTACACGTTTATGGAATGTGATTCAAGTGCACATGTTATTGCTACATTTCATGCCACCACTGCACTACCGGTGTCCTTGGCTTGTCTGGTGCTTTGAAGACTCGCAGTGCCCTACTCCATGTGCGTCTACTCCTCTGTAACCTAGCCACCTGGTTATCTTGTTCTTTTGTATCAGCTCCTATCTACATATATTCTCAGAGACTTGTTGTTGCACTGCGTGACTGTGGTGTACACTGTAACTTTTCATTCTGCTGTGTTTACTTAATTATATTTCTCATTTTACTAAAGCACGTGTCTACTTCCCTCCCCCAGGCCCTTCCTCTATTTGTGCTCTTTATTCTACTATTTAGACATTCTAGGCCTGTATATTTCCTTCAACACATTCATCTGTACATGTCATTCTGCTGATGCTTGCATCGAAATGAGTAGGCCATCCCCATTTTCTACATTCATTATAACATATTATTATTTGCATGTTGACATGGCAAAGGAGAAGTGTAATTTAAAAGAGAAAGGAGGTAAAAGAGGAGAAGGGGGTGGAGGAATGAATAACTGTGGACATGGAAGTGGAAGAGGGAATTGTAGGGAAGAAAGAGATGAGAGGAGATCTGGCTTAGCAGTCAAAACTAAAAGTTTCCAGAAATATTGCTGTGAGATACACTATAAAATGCTCCAGTGTTAAAAGACTTTCCTTATACATACAGTTGGGAGAGATTTTTTATAACATGGCACAACTTAAAAGAACAGAAGCGAAATGAAAATTTAGAGGGCAACATACATCTTTACAATTCAGAGGGCTATTTGGTGCTTGCAAAACTCATTTCCGAACCGTGAGTACTTGAAACTTTGCAAACAAGTCTATAAGTAGAGTGAGCACATGTAAGATCAGTTTATTGGTCAGCCTTATATGATATCTTGGTGTATTTCCATTGCTGTTTATCCCCAGAAACAGTGGTTGTTTGCCCATGCCTAGAGTAATCTGTCATTGGCCATTCTCTTGCCAAGCAGAATTATCACAAACAGCTCCCTACGAAGGTGCAGCTCTAGGACCAACATGCATCACTGACCGCCATCCATATGAACGCAATGCATCAGCCACGACCAATGAAATGGTTAGTTCAATTCTTGAAAGCAAAGCCATCTGAGAAGTAAGGGTTCCATTGTTTCTTTCTGTTGAAGGAAGAAGACAAGCACTTCCTTCCTTTTGAAAATTCGATCTAAGATGTTTGAGACAGTAAGGGGCCGATTCTGATCTCGGCCGGTAGGGCACCGAATCGGATTCGGCTTTACCGGATCCGATTCGGACGCCCTGTTTCCGACCGATCCGAACACCCGTCCGCGCGAGCAAGTACGATGCGAGCGTACGCGAAATCCCCGACCGACTCGTTCCCGGCTCCGAACCGCTCCGACCGACTCGTACGGACTCGACTCGCACCACGCAATGGAGACGTTCCCCGACCGGGCAAGTATGATGCGCGCCTCAAACAGTCTGACCGACTCGCGCCGTCCGGCTCGAAAGAGCAGTCGGAGCCAGACTTCGGGGGTCCGTGTCGGACCCCCCTGTACGTGTAGCCGCGTGAGTCGCACACAGGGGGGACCCATGGGTCCCCCCTACACATGCATGTACGGCGTGAGTCGCACCGACGCGTACCCGCTGTAGGGGGCGCCCTTGTTCGCGACGCACCCATTGAGTCAATGGGAGCCTGTGTACGTGTCGTACGACCGGCTCCCATTGACTTCAATGGGAGTCCGACCGAATCGAGTCCGATAGCATGCGTCCGCATCGTACTCGTTCGATCGGACTGCTAGAGTCCGGTTCGGTCGGATATCTCTCCGAATCCGACTCGGTCGGAGGGATTTCCGGCCTGAATCGGAATCAGCCCCTAAGAGTTTGGTCAGATAAGGAGAAATACCAAACTTATTGATGGGTTAAGAAACCTTTACTTTGTTACTTTGAAGAGACTGTCCACAATCTGGTGTGCTTCATTTGGTCCCAGGCCCAGCTCTCCCCGTGCTGCTGCATCCCTCTTGCTCCTTCTTCCACTCGCTTCTTCCCCATTTTCTGAGTGTTTTCTCCTTGCTTTTCCTCCATTTTCACTGCTTTCTCCTTCCTTTTCCCCCATTTGTTTAGTGCTTCCTCCCTGCTTTCCCTCATTTTCACTGCTTTCTCCTTGCTTTTCCCCCATTTGTTTAGTGCTTTCTCATTGCTTTTCCCTCGTTTTCACTGCTTTCTCCTTACATTTCCACCAGTTTTTGAGTGCCTTCTCCTTGCTTTCCCCAGGTTTTCATTGATTGAACTGATGAACATGAAGCAATTAGCAACTCCAGCATCTTGAGACCCTCCCGAGTGATTAACCGCCCTTTATAAATCCTTGATTGATTGATTGATTTGCTCACCAGACTTGAAGAACAAGGAACCTGGTCTATATCTGCATTATGGAATCTGTGACGATGAATCATGCAAGTGCTTTGTATGTGTACCCAGTGGCTACTCACTTCTTTTCACAGTTTTTTAGTTTGTTATTATTAAGTTCGATATGTTATAAATTAACATATCAGATGAAAGGCGCAAAAAGCCTGAGATGTGTTATGAACCTGTCGATAACTGACACTGCCAATTACTACTTCCCTTAAGGCACCTCCTCATGATGATATTGCTGATTGGTAGCATTAACCCTGTTTAATCTACTTTGATACCTAGAGGATTGTGAGGTGTAAACACTATTAGATCATGCTGCTTTGTAGTTCTGAATGTTGCCGCGGGTTAACTAAGCTGCCATGTTACTTTAATCCACACTGTTCCATGGACAGAGAGAACGACTTAAAGGCTTGTCATCGAGATGGGAAGATACAGGCCTTTAAAGCTAACAAGATAGCTCAGTGGGATCACATTTGACTGAAGCTGCCTGTTTGTGATCAGATTGGAATCCCGTTGAGGAAGGCGCAGTTATTCCTCAACCTAGGATTGATGAAATGTATACCATTGAATTGGAAAACAATAATGTCTAATAGGTTTAGTGTCAGGAGGCAACTCATTTGTAGAGTGTGCGGTTTGAAAGGTAAATATTATTACACTACAGCAGCTTGTGCTGGTGGTAACAGATGGTGGTCACTGGCACTCAGTTTTGGGGACCGAGTCTACATTTTCAGACTGTGACCCAAAGCAAGAGTGATAAAGTCAGAAACTGAAGAAAGAATGAGAAAGCGAGAGAAAGCATAATAATGACAAAGGAAGAAAGATTGGATAAAAACGAACCTGCAAGAGTGAGATAAAGATGAAGTGTGGGGGGAGAGGTGGAATTAAAAAGCAAGAATAGACAGCCTTGCAATTTGGCCGCTGCGGGCTCCCAAGAAAAACTTTGGGCCTCTGTACTTATTTAATTTCTATAAATTGAATGCTTAGCAACTACATCCACGGGGCAACATATCAGTTTAGTTCCTCATTATTTACCTAGTAATTAAAAAAAGCACAGCACTTCCACTTTCAGTCACTTCAGAGAGGTGTGGCTATGCCTGACTCTTGTTCCGAAGTGGAAGACATGGTTAAATCAAGGGCAGGTGTGCCCCAATCCTATATTATTCATTCACAAGTCATATATTCCGTAGGTTTGGAGATCAGCTGTTGGCTAAACAGACAGATGGGGTTTCAATCTATTACTAAAACGCCTACCATTTGGTTTCTGTCCTCAAACATGACCTCAGTGCAATCGAAAACTTGGGCCCTGGATTCTCAGATTCCTGCCCCTATTTGAACTGCTTCAATAATTTTTGGGTGTCCACTGACAAGTATTATTTTCGTTGCACAACTCTTTCCTAGTTTCTGCTGATATCCTGGCCACGGCCTGTTTTTGTTTCGTACCTCAAGCACTGAAACCTAATTCATTTTATTTTATCGAAGGTGGACTTGTTTCAGGTAGCAGGCAGGGAATGTTCAGTTTTTGGACCGATTCCCCATTTTAGAATGAAACCCTGGATTTTACAGCAGAGAATTTGGATTTCGTATCCGAAAAGAGTATGGAGTGACTTCTACTAGGTGGCCTTTTCACTGGGATGGGGACACTTTTCATAAATCATTCAAACAACGCCCATAAAACTGAACATGGCCATTGTGTGCCCCCGCCTGGCCTCCACATTGATATGTGAGCAGGCGTCCACGAATCTGCTTCCAGTGGCATTCCACCAATGCCCTCTTGGGGCAGACTGCCAAAAAGCTGACAAATTGACGTCAATTATCTAGACACCTGTTCACCTCCAACTGTATTGAGGCCACTCAACCCCTTCACAAGAAGCATCAATCAAAGCTAATGGCTTTCTTTTGCTACATGCCATCTCCTGTTTGGCCATATAATCTAAAGTGAAAAGGTTTGGTACCTATAAGTCAAACTGTTGCATCACTCAGTGACTGAACAGACCCAACTTCTGAGACAAAGATAATTATCCTCAAATCAGTGACTGCCCTACCCTTTCTTAATTCTTAGTTTGGTGGCAAGGTTTCTCTTTCTCGATACTGAGAAATTCATGCCTGCTGTGGAGGACCGAAAGGCACTCTCCCCAGGGTAGAAAGCTCCTTTGCAGTCCTTTGAAGACAGGAAGATGGATTCATGTCTGAACATTTTGTGGCAGCTGCTAAGGAGTGTGCATTGCTTCTCTAATTATATTTGTTAACACTCTCACTTTCGTTTAAACGAATGACTCCCTCCTGTCTCCCCCTGAATGAGGCTGCACCTATGTCTTTCCTAATGCAAGTGAATCTATTTTAGGCTCAGATTCACAAAGGTTTGTGTTGGGTTAGCGTTACTTTTGTAAGGCTAACCCGACGCTAAACCTATTTGGGGATTACCAAACCAAGGCTAATTGATACCAGGTTTGGTTTGCATGGAAAAGTAACACAAAGCAGCGCGAAACTCTGCTTTGTATTAATTTTCGTTAAAGAGAGTTACATGGGTGGTACGTGGCGTTCCCATGAAACACCCATGCTTTTTGACGCTGAACCCTACCTACTAACTTTAGTAGACAGGGTTTAGTGCCATAAATCAACGCAGCTGGAAAGCAGGGGTTAAAAGGAGCAAAGTTTTTATTTCTCCTTTCTTTTCCTACTTTGCATGCGTGCTGCATGGGCAGCAAACATACAAAGTAGGAAAAGGTTTTAAGCTTGTCTAGGCATATTATTTTGTTTAGGAAGAATACCCTTACTGTACAAAACCTATGTTAAAGTCAGGCACACACCCTAGGACTATGGCACTAAGGGGTTTGCCTAGTGCGCTGCAGCTGAAATCAGCACCGACACTTGGGAGAGGGGAGGAGAGTGCCATATCTCTGTGAATTTGGCTCTCTCCTGCTCCCTCCCTGTCACGCTATGCAGCGCAGCCTCTTTGGGTGATGTGATGCGTTGCGGGACACCTTTCAGATTCTGGGCCTTAGTGTTTTGCTCACACAGATTCGGTCGACCTCATGTTACCAGGGGAGACCACCTGAGCAAAATGGAATGGATCTTTTTGAGCACGTTGGAATCTTCCCTACAGAAGCACAAGAACTGGAGATGCATTTAGTCCTGCTGTACATTATGCCAACAAAGCGACTATCAGCTTAAAAGGCAATGTTTTTCAGGGACGCATTCTAATGAGTATGCAGTGCGTGGGTCGTAAAAAGCTCAGAAAATCAACCCACTGGCAGGAGGTTTAACTTATTTATATTAAAAAATGGTAATATCTAGTCATCCATTATGACTCCATGCAAAAGTCAGTTTTTTTGCTTTGAACTTTTGTTAGCATTGAGGTGCATCAAACATATTTCATAGAATTCATATTGGCAAAGATGGCAAAAATTCAATTTACGTGTATGCATTGCAAGTCAATATAATAACGCACACTCCCAAAAATTTAGGGGCATATTAGCAAGGGCTGGCGATATAATTATCGCCGCTTTAGCGTCCGTTTTCGGGCGATAAGCGGCGATAATTATATCGCAATATCATCAAGGACACGCTGGCGCGTGTTTCCTTGATGTAGAGCCCGTTTTTCACAGCCTCGACTCGCTAATGAGATGCAAAGAAGGCGTGGCTGTGAAAACAGCACATGAAAATATCGCGAAGGCAGCTTCGCGATATTAACAAGGAGGTGCAGCGATAAAAATAATCGCGCTACCTCGGCCTTAACGCTGGAATTTAACGTCTGTTAAATTCCAGACTAAGGCATACTAATAATGGTAGGTGGATTATGCTGATACGACCACAGGGTCGTATCAGCAATGTTATCGCTGTTTTCCATGGAACATCGCTGGAAAACCAGCGATGTTCCATGGCAAACACCGCTATCGCTGAAATATTATCGCCATAGCGCTATGCATTGTAAATATAGCGTTATCATGGCGATAATTTTCAGCGATAGCCGGCGATAATATTTCTATCGCTATGTGGGGCCAGCGATAAATTATCGCTGGCCCTTGTTAATATGCCCCTTGGTGCTGTCAATGCAGTGTAAACAACACCACGATTTCATGAATAAATATTATTCAATGCAGGTGAACGCCCAGGTTATGTCCGTATTGCCCGCGACTGTCAATCTTTTTGAGATACATTGGGGCCCTAATGATATTAATCCTAAATACATTCCAGTTTTAAAATCTCAACAGTTCAACCATTGCAAAATTCGCCTTTCGGTCTCATCACGATAAAGAAAATTACATCAGGCAGCGAGTCAGCAAGTGACCAGAAAAAAATGCCACTTCCGTGTATGGACTGACAGTCGTTCAAGGCGTGATTGCGTGGAAGGGGGACAGCACCAATAACCGGCTGTCTGTGCTCTCAATAGTTCTCTTGAAAGTTTTGTCTAATTCAGAGCACTAACACAATGCTTCAGCGTGGCTCACGTGCATTATTGAGGAACGCACGCTGATTTCCCCTTGCACCATTCAGTGCACGAAATTGCAGAGTTCTGGGCACTATTCCGGACTCGCGCGTCTAAAGAAAAAATGAAGACAAGTCTTGCAGCATAAAGAAAAGGACTTTGTGGTTAGATTTTGTCGGACCTTTATTACCCAGGGAACTCGGGAGAATATTTTCACTGAGCAAGGCGCCCCAGCTTCAAGGTGAAATGTCAGGCGAGGGACTGGGCGGTAGGGAGGATGTGAAAGCCTTTTCCAATACCTCAAGCTGTCGTTGATCTAGGAAACTAGTTTGTGCCTTGCATCAGGTCAAATGCGTAAAGGGTCGTGGGAGCCAGTAGAATATTTCAAGGTTGCCAGTAGGCCACCACGCATTACAAATCAGATATATTTATTTGGTAAGTAAAAAGCTACTAGACCAGGCTGCCTCAGCGTTGGGGGTGGAGAGTGGCTCTTCAGGTGTCACCAGGGAAGAAGAGACAATGGAGGGATTAGGCTGTGGGAACACCCGTGATCTGTGATAAATGAATTATATTGTAAAAAACCAGGGTATATTGTCTCTTGTTTCCAAAAGGACAGAGTCCCTGGGCTGAAAAGGCAATGGGGAAAATACATCTATAAGTGCTTGAGTGTTTTGCAAATAGGTGATGCGTTGTGACTGGCCTTTTGATTGTCAGGGACAGAGGTGGTCATAAGTGAGAGCCGGACACTAGTAGGACAGATAAATCAAAGCAAAGCAAAGAGATGCCACAGATTACATCTGAGACTTCAGAAGAAGAGTTAGAGATAATCAGTGATTCTTTCGGGGGTGGGGGGAGTTAGTTGTCACTGCCAAAGCAAATGGGGTAAGGAGTACGAGTATGACGTGTCACCTCGAGAAGCAAATGAACATGGAAAGGGTGAGAGTAAATCAAAGCAGGACAGTGATCGGTGATCGGAGGGGGACTTACAGAAACTAATGTAGGAGGGAACTGTGATGAGGGGAGGAGGAAGTCATGTACAGGCTGGCATAGACCAGCTAGAACTGGGTAGCACAGAGAGGGAAGAAGAAGAAATGAGGGCTGTGCAGTGGATGGGTGAAAGTGGAGTGAAGAAAATACACGGGAATATTCTATTCTAAAGTGCTCACTCTGTAGTCTCAAGCGGTAACCTCCATTAACCCATTTTCCAAGACACGTCACGTCCTGTAGGCAGTATTTCAGTCGTTTAAGGTAAAGTAACTGGGACCTCCATTGAAAAGGGTACATTTCGTGTTTATTCTATTTCGCTAAGAGCAATGTTAGCATACCTTATTAGGACTACATTTCTACTAATAATCACGAACACATGAAAGAGTGTGGATAAACGACTGATTGTGATCCTTTCCTGTACACTTCTCATTATAATTACCTTTAGATGATTAAAAAAAAAATTGGTGGGAAAGATGAATGTAAGATGGAATGAGGTTGCTGCGTCAGAGAAACAAAAGAGAGTCAGTCCACTAACTATTGCAATTGTCTCTCTCTTTCTTCTTTGACCCCATGATCTGCCTAGGTGAATACAAACACATTTTCACAAGTGATGACAACTGGCGAAGGTTCTTGGTAGCACCTCAAGTGGAAAATCAATCAAATCTGGTAGCATTCAAAAGAAATCTGAACTTAAGCATTTTTAAAGAGGTTTTTTTCTCTCATCTTCATGACACTGGGTTCGCCCACCAAAAAGGCACTGGACTCATGTAATTAAATTTACATTGAAAAACGGGATGTTGATCTTGATGTTGTAGTTGGTTTGGGACTTTCGTATGTTCTTAAAATTATTTCACATGACTGTGGTGCTGTAGAAGTGTTTTCCTTTGTGTGAATGTGATGATTCACTAGTGGTGTACGTACGTTGGAAATTTTTTAATGCACCCCTGAGTAGGCAAGTCTTCAAGGGTCCTCCAAAGACCTTATGGCAGAGGGATGGGCAGTTGACTCAAGTGCTTCACCTAAGTAGTATTTAGTGATAAAAGTTCCTTCCATTTGGCAATCTGCAAAGTCGGTTTGTCCCTGACCTCAGAACACAAGTTCAGCAACAAACCTGTAGACAAGCTCTCAGTCATATGGAGCCTTTCAAATATGCTGCCTTATGAGTCATACTAAGGATTTTAAATTCAAATCTTGATGAAACCAATAACCAGGTCAAGCAGGTAATAGCTGATGGCATCATGCTACCGATTGGTCTAACTGGATGATTTTGCAGGCAGTGTAACAGTGCCAGAGCATTGACTAGCCTACTCTCATGCAGATGGTATCAACTGTCAATCCAACTCAGGACCTTTGAGCAAATCATGGCTGGTCCATCAAAAATTGTCCAAAAAGGCAGGATCTCATTTTCTAGCTGTAAATAAAAGATACATGTCTACTCTCTGTATTAATTTACTCATGGACAGGTTTTGATCAAGACCTTCTCCAAGAGTTTTCACAAGGTAGAATGGAGACAGCCCCCACAGGATTTGGCCAAAGTAAGTTCAAAGTTTCAAAGGGCAATACAAGCTCTATTGGTAAGACCTCATTCTTTCCTCCAATTGTGGCCTGTCTTCTCAATTGTGTCCCTCTTTGTATTTCTATAAGATATTCCACACCATGACTCTGATGCCCACTCCTGCTACCAACATTACAAGCTGTGTATCTTTGTCATAGATCTAACACGGCACCTGATGTTTCCTTAATAGGTTACTTAATGTTAACTGAAGATGTTAAAAAGTGGGGAGGACAAAGCTGCACACTGCAGCACTCAGCAATTGACAGCTCTGAAGATGAATAAGGGGTGCCATGCAGGACATTTTGACCTTTGTTTACCAAGTAGTGGCAAATCAGGCCCTTATCTTTCCTGTCAGACCAGTTAACTTCAGCGATCTATTGAATAATAAAACATAGTTGACCATATCAAAGCCTGTCCACAGCTCTTACAAAATGACCCTGTGGTTGGTTGTCAACCGAGGTTCCATTCGTAGAGGTGACATAGCAGACGTAGCCTAGTAGTGTCTTTAAGGTTATTTATTAAGCCCATAAGAACAGTTGTAGCAGCCCCACCAGGAGCAGCCTGCCTGCTGCTCAGCCCATCTTCCAACTGGCAACACTCACACCAGGCACCCAAACATTCCACTCATGTCCATCACACCAACATTCCACACAGAACACTCACACTGGCTGAGCAGATAGGAACTAGGTAAAAGGGAACATTATAAACATAACAAGAAGATAGTACATTATCTTCTCCCCTTAAAATTGAAAAATAATAAAACCATACTAATATGAAAACAACTATACACAACAATGTACAAATGAAATCAATAGTCCATGACCCAGGGATGAATGGGAATAACCACATCACGAGAGGGAACAAAGACTAAACAAAAGAGGAAAGAAGAATGAAAAGATACACATGAAATATCACACATCCTCCTCCTTTAATATAGAAACAACTAGAAAGTATAGAGAACGATAAGCTCACAGACAAATAGTGAGATAACACCACAAGACAATACACGTGAAACACTGTGAAGAGAAACACAGTAGAAACTTACTCCGAGAACTCTAACACTGTGACAAGACACATGGGAGTAACGCACCCCAGAACTCAAACACTATGGGTGGACCACACCCATGTACGTACTCCTTAAAATCGACACAAACACTATGGGTGGACCGCACCCATGTACGTACTCCTTACTATTGACACAAACACTATGGGTGGACCGCACCCATGTACGTACTCCTTACTATTGACACAAACACTATGGGTGGGCTGCACCCATGTACGTACTCCTATCTAAGGAACACAGCCAAGAAAAAATGTGGAGAAGGGACAATGACCCAACTTGCCACCCCTCATGTAAGGGACCATTCATCGAAAATGGGACTATGACCCATAACGCGAACTGTAGATGGGACTAACACCCATTACTAACTGCGTAGGTGGGACTAACCCACTACAACCTGCGTAGATGGGACTAACACCCACTACAACAACAAAATGTGAAGCACAACGTGACTACAAAGTTTGAAAAAGACAAACTCAAAACACATGAAATAACAAAATACCACCCTCCTGTGAGGCTCGATACACCCACCCAACATATAGAAATGGGCTTATGAAAGATCCAGTGCCAATCAGACAAGAGAGAGAAAGGTGAGAAACAACAAAAAGCTGGCATACAATTAAAACATGTCACTCTAAATAAATAAATATCACTTTTAAGTACAGCATACTAAGCATATTATATATACATGCACCTGAAAGATAGAATTTCTGCTTTATAAAACAACAACAAGAAGACAATGTCAATGGTGTGCCTGTCACTGCGAAGTTGTGACACACGCTGAACTTTGAGACAACTTTCATTCTGTGCGATGACAGCAAAAAGAAAATGCAACCAAAACAGGTTCCTTGCAACCATACAACACTTCGTTGGGTAGCGGCAGCTCCACAAAACTTGAGACAGAAGAGTACATTGCCGCACAGAAGACGCCCACTGAAAATAAACTTAATGGCACCAAGGCTTGAAACGAAACAGAAGTCACAAAAACAACGGTAGGCAAAGTCCAGTGTCCTCCGTGGGTATAGTAGCAATAAAAAAAAACTCGAACTCACCAGCCAAACTCTAAAGACTACTCCAAAGGAATTTCATCCAGAACGAAACGTTGCGCTTAACTTAAAAAACATTGCATCAACATCCCAAAATATGACAGAGCGCCGAGACCTCCGGATGAAGAGGAGCATGAATGATAATGCAGCGAAACCAAAGATGGCGGCACGCACAAGACGTTGTGCTGGATGGCTCCCGTTGCCTCCAAGCTGGAATACGTCCCAAAGCAGCAAAAAGCTGCGTACTGCCAAAGACGTCACTGAAGATCTGTCAGGAGCCACGCGCGACTCCATAACTAAGGTGAGAAACACGCGCACTATAGAAATTTAAACCTTGGCGTAACGGTTTTACCGGCTTCATTGCAGGTGACTAATTGTAGTGAAGAGCATAATACCAATATAAACCCACCACAATTCTCATCAGTGACAACACCGATAACCGTTTTCGTCCGCCGGTGCCAAGTCCCTCTGCGAAAACGTGTCTTGAAATTCCATGTAGCGTGCTGCTCCAAAAATGAAGAAAGTGGCTTGGACATCGCTTACCAAACTTCTTTAGTGCTGCCTACAGAAAACACAAAGCGGCAACGGCAACAACTTGCCTAGCAGACGGCATAAACAAACATGCCACATAAGCATTGCAAACACAGTCAAAGCGTCAGCCGCAATATTCACAAAACCATGCGCTGACAGAGTAAAAGCTGATGGCATAGCGTGCAGCAATATCCATTCCGGTGCATACGCATTGTAGACTATGCAGCTTGAAAAAATGTCATAAAACGAGATGCTTGTGCAGAAAAAGCACTTCACTAAAGATAAAAATTGAACTCCACACTGAAGGCAGATAACTTGCTAACCACAGTTTCCATTACAATTCAAAGTTGTATTTTATGAAGCTTACATGGCAGTAACCCTCATTGTAAAAGGAGTTCACAGTATAGCTTGTCTTTAAAGCACAAATACAGAAGATGTAGGTACGTGCACCAGAGCACAACACGCCTGGGCTGGGGCTGTCCGATGTGAGGGACACTGGTGGGGCTGCGAGGCATGTTACTCCAGTTTTCTCTTGTTTCTTTTTACTCCATTTCATTTTTTTCATGTAGATCTTTTTCCTTTTAAGTCCACACTTCCTCTGTTGTCTCTTTAGAACCATTTCTTCAAGGAAATGTACTTCAGCTGTCTGTGTGGTCATTTGCGAACCACTACATGTTGCGTGTGTGTACTCTGCGCTTGTAATTTCAGTGAGTTCCATCCAACCTGAAGACATCCTTGGCATGTCATCTTTAATTTCCTTGAGATCACTTGTTGTGTGTGAATAAGTCTCCAAATCATCGCCAAAATGTAATGAAGAAGTTCCATGCATAGAGGTGACATAGCAGACGTAGCCGAGTAGTGTCTTTATGGTTATTTATTAAGTCCATAAGAACAGTGGTAGAACCCCCACAAGGAGCAGCCTGCCTGCTGCTCAGCCCATCTTCCAACTAGCATCACTCACACCAGGCACCCAAGCATTCCACTCATGTCCATCACACCAACATTCCACACAGAACACTCACACTGGCTGAGCAGCAAGGAACTAGGTAAAAGGGAACATTACAAACATAACAAGAAGATACTACACACTGCCCCTTATTTATTTCTAATTACAGGTAGGTTTGAGAAAGAGATATTACTGTATGCTAGAAACAAGACTTTTTTATGCAATTGAGTAACCACTGCTTGTTTCAAACTCAAATGCACCAGATTCTGATTAATAATCATCCTATTCACTATTCTGTCAAAGATTTGATTTTGGGTGTTGGCAGGCATCCCATAGGGATAATCAACAGTCTCACCATCGACCACTCAGACAGACAAACCGCTGGCGGAGTCTAAACCACTGTAAATGGGCATAGGGGAGAGGATGTAGCCTTACGGCTAAAGCGGTCGACCTCATAGCTAGGGAACCTGGTTCGAGTCTCGGCAACGACGCTCAACATCCTGTGATTCTGGGCAAATCACTGAATCTCCCAGTGCCTAACAAAAATGAATGTGTCCATCTGTAATGAAACTGGTGCTCATGTAAAGCGCTCTGAGACCTGATATCTTCGGGTCTAGTTCACGCTATATAAAACTCTTAAAAAAAATAAATCATTCCATCCCATTGTTTTTCACTCACTGTGCTACTGTTGCCAGCAGTTTAAACTATTTGTAGGTATATCTCCATCTCCCTTTGTTTGATTGATGTATGCTCTTAGTGGCTAAATGCATGCCCACTAGTGGCTCCCTTGTTTGCTGTGCCACAGGATCCAAGTTATAACTCACTGATGAGGCCTACATAGGCCAAAACCGATCTTGGATTGCTTTTGGTGTCTTCTGGAGGAGATTTCACATGGCAAATCAGGATGGACTGGTCCCATCTGTAGCAGGGTCAGTACTGATTTACATAGGACAAGCCTCTGACTAGAGTCGCACAGTGGGTGAAAATGATGGGTTGGAATGCTACCCAAGCGATTTCCAGTAGTTTAGAATATTTACAAACATTCCTCCCATCACTTTTTGGGTGTTTAATTTTAGGGGTGGCTTAAATGTATATGTTCCTCTCTGCATTCATCATGAATGCACTGGCAAGCAGATCATAGTCTTAGGATCCACCTATACATCTGTAAACGGGAATACGGTGACCTAAGTCTTCCAAATTCCTGCAGCTGGCATGGATAACTACAAGATTCCTGGTGTTCTACGGCCCAGAAAATTGTATAGAACACCCGGTGGGATTCCTAAGAAGTAGAGCAATCCATAGAGGGGTTAGAGGTGATTTTATCCTGCCTCAGGGAAAAAAAGCTGGCAACAGGTGTGAATAAAAAGATTCACTGATTTAGTCTATAATACAGAAATAGAATAAAATGATGGGCACTGTTTTCATGGCTCAGGCTGGAACAAGCTATTTTTTTGGTTCTCTTTGATTACTTTTGAGGTGAACATAGCCCAGGATCTTCCTTTGTGGAAGAAAAAACAATTCCCAACAGCAAATATAGATAGTCATTTTTTCGTAATGCCTTGCCTTATGCGAGGCGCTGCGGGTCAATGCAAAGGCTTATTTGTGATTTACAAAGCCATGCAAGGCCTGATTTGTACAGCCTTCCATGGCTTTGTAAAGAAATGTAATGCAATGCAGCAACTTGCACTGCATTACATTTCTTAGTGATAGGCGTCCCATGGGTGGGGCATCCATCCATGGATTTCTCTCAATTCTGTACTTACTAAGGTTTGTAAAGCTGAAATTTGTGCGCTTACCACAAAGTGGTGTAAAGATGAGAAAAAACTTGCTTTCCTTGTTATTTTCTCTTTTTATACTCTATGCATTCTGCATCACACATAGAAAGAGAAAAATATGTCTTTGGAATGTTTTTGTGCAGGAAGGTATGTCTTCCTGTACAAAAACATTCCTGCCCGCAATGCAGGCACCCTTGCACCATGGTGCAAAGGTGTCTGCATTGGAGCATCAAGTGCACCAGCGCAGTGAGAGAGCAGAAGGGCACCATATCTTAGTAGATATGACGCTCTTCGGTTCTCTCCCATTCACGCAACGCAGTACAGCAACTTGCCTTGCTGCACTGCATTGCGTAAATTCTTAATAATTCTGCTTATTTATATCTACAAGTTACACAAGTTGATCTCAGATTGGATGTGGGCATCAAAAAAGTCTGACACAGTTTGGGGTGACTCTGCTTCTGATTTACAAAAGCCATGGCAGTTATGGTGGCTATTATATTACTGAAAATTATAACCAGAATCAGTGCTACAAGTCTGAACCTGCACCATGTTCAGCATTTTGTAAAATAAACACACAAAAAAACAGATATACTTTTCAGGTGCTAACAGGATGAGAAATAGCAGCTGTCTTTATATTTTAAGAGCTTTGGCTGCAATGCAGTCTCCAAAGCTCAAATTGCCTGTGCATGTGGTATCAGAAGAGACACATTTTAGAAACAGGTCGTAGAAATCACAGGATCTAAAAACATCATCTGGATTTAGCGGTGGTAACTTTCCCACCCTGGCCTCGCTCACTGTGCTTAAAAGTATATGAATCTTCACCTAGATAAATCGTGTCAGACAATTTTGCCAATGTAATAGTTCCATCTCTGCAAAAAAATATGTTTGTGTGACATGAGTGTGTTTTTGAGCAATGGGGGTGAATATATAAAACAGACTTTTTCAGAGGTTTACAGACAGGAATTCTAAGCTCACAGCCCTTGCCAAGAGGAGCGAATCATTGAAGAGGAGACAAATGAAGAATTTGGACTGCTTTAGGGAAAGAGGAGATAACATGTGACAGTGATGTTTGCTTTTGGCAAAATAATTTACAGTTTGTAAGGTAGCAGATCTATTAATTTCTTCCTAAATTTCAACTCCCTAATTTCCTACTCCCATTGTCAGTTTTGTTCATGATAGCCCTTTCAGAGATCCATTTTTTTAATATATTGGTTTATTTTTTCTTAAGAAAGTTGTGCTTGTATTCTCAATTATCTAGCACAGGCTTTTCAAAATTCAGACATAGCTAGGTCATGTGAAGTATGCTGTTTTGGCCAATTGTATGGACAATTTTTTATCAGTGTCAGGCAGGCCATTTCATTACATGTGTATCGCCAACCAGTGCAAAGATGATGGGCCCAATTAGAAAAGAAAAATCCAGATTTCTGCCTGTGACTGACTGGAGATCCCTACCAAGATGATATTCCTCATTTGTGTTTGGAAATCTCTGCCAACAGTAGGATTTACAAGTCTCAATCTTCTTACATGAGGGGTGAAGACTTATGACTGAAATTGGGACCGAAAATGTATGACTGAATTTCAGTTCTATGCCTGTATGTGGACACCCCTGTAACAGAGTTGGATTAATCTATGTCCTCTATGGAAAACTCAGAATGCAAATGTATAGACAAACAACATTCACCTGACCAAAATCACGCTCATATGACAAACATTAATCTAGTAAGCTCATAAATACAGCCTGCACCCTATATTCTGTCCTCTTCTGTTTTTAACTGTGTGTCATCCAGCTTCACTCAAGTGGAATAGAAATATCACTGAGGCAAATATTGTAGTTACATTTTTTGCCAATCATTAGAGGTAACTACATGGTCTGCTTCCATTTATCCTCAGTGGAGTGGGAAAGACATCCATGTGGCAGGAAGTGGCACCCTCTGTCAATGATTTTGTTTTGGAGATATTCAACATAGGGGTCCTCAAAAAAGTGGTAGAATGAAAGTTGTTGGGTGAAAGAGAAGTTCTCCAAGATTCAGATGGTAAAGGCTCTTCCTGGAAGCAGACCACATCCTGTCTGACCCCCTCAAAGAACATCTCCTTTCAATCATGCACCCTGACCTGCTGTATGGCCTGCCTGTTCCAAGGAATCCAAACGCCAGGCCAGGTAAAATCTAAACCCAACTATTTTACCACTGCATTTCTACTCCACGTAACTCTCCCCATCACAGATAGGTGTACATATCACACTTCTCACGTCCCCTCCTCTTTAGAGTTTATAATTATTAGAGTTTTCTTAATGTGCTCTTTTCCTTAAACAGTCTCCATTTCATGTGCATTGGTAGCAACAGAAGGAGCATGAGTACCATCTACAGTGGCAGGGTGACAACAACAGCATGCATCTAAATGCATCCCAACTTTATAGGCTCATATGGCACACTGATATTTATGTTACTAGGAGGCTTATTTATACCCTGGTTACTCAGCCACCACCTTGCCCTCAGATCCAACCAGTGTACCGAAATATGAAATAGCCACACACACCTGAAGCAATCTAATTTTCAGCTTTTGAAGCCATATTTCTATTTTCCTGAGAGACTTCATATGGTATATCATTTTATAAACTGAAATAAATACCTTGTTATGCATGTATGAACTGAAAAATGTAATGTGTGAACTTATATGTCACATCTTTCTCACCATATGTCACTAACAACATCCTTGTATTGTTCTGATCTGTTGGTAAGCATATTTATATGTAACCTATCACCCACACTATCAACCCATGTCACCACCACATACAAAATTAAATGTTCTTTGAATCACACTACCCTACAGCTAGGCCTGGGCGGAGTTCGCTGAGTAACCAGAAAACTCTGCTGCACTACTCGGATTTCCACAAGCAGTGGAGTGCATTAGGTTGCGCCATTCACTCTGATTTTTAATGCCGGGTGTTTGTCCCATGCTGGAAAATCAGTGTGAATGGCACCATGTGCAGCGTAAGAGGGCACTGCTTTTCTCTGCCGCTCATGTAGATTTTTAACTCAAGTGGCAGCTTCCTCAATGCAAACAGATGGTTTCTCAATGAGAGTGGTTGCAACACTCTGCGACCGCCCGCGTTAAGAAATCTCGCTGGGAGGTTGTCTAGCACTGGATTTTCCTCACTCGTGCTCGCCAACTTAACGTTAAGCAGAGCAGAGCTTTGTGGAACTCTGTGTGCTCTTCGGAGTGCGGAAAACTCTGCAAACTCCACGAACGGAGCGGAGTTCACCACCCAGGCCTACCTACAGCCTCTCATGCCTCATGAGTGCATGCCTAACTAATTTCCAACTGGCTCTGATCCAGGAGAACTTCATGTTCATTTGTATGCCGTGTTTATACTGGGATATGTTCCCTCTTGCCCTAAGCCACCAGCATAATGGCTTTAAGAAATAGGATTATTATTTTGGCTGAGTGACTACCCTCTCAAAGAATGATCACAACCATTATCAAGGTGTACCTTCAAAGTCACAAAATGAATCTGAGACCCCCTGGCAGCTATGGCACAGAGCAGACAGGGTTAACTTAGGGCAAAGTGTAAAGAATTTATGAAGTATCAAAACAGTAATAAAGTCAAAATGCAAAACAATGAAAAGAAGAGTCAATTTTATTAAACCCAATGACACCAAAATGACAAAAATCCAATAAGGGGAATCAGATATATTACTTTTTAAAGTTTTAAATAGAACTAAGGCCAACAAGAATAAAGTGCCAATGATAGTCAAAGGTCACAAAAGACCAGGACCTGGGTTAAATTTTCTGCTGGTCACGAAAAAGCGTGTGTTGGACACACCAACCAGGTTCATCCTGGTTAAAGATTTTACCTTCTGACTCAGTCCTTTACATTACAATCCAGCACAGGAGTACACCATTAAAGACCCCCAGGACCTCAGGGGAGGTGCTAAGAGACTCATAGGGTGTCAGGCAAAGGCTAAAAGCAGGGTCAAATTCAGGTCAAGTTGCTACTGGTCAATTGACAGTTGTAGGAAATGGCTTTTTGAGCTTGTTTTATCCCTGTACCATAAACAGGAAGTCAGCCTTCTGACCCTTGGTTCCACTTCTTTGTCTTAGGTACAAGAGGGAACATGACCAGTCCTATGGGGCTCCTCTAATGTCACAGACAGGAGGCCCGGTCCTCTTTTCTTCTTCCTCAGGTCCAAGAGTTTCCTAAAATGTGGGCCTGTTGATGCCACATTTATGCCTGGCATGAGCTACTGGGTGGGAATTACTACTGGGCACGCTGTAGCCAATGGGGTAAAAGTTCCAGGCGCCAACTCTACCCAATTAGGTCATTTTCAAGATGAGGAAAGTCTTCAGCCATTCTAAACTTGGGCTCTAACGGTTGGGAGTGTGTGTGGAGAGAGTACTATGGTAATCCTAGTATCCTGACCACTGTGCACTTTAACTCAATGCAACTGCACTGTAAATATCTAAACAATAATCGTTCTTTTGTCAAAAATATATACATAGTTTTTCTCAAATTACATAAATCATAAAGTAAAATATTGATGAATAACTCATATTCGCTTTAATGATATACATTCATATTCAATAGTCACATAAAACAAAATATCTCTGAAACATTCAGGAATTTCGTTCTTGCACAATGCATTTCGGGCCGGAGGCCCTTCTTCAGGGGCTTGAATCTAAAAAGTACAGAAACAAATCTTATTTTATCAAAAACATGCTCAGTGCGCAAGGAATTCATAGCCAAAACATATCTCAGTTCTTAACTGTGCCAAAAAGCCTACTTCATGCCCATATATTTAATCCCAAGGGGGAAGTCCAACGAAACAAAAAGACAAAATAATAGGGAAAGTGAATAAAGATAGGTCACAACGGGAGCTCAAAGGTGCTATGTGTATCAATAAAGTGACACATAATCACGTGCGGTCCCCTTGCTTAAGATAACCTGATACTCACTGTGGTAACTTCTTTAAACACAAACTGCAAGCAAAAGGTTGTAAAATGCCAATTAGCATCTATTTGCTGTAAACCCGACGATCAACCTTTATAGCCAATCATATTCCTGACGTCTACACACCTTATCAACTCCTCGGAGTCTTCTCCAAACGGTATTCAGGCTCTAGCGAAGTATAATTCCAACGTGCTCCAACTCTAAAAAGACATACAAAGACTACGTAAACTATCCATTCTGGACTGAAACGTTAACCCTGTATTTCAGCCCTAGACCTCCTCTCACCTTGATATCTCTTCCGAACCACTTGTACGTGTACGACTCGGACCCGACACTCCCGCTCAACATTCAAAGAACCTGACGCTTGCCTGCGTTTATCACCGCACGCTCTCGCCAGAAGTGAAACACTCCTACCGGCACAAACTAAACAACTGACTACTCGCTACCTTTACCAAGAACATCGTCAGGGTGGTGCTGCTCGGCCCTTAGAAAATCATGAGCGCCATCTTAGGAAGGTCATACTAACCTTAGTTGATTACTAACATTTCGTCAGGATTACTACGTGACTAGTATAGTCCTTAACCCCGAGACAGGAGGTGCGAAGAAAAAATAATAACGCAGAAGAGTGAAACTAAAATAAAATAAATTAAAAATAAATAAAATTAAATAAATCAAATGAATATAAATCATGGGGGATACGGAGAGAGGTACCATACAAGGACATATTACAAAAGCATATGATACATATATCTCAACATAAACATGGTATATTCCCACATCATATCAACTGATGGGAACATCCATGGGTTTCGCGGGGGCCCCTGCGTACGCGAATACTTTTATGGCAAAATTCGAGGCAGATCACGTATACAATGATCAGGAATGGAAGGAACATCTTCTTTTATATTGCAGATACATAGACGACATTTTTATGATGTGGACCAGCAGCCAAGAAGCATTGGAGCGTAAAATTCTACAACTCAACACTTATGATGAACACATTAAGTTTACACACAATATTAGTGAAACATCCATTGCGTTCTTAGACGTTCAGATATCTCTCAAAGATATGGATATACAGACAGAGGTCTTTAGGAAAGAAACAGACAGAAATAATGCGTTACTGTTCCATAGTTTTCATCCTCAAAATCTCATTCAAAACTTACCTTATTCACAGTTTTTATGCATTAAACAGATTTTTTCAAATTCATCCACACTAGAGAAAAACTTACAGATTCAGCATCAGAAATACATAGCTAGAGGATACCCCAAAGAAATTTTGGAAAATGCTATTGAACGTCTGGCGAAGAAGGAACGTAGTGAACTATTGCACAATCAATCAAAACTCTCGAGTGACAGACAAGTCTTCGTTTCGAAATTTTCAACAAGTTCAAAGAAAATAAAGAGTATTAGTAATCATCACTGGGAACTTCAACAGAACGAAACAGACTTCAATGGGTTATTTACACACAAACCACTGCATGCCTATAATCGGTCTAGGAACTTGAAAGAGGTACTGATGGTCACTCCAAGGAGTAAAAACACTCAAGAGTATAAAGGCACCAAGAAATGTTTGAATTGCGTGCACTGCAATAATGTGATTGTTGGGAATAAGTTACAGCATCCGCACACAGGAGAGTCAATCAAGCTGCATCACAATTCAGATTGCAATTCATACAACATCATTTATTGTATTAAATGCCCGTGCAGATTACTTTACATTGGAAAAACAGAAAGGAAAGTAAAAACGTGCATGTCAGAGCACAAGAGCACAATTAGAACTCAGAACAAAACTAGCAGTCTGGCAATACATTGGGTAGAGGCTCGTCACACTATAGCACAATTTAAGTTTCAAGTGATTGAGAAAGTCGAACAATTTCCAGGGAAGGATCTTTGCTCCAAAGAGAAGTGTATTGGATTAAGAGACTCGGTACACAAGACCCCAGGGGTCTAAATGAGAAAATTGATTATGGATGTTACCTATGATATCGCATATGATGTGGGAATATACCATGTTTATGTTGAGATATATGTATCATATGCTTTTGTACTTTGTCCTTGTATGGAACCTCTCTTCGTATCCCCCATGATTTATATTCATTTGATTTATTTTATTTTATTTATTTTATTTTAGTTTCACTCTTCTGCGTTATTATTTTTTCTTCGCACCTCCTGTATCTGGGTTAAGGACTATACTAGTCACGTAGTAATCCTGACGAAATGTTAGTAATCAACTAAGGTTAGTATGACCTTCCTAAGATGGCTCTCATGATTTTCTAAGGGCCGAGCAGCACCACCCTGATGATGTTCTTGGTAAAGGTAGCGAGTAGTCCGTTGTTTAGTTTGTGCCGGTAGGAGTGTTTCACTTCCGACGAGAGCGTGGGGTGATAAACGCAGGCAAGCGTCGGGTTCTTTGAATGTTGAGCGGGAGTGTCCGGTCCGAGTCGTACACGTACAACGTGGTTCGGAAGAGATATCAAGGTGAGAGGAGGTCTAGGGCTGAAATACGGGGTTAACGTTTCAGTCCAGAACGGATGGTTTACGTAGTCTTTGTATGTCTTTTTAGAGTTGGAGCACGTTGGAATTATACCTCGCTAGAGCCTGAATACCATTTGGAGAAGACTCCGAGGAGTTGATAAGGTGTGTAGATGTCAGGAGTATGATTGGCTATAAAGGTTGATCGTCGGGTTTACAGCAAATAGATGTTAATTGGCATTTTACAACCTTTTGCTTGCAGTTTGTGTTAAAAGAAGTTACCACAGTGAGTATCAGGTTATCTTAAGCAAGGGGACCGCACGTGATTATGTGTCACTTTATTGATGTAGATATATCCTTTTATTGCACACATAGCACCTTTGAGCTCCCGTTGTGACCTATCCTTATTCACTTTCCCTATTATTTTGTCTTTTTGTTTCGTTGGACTTCCCCCTTGGGATTAAATATATGGGCATGAAGTAGGCTTTTTGGCACAGTTAAGAACTGAGATATGTTTTGGCTATGAATTCCTTGCGCACTGAGCATGTTTTTGATAAAATAAGATTTGTTTCTGTACTTTTTAGATTCAAGCCCCCGAAGAAGGGCCTCCGGCCCGAAACGCATTGGGCAAGATCTAAATTCCTGAATGTTTCAGAGATATTTTGTTTTATGTGACTATTGAATATGAATGTATATCATTAAAGCGAATATGAGTTATTAATCAATATTTTACTTTGTGATTTATGTAATTTGAGAAAAACTATGTATATATTTTTGACAAAAGAATGATTATTGTTTAGACATTTACAGTGCAGTTGCATTGAGTTAAAGTGCACAGTGGTCAGGTCAGAAAGACTTGAAAGAGGGTGGTTCAGATAGTTGGCGTGTCCAGACAGCACGCACTCCACTGTAGCACGCAGAGACAAGTGGAATAAATCTGGTAGAAAACAGAGTAGAATAGGTGTGCTTCACTCGTTTACTACAGTTTAATCCTAGTATCCTCCCACATCTTCCTCTAAAATCCAGTTTAGGGCCGCCACTGTACCTACAATAAACCCATAGTCAGAAGTCTGGTATAATCAAATAAGGTTTATCAGAAACCAGACTTTGGATACACAAGAACTGTCTTGCCACATTCTTACCATCCTTACAAGTGGGCTCCCAGTGTTATAAGTAAAACACAGAGGCAGAACTCTGATGGGACAAAGCAGGGTCCTTTAGCAACAGGACAATGGATACACAAGAATTATCTTAGCATATTCTCTGCCTTTCAAGTGTACCCCAAAGTGTCATATGTGAACCCTATCAAGCAAGCTTTGACATTCAAGCAGGATTTCATACTGTGACGTTAAAAAGGATGTTCACAACCCGCATCCTGCATATTTTACACAGGGCAAACAGTGTGAGGTACTTTGACCGATGGACCAATATCAGTCAGGCTGTCCGTCAATGATTACCGCTGAGGAGCCAGTGGAAGCTCAGCTGGTAGAAACGTGACTGTTCCCCAAACTCTACATAGAGGCAGGCAACAATGCTTTTCATTTGGTGGCATATATTTGCAATAAAAACTCAAAAAAAACACTATTGCACCATCTTGCCAATACCAGATTGATTGACCGGATACTTTTTAGTTTACAGGATGAAGAAACTTCAACTAATATGATTAGAAGGAGTGAACTAAGGACTGTTTCTAGGTATCCTGGGAGTGTGTTTATAAATCAAGTATTATGGTTTTAACACTGGAATATATTGAACAGATTGGTGCCACAAGTCTACTGCCATGCTTGCTCATGCCTCTACTTGATGCTTAGCTTATAATGAACTGCTCTGGACCTAGATAGTGTACAAGTTGAGCCAGTTGTCATCAGTGATCAAGTCTGTTCATTAAGGGATGCCTTTTAATCTATTCACATTCTGCTTTTTAGATTGTTGTTAATATGCCCCTCTCAGGAGACATCTATCCTGCAATATGATATGTCCCACTGATCAATAACAGATGCCTCTATTGCTGTTAGATATAAAAATGAGGAGTATTCAATTGAATTCAATTCAAAAGATATTGTTTTAAGTTAATAAAAACCATAAGAATATTGCCATGTATTCAAATCTACATAAATAACGCAAAAAATCTTCTTGAAATGTAATGCATGATTGCTAAGGATTTCTGAAAATTAAAATACAAGTGTTATTGTATTATTAACACTTAAACCCATAGTAGGTTTATTCAACAAACAGAGATGTTGGCACTTAGGCTTCATATCAATAAAGTGCCACTGTGCTGTTAAAACCTATAAAATCATTTACACTTGTTAACAAATTAGATTTGAATGGTCCTGATGTTAGAATTTCTTGTAGTAGTAAAACCTCATTTAAAAGTTTGGCGCATAAAATCAAGAATTTCATGATGTTACAGTTGATCTGAGGACCAGATGGATTAAGGGCCTGATTACGACTCCAGCGGTCCATAGGACTGCCGTAGTCACGGTGGCGGTCCGTGCACCGCTACACTGGTGGTCAGAGGCCGCAAAATTCTGGTAGTGCCGTTGCGGAACCGCCAAGTATATTAAGAGTTTCCTCAATGTGACCCTTTTCATGGTGATGAACCCACCATGAAAAGGGTGGTGGTGAGGAAACTAAGGGGCCCTAAAGGACCCATTGTTGCCTCAGGGCCTGGTTGTGCATACTGGGGGGCACATGGTGTGCCCCTCTGTCTGTATGCACCCCCTGTTCCTGCACAGTCTATGTTGTGCAGGAACGTGCTTTGGCACTCCTACGGCGGTGTCTTTCTAAGGCTCACATATGAGCCTTAGAAAGGCACCGCCCTGGGACCGTCAAAGCAGAGACGTTTTAAGGCATGGGCAACGTGGGCTCTGGCCCAGGGCCCCAGCCTTTCATGGGGGCCCCCTGATACAGCCAGCTCTGTTCTGCAGAGAGTCTTTCCCTGATGACCTTGAATAATTCTTAAAGGGATTGTTTTAAATATCTTTTCCTATAATGTATTGTTAATGTGAGTGATGTGCGAGTCTATTACAGACATTTTGCAGAGAAATGTTGTGTTTATGTTTCATGCAACACCAAAAAAAAAGTTTCTTATAGATCAAAACAGGACCTCACATATGAGAAATGTGAGGGTGTCATAGCGATTATTTTTAGCAATATTAGTGAGTTGCCGTTGTATTACAATATTGAAAACAAATGTCACTAGCCATGAACATTAGAAGTAAGCACATTTAAAATTTGGACGACTGCACATGTGCACTGTCAGTGACCTGGCCAAAGCGGGCATGAAAGAGCTGAAAATGGATCATAAATTCAAAGCTGTTCCAAAGAGGGGCCCCCGAACTACGTTTGGCCCAGGGCCCCCAAAATCCTTAAGATGTCCCTGCGTCAAAGCAGGACCGCCCGACCTGCATTCCAGTCAGAATTCGGTGGGCGGTCTGACTACGGGTTTGACGGTGTTGCAGCGGGGACCGGCATGGTGGCCCACTGCAACACTGCCAAACTCATAATCAGGCCCTAAGACCATTTATTATAGCTGTCCTGCAGGGTCTGATGCCTCTGTCATTAAAAATGTTTCTCAACAGAAAAACGCATGCATTCTTTAAAAGGGGGCATATACAGACCAGGTGGGTGATGTCCTCCTTTACTGCACTGCATAGTCTGAATGACTTCGGGCCATTGTATTTCCATGATGACTGGTCACCCAGAGAGGGCAGTGTACCAAAACAGGTGACCATCAGTTTCCTCTTAAGGTGCACCGAGTACGTCGTGCTTAGATATGCTGCCTGTTTCAAGATGTTATAAGATTGTAATACCATCCAAGCGTGCGTGCTGTTGGTTAGTAGTTGTTTGCCATTTAAAAGTTCAAGCATTTTTGCCGCTTTGTTTATTGCTTGGCAAAAAGCTGAATAAGGTAAGTTCAAATTCCACAGGTCTGTCGTGTTAGTGATTTCCATTGATGACTGCAAATATTCACTGTATATGGAGTAAGGATCCTGTTGTAATCTTTCATGTATTTAGGTACTGCATCCTTTTTTACCCACTTCTTCCCTTGGTTCCTTCCTCCCTGGTGCTCCCCTCCTTCCCTGTTTACAATGGAATGTTCCACCTAGAGTTGATGTTAGAATGTTGGCACTCTCACTAGTGTGGAGAGTGGATGACCAGAATAAAGAAACTATCCACTTACCTCGTCTTGTCTGTCTTGAGTTTCGAATTTCAACAGATCCTTTTCCAATGACTGTCATAGAGCGTTTTTTAATAGACTCCTTTGGTTTGACCATAGTTCGTACCCTGTTTGATGGTGGAATAGCTTTTCCCTAGGTTTTGTTGCATGAGACCGAATTTCAGGTGAACCTGAGCAGGTGAGGCATTCTGTGGAAGGCCAAACATGAACTTGACTTTTCTTGCTTTCAGAAAAATCAGTAAGAGGTCCCCTTCCCTTTTTGGAGCTTTTGAAAGATGCTCCTCTTCTCAGGAAAAATCAAGAATAGCCCCTTCACTTGATGCCAGGAAGCATTTACCCTTGAGCAATTGTTCTCACCAGTAACAAATCTCACATTTGGAAAGATTTAACTGCAAACGGTGCGTGCAAATTATTTTAGATAAAAAACACCTGGATATTATTAGTTTTATTGTTGGCACAGTCAGATGCCTTCTACTGCTAAGAAATAGGCTAATGATATTATGTCAATGACAGGAGAGTCTACTTGCTGTCAAAATTATTGTTTGGGTCAGTAGATGGTTAATTTAATGCTGTCACAATAAGCAGTCTGAGGTTTTTCCTGTTGTTTCAGAGGTCAGTGTGGGCTTCTACTGGTATGCAAAAAGTTGAAATGTTCATTTAAAGAGTAAGGGGCTGATTACGACTTTGGTGCAGTTGCGCTGGGTCTCTGCCAGCACGGCTGTTCCAAAGCAGCGTAAGTACCGCCCGCCTTATTACGAGTTGAACTCGTGTAAGGCGGACGATCCTTTGCCTTTCCCTTGGCAGTGCCTGGAAAACAGGCACCGCAATGGGAACAGCAAAAAAAGTTCCAGCCCACCATGTACGGTGAAGTCCATGTCGTGCTGGTACTTTGGGGGAATACAGACAGGGGGCACATGTTGTGACCCCCTGAATGTATCCCCATGGCTGGCCCGCTTTGCTCCTACACTGCCAGCCTGGTGTGCAGGAACTCATAATATGCTCAGCAGGACTGCGCCAGTTCTGCTGAGCATGTTACATTGTGGCACAGCTCTGCCACTGCCAGGGAACGACTGTCCCCTGGCGCAGCCAGTGGTCCACCGTCGCTACGACTACATGTAGTCGTAATACGGCGGACGGACTACTGCCAACGCAAGTGCTGTGGTCTTTAGAATAACATGCTCTCCGTTGCTGTTGGGGCGAGACCTGATTCCACTATGAATTCACCCTTGTTGTCAAAGAAAAAACATCATGACAGTACAGCAGTCTATCTAGTGTTGTCCTGCAAATGCCTCAATATCACAATATCAGTAAAATAGTCTCTGTAGAAATAAAAGGTGACAGTAATAGATTGGTCAGTATTTGGACAAATTATAGAGTAAAAAATATCGAGATGCAGAAATATTGAGTTTTAAATATTGTGATACGCAAATATTGCGATTCAGGAATATCGTGGACAAGAATCTCAATTTTCTAAGGTAAGTAATATAGGTGTCAAAAATATCTATGTTGCTAATATCATTTGCAAAAATATCTATGATGTTAATATCAATGTTAAATATATCCATGATGTTAATATCATTTACAAAAATATCGTTGTTCATAATACCGTTTTTTAAATAATTTTTATGTATTTTAGTATATGTTTTAATTGTTTAAGTTATGAATTGTTTGTATAATTATTGTTAATATTTTTTGATATAGTTTGTACATTTTTATTAGTTTTTAAATGTTATTTAATTGTTTATTGTAAGTTTTAGAGTTGTGGTGGGTTGTGGGGTTTGTAGGTGTACAGGGTGGAAAGCAAATTAATTATAATAATTCACAATTAATATTTAATTATTATTAATTATTTAAGTGATAATTAGTTATGTAAACTGTGTAAATAATTTATTTTTAAGTTAAGTTTTAGGCGCAGCATGTGGGGTTTGTACAGATACAGGGTGGGAAGTAAAATTAATCATAATAACTTAATAATAAATTTTTAGTTATTAATAATAAGTTGATAATTATGTAAATTGTGTAATTAATGTTATTTTTAATTTATATTTTTGGTGCAGGTTGTGGGGATTGTAGGGGTAAAAGGTGGGAAAGAAATTGATTATAATTAATAATTCATGTGAAATAATAATTTGCCTGACAATTAATTATGTAAATCGTGTAATTAAGATATTTTTTAAGTTATATATCAGGTGTGGGTGTTGGGTTTGTAGGTAAAAAAGGTGGGAAGTTAATTACATATAAATAATTAATTATATGTTAATTATTAATTTTTGGCTAATTGATAATTATTTATATAAATTGTGCAATTATAATTTTTTATATATATTTTAAGTTCGGGATGTTAGGTTTTAGGGGTACAGTGTGGAAAATTAAGAAAAAATGTATTGATAATTAATTTGTTTTTATTTATTTAATTTATATCATATTTGTTAAGTTATATTTTAGGTGTGTGCTGTTCAGTTTGTAGAGATATAGGGTGGGATGTTGTTTAAGTAATAATACATTAAAAATGTTATATTCATTTATTAAAAATTGTGCTATTTATTACATTTTGGGGCCTATTACGATGGCGGTTGGAAAGCCTGCGACCTTCGGCTGACAAAGATGCAGCCTGTTGGAATTGAAACCGGCCAGTCATTCCAGCTGGCTTCTGACAGGCTCAAGGAGCTGGCTCGAAATCCCAAAGGGCGGGCCTTTCTGCCCTTGGGATTACGATGCAAGGTTTCCGACATGGTTTCCATGCCAGCCTGTCCGACATGGAAACTATGTTGGAAAGTGTGTTTGGGGGTCCCCAGCAGGGCCCCCTTGGGTGCACGGCTTCTGGTTGGAGGCTGAAGGGGCACCCATGGTGCCCCCCTGTTGATCCCTGCACCCCGTGGCAGGCACCTTTAGGTTTCCCTATGGGAGCATGCATTACGGCCGGTTTATGGCTGTAATGCATGCTCTCATAGGGAAATGTAGGAATGTGACCGAACAGTGTTCAGTCGCATCCAAATTTGGCCATCGAAATTGGCCCCTATATGTTAATTGTGTTATGCTTTTTAAATTCAATTACATTTTATTTGTTGGTTTTTATGATTGTGAGAATATATTGTGGTATTTTAATTCCATTAATATTATTTGTTTCAATTGATAATAATTATTAAACATTGTAATAATTATGATATTGTTTGATTTTTGTTAAAGTTTAGACATATACATTTCAAATTTGAATATTTAAATGTTTGGGTTATTTATTAGAGTAGTTAAAATATATTAGTTTGAAGTGAACTACTCAGTCTCTACTGTTGAACTGACTGGAGTGGGAATAGTACATTTTACCCCTCCTGAATCCAACGCTTTCCCTACTGTTACACAGACTGTAGTAGGAATAGTACATTTTAACCTTCCTGAGTCCAACGCTTCACCTACTGTTGCACCGACTGGAGTGGGAATAGTAACTTTTACCCATAGTAACCACCTGATTACAACTTTCTGAATCGTTCCGTATGTGGGATTCCGGCTGTGGACTTCCAGCTGCGCTATTCACTGGCGGTGGAGCGGTGGAGGGGCAATACAATATGCTGAGCGGGTCTGGCGGAGTCCCACCGAGCATATTTCTAGTTCCTCCACCCTCAGCCTTTGCATGGCAGTGAGTCCGCCACGAAAAGGCTGGTGGTGGGGAAACAAAGGGGGCCCTACAGGGTCCCAATTCCCCCGTCATGTGGATGCATTCAGGGGGCACAACATGTGCCTCCCTGTCTGCTTGCACCCCCAGTTCCAGCACGGCATGGACTTCACAGTCCATGCCGTGCTGGAATATTTTTGCCGTTCCCATTGTGGTGCGCTTTTTCAAGTCACCACCGTGGGAATGGCAAAAGGACCGTTCGCCTGCATGAGTTCAACTCGTAATCAGGCGTGCGGTCTTTGCACGGCTTTGGCTGTGCTGTGCCGGCGCAAAGTCGTAATCAGCCCCTAAATCATTATTCAGTAATATCTATTTGTGATAATGCTGAACTTACAAGAAGCTTGTTGTGTCTCCTCCAAGAAGTTGAGAACAATTCATTATCTTTCATAACAATCTCATTTGTTGTGACATTCTGAGCATGCCTGATTAGTTTCTTAAGCACCATATCCAGTACGTCTGACTCATCCTGTGTATGTCTAGCTGCACTAACCCATCTTCAACTACTTATAGAGCTGGTGTGACAGGCAACTTGCACTTTAGACCACACAATGTGGATTTGTTTATGTGTAGCTTTTTTCAGATTAATGCATTTATGATTGAGGGCCTGATTTAGATTTCTGGGGATGGTTTACTCTGTCACAACAGTGACGGATATCACGTCTGCCAAAATCTAAATGCATTATTTCCTATGGGATTTAGATTTCGGCGGATGGGATATCTCACTGAAATCTAAATCAGGCCCTTAGTCAGATCTGGTAGTTATGTGGGTAATTGCATCCACTCCAGGGATACTATTTGAAGCCCTGGTCGCAGGCTTAAATCTTAGTGGGTACATTCTGCCTTTCATCCTTCTGAAGTTGAGAAAGTGTGTAGCATTTAATTAGGTAATAATAAACATCCATTATCTCTCAAGCACACATTAGTAAACCTCCCTGGGAGTGAACATGCTCTCTCCAAATATGTCTGTTACGTTTAGAGTTCAGATGGGGTGGATGTTCTTTGGTTGTTACTAATGGTGCTATTGCAGTTGTTTCTTATACGATTCCTGTGATTTCCAGTAAACAAATACCATTTAACAGTTTTGGATGGCCACACAATATCTACATGTGGATCCAGGCATCGCACGATCTATTCCAGCGTCAACAGTATTTTCAATGTTTTACATAAAAAATGGGCAGTGGAAAATGGGCCAAATGATTGTCGAGGGATCTTTTTAAGAACAATAAAATTAAGGCTAAGGTCCAAAGTTAGGCAGCCAGAAGCAGGTTTTTCTCCTTTTCCGCAGAATTCTCCCTGTGTTTTGTAACAAGTTCATAAACATGAGCTACCAATTTTGAATTTCATTGGTCCTCAGGTTCTGACCATATCTGGTTGACTGAGCTAGCTATTAATTTAAAGCACACTTTTCTTGATCATTAAAAGACCATTTCTAGGCACCAAAGTGTTCATGTATGGGTAAGAAAGTTCAGTAGATGGATGCTTCTATTTGTGTGATCCCTGTGTAAGATGAAGTTTATATAGGCTAAAATCATGATCTGTATTTAACCTGAGGAAGCAGACCACATTTGGGAGGCCACAGAGCAAACGGGCTGCTGGGCCTCAACCATAGTGGTTGAGATTGTTTACCACAGTTGTCCCGGTGTCCAGCATACTATGGCTCTGCAAAATGCTCCCTTTCCCCAACTGTGTTTCAAGGTAGAGAGGGAGAGCATTTAAAGGCTTCTCAGGCATGTAGTGTAGACACAATGATGTATTGTTCAGCGCAGTGCTCATCTTTTGAATAAGGAAAGTTCTTTACTCACAAAGCATAACATAGGGCATCATTACGATGCTGGACAGTCGGACTGCTGCTCGCCATCATTGCAACAGAGGAACGCCCAACAGGCAGGCAGCGGTCCGAGTGGCAAATTACGATTTGACTGCTGAGGTGGTGGTCTGAAAAGAGCTCTCCTACAATGAGGCTTGTGCTGCAGGTCTGGAAAAGGGTTGCAGCTCAACCACAGTGTTAGAGAGCACTTTGTGCACATCCATGCACCGTGTGCCGTCCACCACGTGGTGCATGGCTCATGGTGCATGGATGTGCGTGGGGGCACTAAATCCTTTTTCTCCTTGGGCCACTTTGCAGTGGCCCACAAGGGACGGGCGTCCTGTTTTGTGGCCCCTAATGTCCCTTTCCGACAGACTTTTCATGGCAGTGGGACCACCATGAAAAGGTTGTAGGAAATGGACATCGTGATCCCGACAGCTGTGCCTGCCTCGGCAACATTGGCTGTGGCAACATCAGTCTTTCATTCATCGATGTGTGATTTTTTCAGGAGTTTGATGTGGTTTGCAACCACAGCCATTCATAGAAATTGGGAGATCTATTCCACACGCAGGTAAGTCCTGGCTTTGCTTCCTTGCTGTTGCTTGCTGTCTCTGGCTAGTCCCCAGAATGGGAACATACTGGGCTTCTCTTAGACAGTATCTTCTCCTGCAAAGACAGGCATGCCCCTTCCTTCTCTCAGCATTCAGACTTCTAGGCTCTAAATTGACCAAAATCTCCTCTAGCCAAAAGTACCAACCTCAGGTGATATCTCCTCGCCTCTGGCACCTGCTCTGTCCAAACAGGAGTCCTTGGAGTATTCAGCTCTCTCTCTTGGTAATGAAAAATGTGGAACTGGAAAAAAGACAATGATTTGGATCCCACTTGTATGCACATTTTACAGACAGTAGATGTGGATCTACTTACTGGCTAAGGTTTCAGACCTGGATTAGGTAGGTTCTCATTCAAATGTCATATTCTGGCTGTTCCCCACACAGAGCCTTTGTCCAAGGTGATGGCTCTCACAGCAAGTGTATATGATGATGGATTCAAGCAGAAGTATCCGACGCAAGGGCACAATGAAGTGTGAGATCTCTGCTCCTGGCTAGCTTCCACTTCTTGGGGAAGCTGTATCACCCTCAGCCGTGTGCAATGCTAAACCAAGGGCCAACCCAAATGGATCCCTGTACTCAGACTCTCACCACACACAGAGTCCTATTACTGTACATGTGCCACTCACTTACTGCACATACACACACTGGACACACACATGGATTATCAGCTCAAGGATCTGGAGCTCA
This sequence comes from Calotriton arnoldi, assembly GCA_963921515.1. Taxonomy (NCBI): domain Eukaryota; kingdom Metazoa; phylum Chordata; class Amphibia; order Caudata; family Salamandridae; genus Calotriton; species Calotriton arnoldi. The sequence goes on along the minus strand of CAWUFW010015418.1, from coordinate 140,618 downwards.
CATAATAACAAACCTTTACATGAGAGGGGTCTGTACACTATTCTCTCCCTGATACAGAGAAATAGGTCTGGTAACACTACTAATTCACAAAACTCAGTACGTTGTCACCACCGCTTTATGCGACTTACTCAGGGGCATGGACATTAGTCCTATTCTCTCCATGATGACACACTTTGTGAGCCCCTCAAGATCGCAGAACTGGTTCTGGACTTTGCCTTATCCAGGGAAAGGCCTAGGCCTCTGCACACACGCTAGATAAGCATGGTGCTAGGCTCAAACAAAAAGTCAGTGGCACAAGCAGTGGGGTACTCTGGGAAGGGATAAATATTAGTTCACCATGCAGGAAGGATTCCTGTTCCTACAGGGAGTCTTACAAAGAAAGTACCCAATGCAGTGCAGAAACTACTGTCATTCAAAGTGGAAAAAGGCCACAGTAAGTGGAAGAAAGCACTACACGAAAACCTATTTGTCTTGCCATCTGAGTCATCTACAGTCCTGCTTTCAAACTTTTTCGGCTGGAGAATCCTGAAGCGGAACTCTGTGTGCCAACGCAATCACGAAATTTGCTGCTTCCATTTATTTCGAATTTGCTGAGACTTTAATCCTAAAGCACTGAAGAATCGCATGTTTTGAATTGAAGCTTAACAGCAACTAAAAAGTCTTCAATAAAAGTTTGTAGAGGATGCTAATAAGGACGGACTCCACCTCTACCAGCCACTCAATTGGACTAAAGTGAAGCAAATTGCAGGCCACGGTGCAGCTCTTTAAACTTGAAACACAATAGGGCTTCAGGAATTTGATCAAAGATAAAACATGACATAGACCGGACCCCGAGAGATTTCAGTCACCACACGTAAGTCTCCGACAAACTAGATAGACTTCGCTTACATGGGTGAAGGGATTACAGGAACCAGGAACAATTTGAATATCAGACGGCCATGTGGCAGTCTCTCTCAGCCGATAAGCCGTGTCTCTTTGAAGTGGCTCTAAAGAGAGGTAAAGTCCTTAAACCTGGAAAGTTCACAGCTCTGAATCTTATCAGTGTCGGCCAGGTCTCAAGGCTGCCTCCGAAAGGAGGAGTGCGGGTATGATTGTAGGGCTGGAGAATTTTTTTTTTATCTTGTACAACTTGAGTAACTGCTTCCTTTATCTCTCATGGCTGGAGCGAACGGCTGTGTTTAATATCTCTGCACTGCTCGTGTGCCGTTATTATGACAGGTCGCTATCAGGAGCGAGAGTTCATTAGCCGGCTCCAATCACACAATGCTGGGACTCCATGCTCGCCTTTCGTCCCCGGCGGTTGTATAGCTCTCCACCTCGTATTTAGAGATGTTTAAGATGTCTTTATTAGAGGTACTTTGGAAGTGTCACGGGAGATAAGAGTCACTTAACAAAATTATGATCTGAGTATGCCTGCTATCAGTGCCAGAGAGGCTTTGTTCTTTTAACTCATTGCTTTGAAAAAAGATATTACTTCCCGAGAGCTAACAGCTTGCCGCTGTCAGGGTGTTTTGCTTTTGGACTCTATCAGAGCATCAGACGATTCACTAACATTGTATAATGTCTCCTTTCAACACCATAATCTATTGGCCTTTGTTGAATTCTTTGCTTCGAGCTCAAACTTGTTCACTGAAAAGGAAATCTTGGCTAGCAAAATCCACATACATGAGCATTATTCATGTTTTAAAATTCATAAATATGGTCAAAGAGGGTACTTGGAGATCCATGCAAAATGTTTATAATGGCCCTGAAATTCGTGAAATCTTACATTTTCGCGAGGTTTTGCAGGTGTGAAATTTCACTCACCTTTTTCGCACAGAATATTGGTTCGAGTAGAAAATGTCTTGCGGGAGAGAAGATACTTCTCAACTCAGTATTGCTGCTATATGACATAAGTTATGAACTCAAGTTAAGCCGCCATGTTCAATTATCATGCAAGTTACTACAAAGTTAGTTTTACAACATTTTGCATACTATTGCATAATTTTTGTGAAACTTTAAGAAAAAATCTGATTTTGCATGGCCCTAGTTAATTGTCGTGCCGTGGGGCAGGAAAGGAATTGCACACAGTGATAGAATAGCGTAACAACAAAGTTGTTCAATTCCAATTGAAATCCTATTAATAACAATTATATGTAACATTCACTGGAAAAATACTTTATTTAGGGTTTAGTTAAAGCTGACCGAGAGAATAGTGCCTACAAAACAAAATGTCAGCAGACAGGAAATAAAATATTGAAGGTAATATATAATCAGCTACCTCATTCTTCTCTTTCCTATCATGAATGGACCACTGGGGCAGCAGTAGGTTGCCACTGTTATATATTTTAAGACATAAATCAACCTCTCCTGGGTGAGGTGGACAGGAGTAACAGGGCAAAAATAAAGACCTCAACCCTTGGTCAAGGGTGGCAGAGGTGCTGGATATTAGTCTATATACCCAAAGTGGGAAGGAATCGCTGGCACACATTATAGCTATCCGCTCTGCTGGGCTCTAATTAATCACACATCCCACGGGTGTAGCTGAAGTGTTCATCTATTATTATGAGGTCTTGTACAGCTCAGAAACTACTGACACTAGACCACTAGTGGAGGCATTTCTTCAATCACTACAAATCCCCATATTGTTACCTGCTTACAGAGCAAAATTTGCTAAGATTCTTGCGACCTAACTAGGCAGGGTTATCTCGTCCCTGGTTCCTTTCTCTACCAATGGGGTTTGTGCCAGATGCTCTTTTAGACATCACCTAGGAATTTTGGCACCCCTCCCATTACAGAGTAAAATGAATCTCTCAAAACCACTGGCCATGTCACTGGATGCTGAAAATGTATTTCAGAAGACTCAATGGGAATACCCTTTTAAGACTCTAGAGAGGGAGCTGGCCTTGGGTGTGACTTTGTATCAGTCAGCTGGCTATACACCACCAAATGTGCAACAGTCAAATAGGACATGAAAATATATTTTTTTAAGCTGATGACATTTAGTAAATTTACTTAAGCCCGATATTTCCATACCTGCACTGATGCCTGTTGGACTTGACCCTTTCTACAGGGTTGTCCCCCAAATTTTTGCTTTCACATTCCTGTGTCCTGCACCCGTTTCTGTTGACTTTTAGGACTCTGCACACTTTATCACTGCTAACCAGTGATAAAGTGCTTGTGCTCTCTCCCTTAAACATGGTATAATTGTCTTACACCCAATTGGCACCTTCAATATACTTGTAAACTGCTAGTAAATTGGTACTACCAATACTCAGGGCCAGTAAATAAAATGCTACCAGTAAGCCTACAGCACTTATTGTGCCTTTGCAGCCTATGTATGCAGCTTTAAACTGCCATTTCAACCTGGCAAAAAACTTTTTGTCAGGCCTAAACCTTTTTTAATACATATAAGTCACTCCCAGGGTAGGCCCTAAACAGCACATAGGGCAGGGTACAGTGTACTTAAAAAGTTGGACATGTACTTTTAAGTTTTACATGTTTTGGTACTGAAAAACTCTTAAATTCGTTTTTAAGTACTGCAAGGCCTGCCTATCCCATAGGATAACATTGGGTTACCTTCTTACAGCTAATAAGTGATAACATTCCTTTGGGAGCATGTAGGAAGGTCAAGTTTGAGTGTCTAAATAATTATAGTTTAAAACACTGTATAATGGTAAAGTCAGATTTTAAAATCACAATTCTGAAAATACCATTTTTAGAAAGTTGGCATTTTCTGGTCCTAACCATTTGGTGGCTGCAGGCTGTATCCTGGTTCACATGGCTAGGTGTAGCTGGTAGTTGGTTGTTGTGTATTACTCCCAGACAGTAAGACAAAGGGGAATAGGTGTTGGCAATTTCTGACTTGATGGGGGGGTGGAGCTGTCACCCATCACACTTGCACACCATAAAAACTCTGCCTCAGCACACTCACAGAGGGTTTCACACTAGTCAAGCTGGGGCCAGGGCAGGGAGGCAGGAAATTCCAGACACCTCTGTAGGGGGAGGACTCTAGATGTTTCTCCTACTTCAAAGAGGGCAAGTGTACATAATGGTCCCTGGGACCCAACTCTTCAGTACATCCCTTGGCCTGTGGATACTACAGAAGATGCCCTGCTGCTCTGCTGCTTGACACTTGCCCTGTTTGCTTAGATGAAAGACTGGACTGGTCCCTTCCTCTCAGGCTGAGTGACACCAAGTGTCTGCTGACTCACAGTCTGTATGAGCTACAGGGACTTAGCAAGTTCCAAAGGCCTCCCTGCAACTGCCCAGTTGACCCGCTGCACTGGACCAGCCTGGACCGGCAACTGAAAAAGCCTGAACCCTGCTTGCCTCTACTGGAGTGAGTTCCTAATCCCTAAGTGGTGCCTCCCCAGGTGCTGGGCCCTTGACTGGCATCAGATGGAGCGCTTGCTACCTAACTGAAGGCTCCACCAAATCGGACACCAAGTGACCCAAACTCCGCAGCGCCCTGAAAAGCCTTGTTGCACAGCTGCAAGCTTCATCAGAACCGACACAGAGCAATGCAAAGCCTTGCTGCACAGCTGCCAGTCTCATCGGAATCAATGGCGAGTAATGAAAAAGCCTAGCTGCACAGCTGCCAGCTTCATTGGGACCTAGGTGATGTTAGGCCGGGTCTGGTGGTTTAGTGGACTAATGTGCCCACTGTAGGGGCCGATGTTCGACCTCATGGTCACAGGTTTAAATCCCGGCGGGTCCACTCCGCCTTTCATCCTTCTGAGGTTGATAAAATGGGTACTATTGAGTTAGGTAACAATAAACATCTGTTATTCAGTGCCACGATACCCTTCTGGGTGAATGTGCACTTTACAAATGCACGTTATGTTATGAAGCCCTGCATAGCCTCACCGCACAGCTCATTGGATTTGATGGACAGAGATGCAAAGCCTTGCTGCACAGTTGCATCAAAACCTATGCCAGCCAACGTAAAGCCTTGCAAAGCAACGCCGCGCGCCAAGGACATATAGTACAATCCTCAGCGGGGCAAACATGGTCCTCTGCCTGGCCTGCACTCCATTGCAGTTGGCTGAATTTGTGACTTTGTTCAGGTCTAGTGCAGCCAGATAATCTCAGTTGGCGCTTTGTGCCTTTTAGGACTACTTTTATCTAAATATTTAAAATTGCATATCTCCAGTTCTACTCATTGTATTCTTATCGTTTTGGCTCAAATTGTTTTAATAAATGCTACTCTATCTTTCTAAATTGGTGTGGGATTTTTCTTGAGTTATGTTTCCACTTAATATGCATTTTAAGTGCTGCATCAATACTTTACACATTGCCTCTAAGTTAAGCCTGACTGCTTTTTTGCCAAGCTACCAGTGGGCAAAGCACAGGTTAATATAGGTTTGCTTGTATTTCACCCTGACAAGAATTGTGGTTGCTGTTTGAGTACGGTGTCACCCCCCTCAACCAGTAAGCCAATTTCATACAGTGCACCTGATCTGCTCATTTGTTTAACTTTTCAGGCACATAATAAACTGAGGTTAATGCAAAGGACTGCCAATGTCACATACCACTACCAAGGCATGCCTGGGCAACCAACTTATGCAATGGATACTCAAAGGCCTCCAATACCTGGGCATTCACCTAACAGAGGCCTTAAGTGATTGTTGGTGGACAATGTTGCATCTGAATTGAGAGGAAACCCAGGCTCACGTCTCCAAAGTTAATAGTGCATCACCTGGAGAGGCCCTAGCCTCCCAGACATGTTGCTGTACTACTTGACTCACAATCTTTTGCAATTGCTGTGCTTCTTGCTTGGCCTGACCCAGTAGGTGGCAATTAAACAAGGTATTCTAAGATGCCTGAAAGATGTTCTCCCAAATTACTTACAAATCACCAACACCCTGATAGCAATAGCCCTATCCTATGGTCACTATTTGCTTACTGTAAACTGGCTCATAACCAGTTAAAGATACACTGGCTAGTCCACTATTCTACACCCATATTGCGAAACACAGATATTCAGTTGAATGGGCAGACTTTAAATTGGGTGTAGGCTGGGAATTTCGAATCCTAAATATCGACAGGATAGAATATCGTTACAACAATATCGAGGGATAAAATATCGAATAGTACCTTTCTATATATTTTTTATACCTAACTCCACATACAACTACCTTGATGATATGTATATCTTCAAGGTATATAGAGGTGGAGTTAATAATAGCAAATTTTTACATCCCTCTGTGCACTTACCTTTCGATATTTTGTCCCTCAATATTGTTGTAATTATATTTTGTCCATCGATATTTGGGATTCAATACCACCTACTACACCCCTCAATTTGGCTAAGTGGTTGGAGAATGGGATACTTTTGGTTTTGGTTCTCATGACCAAATATTTGGGGGCAAATATAGCCCCTAATGGATTGCTAGTTTCTAATTCTCCCGCTTTTCCCTGGATGACCCTGTATTCAAGCGCGAATGGTCCCTGGTGGCATGGAAATGTACCAGACACCTGCTTGTTTTGATTATTAATACATCTGAATGCCTGACTGAGGCTTTAACTATCAAGATTACGATAGTGGAAAATGCCTTAAAGTCAGGGACCCTGATCTCAACCTCTTAGACTAAATTAGCTGAGATTACTAGCGTGACTAATGAGCACAAAGACTTTTTGATGAAGCAAAAAATCAACAAGCTTCAGAAGGACATTAAAAGATTTGATAAGGAGAAGGTCTATCCTTTTCTAAGGGAGAACTATCCAATAGGTGGGAACACTTCCTCTATGGAGAGTAGCTCCTCACGCCAAAGAAACTCCTTGTTCAGTAGCACTTCGAGTTCAGGGAGTTGGGGGATTGATGAGGCCCAGTGTGGTCCTCCTCCCCCTCCCCCCCATTTGGTCATGGGATGGCCCCTTATCAGGGCCCCCCACTGATGTGGCCCCAGCCTTATCCTATGTACACCCAGTACCCCCATTAGGCATTTCCACCACTCTACCATCCACCTTTTTAGGCAGAGTTTGGGAGAGAGGGTGAGGAAAAAGAAGAGGGGTACCACAGAAAAGGGTGCTGTGGCAGGAACCACTGACAGAGACTCAACGACAAACAAGGAGTCAGACCAGCAATCATAACAAAACAAGCTCATAGTGAATCTCTCTGATAGAGCCCTGTCTAATACTGAGATGGTGGTCCTACACAAAGATCTTGGCTTTGGGCCTACGCCGAGAATTGATACATTTCGTACCATCGGTGAGCTACAACAATTCTTTCAGAAAATATGTCTCAAAGCATTTTTTCAGGGCAAGCCTAATATTGATACTTTCGATTCGGGCCTCCGGAATCCTTCTACATTCACACCTGCATCAGGTATGATTCCCCACAAAATATTAACATTTGAACAGGCTGTCCTTAAGGAGTTGGATATACAGACCTGTAGGTCACCATTCCACAATATGTCTAACTGAGAACTGATTGCCATGCAGTCTTTGGCTAATGACACCCAGATCACCATAAAACCGGCTGATAAGGGAGGCGCCATTGTCATCATGAAAACTACTGATTATGATCATGAATGTCATCGTCAACTTTCTGATAGGCCATACTTTACACCTATCACTCAGGATCCTACAAAGAGACTGAGCACCATTATCAGCTACTTGGTAGCTTCTGCTTAAGCAGAAGGATGGCTCGCAAAAATGAGGCTGATTTCCTGGTGAATGCCAATCCTAGGATTCCCTATTTTTATGTCCTCCCCAAAATACATAAGGGTACCACACCACCACCAGGCAGAACCATTGTGTCAGGGATAAGGGGAGAGGAGTTGGCCTAACGGTTAGGGCATCCGACCTCGAATCTGGGGAACTGGGTTTGAGTCTCGGCAATGACGCCGAACATCCTGTGATTCTAGGCAAATCACTTAATCTCCCCGTGCCTAACAAAAATGAATGTGTGTCCTAATGTAACGTAACTGGTGCTATGTAAAGTGCTCTGATACCCGATTCGGGTCAAGTTTGCGCTATATAAAACTCTGCAAAAAAAATAATAAATAAGGTCTCTACTTGAGCCCCTGTCCTTATTTTCTGATCACTTCTTACGCCCTCGAGTGACCAGGACCCCCTTTTCCTAAAGACTTAGGATGTGCTTAATCTCACTGAGGAAACCAATGGTACTACCATGTAGACCTCCTGGTCACTCTTGATGTGAAGGCTTTTTATACTAACACTCTGCAAGATGCCACCTTCGAAGTAGTAGAGAATACCTTCCTGTTTGAAGCATTGACATCCCCCATCCAAGTGAGTTTTATTCTTGAATGCGCTACTTTGCACTCAAAGAAAATTTCTTCCAGTTTCAAGATCAGCTATACCACCAAATGTAGGGCACATCGATGTGCAGTACATTTGCCCCAAGTTTAGCCTGTATTTATATGTCCAACTTTGAAAAAGAAAGAATTCTAGGCGATGATAACCCTCACTCGGCCCACATCATTGTATGGTGCCGTTATATCGATGACATACTTTTTTTTTGGCAGGGAGACATGGAAACCTGTATCTATTTTTGCGAATGGATCAACCCTTTGAATTCCTTCCTGAGATTCACTAGGAACATCTCCACTGAAAAACTTCCTTTCCTAGATTTGTTGATCTTCTTAGAAGGAGGCCGCATGCATACCACTATGTACAAAAAGCCCACGGTCTGCAACAGTCTTCTTCATTCTGAGAGTCATCATCCGAAACACCTGAGAGATCGTCTGCCGTTTGGACAGTTCTTGCGGCTTCACCGTAACTGTAATTCCACCAGTGACTATGACTCCGAAGCACGTACGTTGACTGCTAAACTAGAAGGATGCAATCCACCACGCGTGGTTCAGGTGGAGTGCAAAAGGGCATAATATCAACAGGGCAGCATTGTTGGAATCAGGACTATGCACTCCAGATGATGTTCTTACCTGCGTGACATCGTTTCCCGCTCAATCCAATAAAATATAGAAAATCATCAGGAGACACTGGGCCATACTAGAAATAGGGGGGCATATTAGCAAGACCCACGTTAAAATTATCGCCGTTTTAGCGGCAGGAAACTGCCGCTAAAACGGCGATAATGAAGCTTGCTAATATGCGTTATAGAATTCAATAGAAGCCCAGGTTAGATGTGCAGGACATCTAACCTGGGCTTCTATTGGAATTCCATAACGCATATTAACAAGCGATAATTTTAACGTGGGTCTTGCTAATATGCCCCAGGGTCCCTTAGTCTACCTGCTCCATGATTTACTTTTAAACATACAAACAATATTAAAGATACTATCATACACAATAGACCTAGGGCTGTCGTTAAATCTACCTAACAGCACCTATGGGATCTACCTCCAGTAATTGGACATTAAACATTTAGGCATGACCACCCGGGCAGTAAAGACTAGAATCATGGAACACCGCAGTGGTATACACTGCATAAAGACTACCACCAGAATGAGCACACATTACCTTGAGACACAACAATCCCATGATGGCTTACATTGGACAGTGTTAGAAGCCCATCCACAGATGACTAAGAATTGTCTGTTCCATAGGGAACAGAAATGGATTTTCTGTAAGGACAAACATATATCAGGGCTCAAAGAGGAAATCCCTTGGGGTGAGATGTCCACATAATGCCCCTTCAGAAGCATTGGTCCACATAATGCCCCTTCAGCCGCATTGGCTGTATAGCCCACATTTTTTTTGTCTTCAAACTCATCATTCAGGGACACCTTTCCAGAGCTTATCACAAAACTCTTACCCTGGTTTAGCACACCTATGGCACCAGACATGTTACTACTTCAGGTCACCCTTTGCGCAGTCTAGGGACCATCTCCCCACTTGGTCCACCTCCCATATGTGCTACAAGTTGCCACATGAGCTTAGACTGTTTATTTAACTCTGGGTGGAATACAGCTGCTGTCATCCCTTTGCCTCATCTCTTGTGAACCAGTCCTTCCCCTCTACACCGTCGTTAAGGCAATACATGCAGGACGCTGCCATCTGATTACTGAATACAGAATATATCTGTCTTTGAATTTGCGCGTCCTTTCAAAGATGGCGCCCATGGTTTTACACCTTCTGACCGGTCTTTTACCACTACCCTTCCACTTGGGATGTGCGATTCACTGTTATAACCGTCCCGTCTGTTTTACCATATACTATTTTGAGGCATAGCCCACTTGGCCATTTACTTTTATTTTATTATTTTTATTTGCTGTTGCTGCCCGATCTTGCACCCTGAGTGCTATATAGTTTAGTGTGCAGTGCCTCATCCAATATGGCGCCCGCACCTGAACGAATGCTCAAGTAACTTGCATATTGTCTGGTTGCCTCCACATGGAGGCACCTGTTCCCACTTATGAGCTGCATGGTCGGGCTTAAAAAATGCTGCCACTCTGCTAGTGAGTTACCTTTCTGGTAGCAGAGCTGTGGGAAGGTTGTTTGCCAGCCACGCGTTCAACGAGCAGTGAGTATCATTCTGTGTGGACCCACCACGATGTGTCCCTTATTACTGTAATGACCAGTTGGCCTCTAAATGTGTGCCGTTGTAAATTTCTGTAAACTTCTACGGTCTCTTGTTTTTTTTTAGGTGGCTTGATGTCATTGCTACCCGTTGTTGGGTTGTAGTAGTTCCCCCTTATGCTAATTCCTGATGGTCTATCATTTTGACTTTTGTCCCAGTACTGCACATTAGTGCTGTTATTTTCTATTTTCTGGTTGTTGGGTAGCACCTGTCCTTCAACTTTGTGGTTGTTTGCTTGCTTGTTTATTTAATGATGTAGTCCTTTTAACCAACATTTGTTCCTATGGTCAATCCATGCACACACCTCTGAGGTGGAGGTGAACTTAGCATGGTGAGCTTTTGATGTACAGCATGCTTGATTGCTTTGTTTTATTCTTTTTTAGGTCGGTCTATTAAATCAGAAGGTATACTTTAGACTTTTCTGATTAGTGTTGGGTATGGTTCTTAATCTCTGGCACTCTTTACCCACCCACTTTTGATTAGACCAGTATCTTGGTCCTGATGAATTGCTGTGATCATTTTTTGACATTTAATAGACAAGAAACATGTTGACCTTCACTTAATCCTTTAGAGTTAGTGTGGAGCATTGCATCCATCTCTAGCCATTCTGTTTTTATTCCTAACAAAGGGGCCCAGATATTAAATTGGTTTTGGGTTACTTTTAATTATTTTTAACTCACTTTACACCAGACTACTCACTTCATCACATTTACACCGCACCTCACTTTTCACATCAGCAAAAAATCAACAGAACTCTGGCAAATAGGCCCCCTTTGGGGCCCGTTGGGCATTGCATTGCCGGCTCATCAAGGAGCTGCCCGATGATGAGACATGACACCCATCTGGGTGTGTGAGGGCCCTTGCTCCTGAGGGATCAGATTCCCCGATCTGACGCCTCAGGTCCTCCCAACCGCTTTTTCTATCTCTCTGCTAGGAACTACACCTTTCGATTGACATTACCTAATTGGGGGCGTGTATGCTGGAGCTTTATTTGTGCTTTGTCCCTCCTTTATAGAGACTGTAAGATAAAATCTCACAGATCATTGCAATCAGGCTTCTGTCCATGGCGCATTTGGCCATTTTCCATGATATCACATGTGGAAGGGTTGTCAGTCCACAGACAACCATAGCTACCAACCTCACATGTGGTTGGAAAAATGCATTTATCCTGAGGAACTGGCATCAGTTTGTTTTAACCATGATAGATGAGTGGTTCTTGGAACTTCTGTTAATAGCCTTTTGCGAGGGCATTGTTTACAAAATTAGAGATTAACTAAGGAATATTGATGGCATAAAGAGGATACTTCAGGGACCTCCGCACTGATGACCATTAGAAGTCATCTAGCCCTGCTCCTTTTTCTACTCCACTTGCACTTTTATGCACACTGCCTCTAGAATTTCTTTAAAATAATGGATCCCTTTACCCCTACTTGATATTCTTAGTTTGAGATTACCCTCCTTTCAGTCCTCAGGGCTCTAGGGGCCATTACTGGGATACACTTGAAATTCTTGTTGGTTGACTCGTCTTGATTGATTTCTTTGAAGCCTTGAAAAAGTCGTTGAGTGCGATGAAACACGTGTCGGCTGTCATTGAGCTTTAATATGGAATAAAAACGAATGAAACCAACAACCTGGTTGTGTGTACCTTTTGCTGATTGAAGCTGATTCTACTTGAACGGGCTCGTTAGAGTGACGGGGGAGACATCGTTTACAACGAATGCGATACAACGCATTCCATTACAACGCGGTCGTTACAACGACCGTGTTGTTACATCGCAAACCATTACAACGCAAGTCGTTACAACGACTTGCTGTAGGGGGCAGAAGGTGTTGGATTTTAAATCAGAAGGTGTTGGATTTAAAATCCAACACCTTCCCTACTATTGCACAGACTGGAGTTGGAATAGTAAATTATACTATTCCAACATCCAGCGCTCCCTACAGCAAGTCGTTGAAACGACTTGCGTTGTAATGGTATGCGATGTAACATCGCATATTCAGTGACGGACCTTATCATTGTGAATGTGGTGGTGCTCTGGTCATTCTTCAAACATTTTGTGTGGATACGGAAACTATTTGAGTTCCTAGTAGGTTTTGGTATTTAAATTGTTGCAATGGGCTCTCGCTGAGGCTAATAATGGCCTTTTGATACTGCCTGTCTGGGGAAGGCCACTCATTGTTGGACTTCATGTCCTGTTCTCATTTGTTATGTTTGCAATTCTCTACTGATTGATCAGCTAGTGTAAACTTGTTAGATCTACACTCTGACTGTTTACTCTGTAAGACCTGGACTGCATCCAGTTAATGCTGTTTGGCTATTAGAATTATGGTTTGATTGTTATATACTAAATTTTAGAGTGTATTTGCTCTGGAAATAGTAATTTATTATCCTAAAAAATAAAGATTGCCAGAAATAAAACCCAGAAATTATTACTTGCAGCATCTTAATATGATATGTAGGGCTATGTTTTCCCCCGAGACAACACTGTTAAATGTTGTACCTTGGAGACCCCTTGATACTCTAAATGTTTGTCTCCACGGGTCAACTCTGCACACGTTAGCCGTTTATTCAAACTTAAATATCTTTGGGAATTAAGGGGCATATTTGCAAGCCCTCCCCACCACCGGAGCATCAGTTTGTTTGACGCTCCGGTGGTGCAGTGCCAATTTCCATATTTACAAGGTAGAGCTAAGCCACTTTGCGTGGCTTAATGCCACCTTGTAAATATGCCCCATTCCTCTGCAGTCCTCTGCGGCAAAGGGGCATGCAAGGGTGGTGCTGTGGGTGTTCCACCACAACACCCATTGCTTTTTGATGCTGCCCCAGATTTACAAGGCAGAGGCAGCGCGAAAAACGAATGCCATGGAATACCAGGCATTAGAATGGCACAAATTATTCATTCCTCCTCATTTTTTGCTCTTTCCATGTGTGCTAATGTTCAAATCGCCATTGTTGATTGTTTATGTTCAGGAAGGTGTCCCTTCCTGCACATAAACAATCGTCCCTGCACCACAGGCACCCTTGCAATATTGCTGCAGGGTGTCTGCGCCAGTGCTAGGGGAAACACAGGGGTACACCGTATTCTTGTGAATACAGTGCATCCCTGCGTTTTTTTAAATGTGGGAGAGCGGCGCTTCCAAATTTGGCACAGCTCTGCACTCCGACATTTTATTGTAAATATGTACCTAAGGCCCTCATTTATGAAAAGTGACGCATCTCTGTGACAAAACAGCGATGCGTCACTTTTCATTGCGCCCTCCTTGCGACACCAATGATGCGACATATTTACAGTATGAAGCATCATGTCGCAGGAAGTTACAGATATGTCAGTATTTCTGACATATCTGTAGACGCAAAAATGACGCATTGCTGGAGTGTTTCACTAAAGTGACGCAACTCCAGCAATGGGTCATTAAACATGGGCAAGTCCCATGTTAAATGTGCCTGCGTCAGTCTTACGCCTGCCATGAGGCAGGCGTAAGATATTGACGCATTCGCTTCCTAGAAGTGGCGCAGTGAAATCTTATAGATTTCACTGCGTCACTTCTACGACCCTTTCTTGCGTCGGAACGCCCCCCCTGCATACATTATACCTGGCGCAGGTATAATGTGGTGCAGGGATTTACAAAGTGACGCATCTACCTAGATGCCTCACTTTGTAAATATGGCGCAACATGGTGCATTTTTTACACAGCTGGTACGTCACAAAAAGTGATACACCGGCGGTGCAAAAGTGACGCAAGGGCCCATAAATAAGCCCCTAAGTTTTTTGTAAACTTAATGATATGTTTGAGTAATTCATACTTCTTTTTAAAGCATTTTAAGTGAATAATTCTCAACATTGCACTGAACACTTGAACATTTTCATGTCAGGTCTCTCCTGAGACAGTGCATGTGATTTTGCTTGCGATAATCTATTGTCTCTAGCAAAATAATCTGAAAAGAGACTTTTAGCCCATTATTACTTACCATTGGCTGGCCTCATTGTCAATCTTATTTTCTTCCTTTTCATTGGTGTGTGTCAATGCTGGTCAGCTTCACGTTATCGCAGTGTGTCTTTGTTTGCTTCCCTGGAGCATGAACAAGTACTGAATGATTTCTTGATTACTGTTCTTCCGTGCTTCTTGTGCATGAATTGTGGAACTGTTGCAGACAATTTGAAACCATCAGAGGTGAAGAGTGCGCTTCCTAGCATTTCCAAGATTTCAACACAAACTATTAGCATTAACGTAACTTTGCGGCATGTGACCAATTTCCAAAACATACATATCAGCTGCCTGCCATTTTTATTGATGATGAAGCTGTAAACATACTCCCTTCATTTAAGACTGTTGCCATACAGTATGCGTTTTTCTGAATTCATATTTGCCAATGTGTCACATTTACTTATTTGTTGGCTACCTACTCAACATCACGCGTGCAGTGATTTCAAATGTTTTATGCTTCGCCCACCTACCTTTACCTCTAACCACCCCTAGACCCTAAATTCACCCTTGCCCCCACCCTCCCCAAACCTTAAAATCACCCTTACCTCCCTTTATCTCTTTCCACTCTTAAACTGAAAATTCACCCCACCTCCCTTTACCTCTACCCACTTCTGAGCCCTCAAGTTACCTTTATTTCCCTGTACCTGTACCCATCCCTAACCTCTAAAATCACCCTTACCTTCCTTTACCTCTGCCCACCCCCAAACCCTAAAATCTGCCTTACCTCCCTTTCCCTCTAACCACACCTGAACCCTCAAGTCACGCTTACTTCCCTTTACCTGTGCCCACCCCGAACACTCGAGTCACCATCAACTCTTTTTACCTCTACGCACCTCTGAGCCTCAAGTCACCCTCACCTCACTTTACCTCTACCTAACCCAATCAAATCAAGTCACCCTCACCTCCCTTTACCTTTTACCACCCCATAACCCTCAGGTCACCCTCAGCTCCCATTATCTCTACAAACCCCACAACCCTCAAGTCACCCTCACCTCCTCTTACCTCCACCAACCCGTGAGCTCTCAAGTCAACCTCACCTTCCTTTAACCCTACTCACCCCCTGAGCCCTCAAGTCACACTCACTTCCCTTTACCTCTACCCACCCCTGAAACCTCAAGTCACCCTCACCTCCATTTAATTCTATCCATCCCTGAGTCCTCAAGTCACCCACACTCCCGTTATGTCTTCCACTCTGAATCCTCAACTCACCCTCACCTTGCTGTCCCTCCACCCACCTCAGAACCCTCAATTTACCCTCGCCTCCCTTACATCTACCCACTCCTGATGGCTCAAGTACCCCTCATTTCCCTTTACTTCTACCTATCCCAAGCCCTTAAGTTACCCTTACTTCCGTTTACCTCTGCCCACCCGAGCCCTCAAGTCACCCTGATCTCTTGTTAACTCTACCTAGTCTGAGCTTCAATTCACCCTCACCTCCCTTTACCTCTAAACACCCACGAACACTCAGTTACTCCACCTCCCTTTATCTCTACCCATCCCTAAACCCTAAAATCACTTTAGTTAAATTGTATAAAACGTATGTTATTTAGAAAAAAATTCTTACCCATGCTGTAAAGGACTGCACATGGTACTTTCCTCCATACTACTTACCTGTGTGGTAAAGACCGTGTGTTGAAGGTCCTGCATGGTAAAGGCTGCATGGAAAAGGCTGTTTCCCCACCCCTCCCTTAAAAACTCTCCTGCGTTCACCCTAGTGCCTTTAAATGTTTTGGGGGCACTGTCATTTGTTTTATTCCCTTCAATATTTGGCTGGCACCTTCATGTCTTTGACGATTTGCCCCCTCCATCCCCTTTTGTCCCATACCCTAAACTTTAGGTATCATGTGACACAGCACATGCCATGTCGCTTGCAAGACATTTTGTTTACTTACAGGGTGCTTAGAGACTTCCCGTTGCTTGTCATTGGTTGGCTTCATTGTCACTCATATTTTCTTGCTTCTCTTTGGTCATTGAGTACCGGCTTCATTTCCTTTTCATGTGTTTGTTCCTACCCTGGAGCATGGCCCAAGTACTGCTTCCCTCGCCCAGTGTCCTTCCATTGTTTGCTGTTTCCAGAGGTAATTTTTCTTTTTACTTGCACTCCTTGCTCCCTCCCCTCCAAAATTGTTGCTTGCCTCACCCAGCCCCAACCACTTGCCTCATTATTGGTTGACCCCTCACGTTCAGTCCGAAACAAAAAATGGGCAAAAGTCACGCAAGTGGCTTTAAAGATGCTACAATGATGCAGACATCTCTGCATGGCCTTTTCGCTCTGTCTTCAAACACGGCAAACTTCAGCTCGAACGTAATGTAGTCAAATTCTTTTTTTGTGAAGGCAGAGAATAATAACAATCAATCAATCAGGGAATTGTAAGCGTGCTACTCACCCATGAGGGTCTCAAGGCGCTGAGGGGGGGGGTCCGCAGATCTGTTTAGCCGAAGAGCCAGGTCTTGGGGGTCTTCCTGAAGGTGTTCAGGGAGGGGGCGCGTCTGATGTCTGCCGGTAGCTCATTCCAGGTCTTGGCTGCAATGTGAGAGAAGGATCTTCCGCCTGCTCTGGCTCTGTGGATGCGCGGGGTTTCGGCCAGTGCGAGGTAGGAAGATCGGAGGTTTCTTTTGGGTACGTGGAAGTTGATTCTGTCGTTGAGGTATTTGGGTCCGTTGTTGTGTAGGCGTGAGTGAGGATTTTGAAAGTGACTCTTTTCTCCACGGGGAGCCAGTGGAGACTTCGTAGGTGTTGGCAGATGTGTTTGTGTCGGGGGATGCCGAGGACGAGTCTGGCGGCGGTGTTCTGTATTGTTTGGAGTTTGCGGAGTAGGGACTTGTTGATGCTGGCGTAGAGTGCGTTTCCATAGTCCAGTCTGCTGGTGATGAGTGCGTGGGTGACTGTCTTCCTTGACTCAGGGGGATCCACTTGAAGGTCTTGCGGAGGATGCGGAGGGTGTTGAAGCAGCTGGAGGTGATGGCGTTGACCTGTCGGTTCATGGTGAGTGATGAGTCGAGTACGATGCCGAGGTTCTTGGCGTGGTCTGAGGGGCTAGGTGGGCTTCCAAGGGCGGTCGGCCACCAGGTACTGTCCCATGCAGAAGGGGTGGTACCGAGGACGAGGACTTCTGCCTTCTCGGCGTTGAGCTTCAGGCAGCTGTTGGTCATCCAGACTGCGATGTCTTGCATTCCTTTCTGGAAGTTGAGTTTGGCAGTGGTGGGGTCTTTGGTGAGGGAGAGGATGAGCTGGGTGTCGTCGGCGTAGGATACGATGTTGAGGCCGTGTTGTCGGACGATGGCTGCAAGGGGGGCCATGTAGATGTTGAAAAGGGTGGGGCTCAGTGATGAACCCTGTGGGACTCCGCAGGTGATTTTCGTGGGGTTGGAGAGGAAGGGTGGGAGTCTGATCCTTTGGCTTCTTCCAGTGAGGAATGATCGGATCCAGTCCAGGGCTGTTCCTTGTATGCCTGCGTTGTGTAGTCTGGCGACTAGTGTGCAGTGGGAGACGGTATCGAAGGCCGCTGATAGGTCGAGTAGGATGAGGGCTGAGGAGTGGCCTTGGTCCAGGAGGGTGCGGATGTCGTCTGTGGCGGCGAGTAGGGCGGTCTCTGTGCTGTGACAATATGACTGAACAGAGCACAGCACTGGCTGCATCATCGCATCATAGAGCTTTGTTTCCCTGACTTTCAGCCATGCTGCACCACAGCTGTGCTGCTGTACACCATTGCTAAAAGAAATGGACAAAGCCTACAGCTCTCCCATAGGCGAGATCTATGGGCTTTGTCAATGCTTGTTTTTAGTCAAGTGGCAGCAGGCGTATATTGTTGCAAGGGTCTGGATAGAAAAACCTCCCCTCTTCAGCTCATTCTGGTTTACATTTCTTCAAGATTGTTATTTTTCTGAGCTGTTCCTTGTGTGACAAGGAAAAGAAAATCAGTGGATGCAACAGCTGCATAAACTTAAATAAAGCATTTTACAATATATTGGTATTTCCTTTTAGAGCCTTCTTTGGTTGTCAGAAGATTACAACTCCACTGAATGCTTGGGTTGAATTTTGCTAATTATTAATTGCTGTAAACTGCGTTTCCCTCGTGTTTCCTGGATTCCTCTAATTTCCTCCTATTTTTGCTGTTATGCTGCGGGTTATGTTGTTGACCAATTCTAAATTTAAAAAAGAGTCAGTAATGTATTTCTTTAGGTTTTCTTAAATAACTTGCATAGGTGTCTGAGTTTTTGTGCATTGTCAAAAGCCTTCAGAAGTAGTCATTAAAATCTACTTAAATCATAGATTCCATGACACCTGTTCCTCCTGTACTCAACCTCCTGCATAAGTTCCTGAGAGAATGGACAATGCCTAGGTAGAAGTGTTGCAGAAATGTAAATTAAATCTTTTACCAATTTTTTTTTTATTTTTCTTCCTTTGAAAGGAAAATATTTTTCTAGTTTAAAAAAATCACTTCCTTCACGTCCCATTAAAATATTGTGGCTTTTGAGGAACTTTTCCGTTTCCAACCAATTTACATAACTACTGGATAATTCTTAGGTACTTGTTTAAACAAATCAGAAACTATCAACCATTCCTGGCCCTAAAAATCAGAATTAGGCATTTACAACCGCAGATATGTTTGTGAGCCCACGTAAAAATGCCATTTCATGAAATACGTTTTGAAATAGTCATATTACTAGCTAAGAGCGGGAGTACAGAAGGACAATAAATTAATGTATCTGTTTCAGATTTTGGCAAAAAACAGGTCACAGGTTCAAAATCCGGCTTGTCTGACACAGCCTTTCATTCTCCTTCAGTCAATAAAATCAGCACCATGTAGTTGTACAATATTAACACCAGGTATTGTCGCCGCAAAAAAAAACAACAACAAAAGAAAAACATGTGACGCTAGACGTTAGGACGATAACAAGTTATTATATCCATTAACGTCAATTAACTTTTTGGGAAAATAGGAATGCTTGACCAATAACTAAAACTATTCGTATGAGGTTTGTATCTAGTGGCGACTACGTAAATAAAAAATGGTGCGGCGAGAAGGCACTTGACTCATCACAAATTCGGGAGCACCACCGATGCGACATCTCTTCTATTAGCTTTGTAGGAGCAGGAAAAGGAAGGACTTCCTTCCTGCTTGTGGAACCCAACTCCAACCAATCCTGGAGTTGCCCTCTTGCTGTGAAAGCAGCTCCACTATTTGTGGGAACAGGCTCGCCCAGTTCTCATTTTGAGGCTGGGGGCCTGTGCCAGCAATCCCCAAACTGTTTCACAGCCTTTGGATTGCTGGGTCTACAGATGGTGTGTTGGGCTGGCCGTCTCAAGACGGCCGGCCAATCCAACATGTGCACTGTAGACCTGTGCTGTCATCCTGCCTTTGCAGGATTCAGCCCCGCCACCACCCTCGCGCTGTACACAGCGCGAGCCAGTGCGGTGGCAAATAAATAAAAAGGCATTGACATACCATATTATTTACTTGTGTTTGCCTGCTGCGCTCGCAGCAGGTGGGGCAACGCTCCTCAGCTCCTGAGGAGGAATCACCCCTGTTTGTATCTGCAAATTCCTAAATTGCAAATGGACGTGAGTCCATGGAGTCTGACTGTCCATGGGCATTGAAAGCATTATCCTCAACAGCAGTAAGTAACAGCCAGTGCCCAAGTAGAACATTCAAATAGCAGGCTTTCAATGCTAGCTAAAGAACGCTATCTTGAGTGACAGAGCTCTCTATTAGACAGCACCACTCAAAATGAATGCCATGCTTTATTTTATATAGAAACAACAGAAACCGGCTGCTTACTTTTCCTCTCGCTTCATTGGATCCATTTGCAGGGACTTAACATCACATAAGACATCAATACATTGACACTATAAATTTCGGCCAAGCAAAGCAAAGCACCCTTTTGCATTTATCTTCTCATAGCCAGAGAAAATGATTTAGGAATTAAACAAGAAACATGTGTTTAACGCAGCATTTCCGAAAGACAAAGACAAATCCGTTTCGAAAGCAAACCATATGTAATCCACTGCACTGAAGCACTCAGGACTTCGTTGCACTCTGTTCAACTAACTATATCTAATGCTACCAAGCATTCTAGGCCCAGCCAAGGACTCCTTACACAGGAGATTAGGTGCATGCGATGAGATTTAGGGCTGTCTGTCGGGAGCCCCAAGATAAGTAGAAATCTACAGATGTATTCTGGCAACTTTCAATCTCAAACCAAGGGCGTGAAATGGAATCAGTTGTAGTAGCTATATCAATCCATATACCAGAGAATGAGAAACAGATGAAGAATAGTGCAGAAAATAAAGAAAATGTTACCTAACAAAGCTATCTCTTCGAGCTCTACGTATCTTGTAATCCAACTTCGTACACCCTTGTTAACAGTTTATTAATCCAGGCGGATAGGAGGCAAACAGAGCTCCTTGGATTAATAACAAACATCAGTTCACATGCTCTAACCCCCACATGCATCAAACTAAAAACCGGTCGCAAACAGGCAGATACGCAGAATCTGCCCCTTGGCGACTGGTATTTTTGCGTTTGGGATGCATTATCCCAAATGCAAAAATCGCAAATTGCGATTGCATTAAGGAATCGCAAATTGTGATGCCTTGAATGCAATGCAAGATGCCATTTAAAATAGCGATTTCGCTCTTAGGGGCCGCTAATTACTGAAAAATTATACCTAATGGTAATTAGCGAAAACTTTGAAAAATGCACTAAAGTGCATTTTTCAAAGTTCCAGGTTACACACACATGCCCTTGGGGCATGTGTGTGCGCAACATGTGTTCACATATCAATTTCAGGGGTGCAACAGGGTGTCCTTTTGGCACCCTGGCACCCTTGAAATTGCATGCGCAATTTGCGAGTACCTATTGGGTACTCGCAAATTGCGCATGCAATTCCCATTGGCCCTTACGAATGAATGGGAAGCCATTCCTTATTTGCGACTCGCAATTTGTGAGTCGCAATTAAGGAATGTTTAGGAATCACTATTTTTTTAGCGATTCCTACATGCATAGGCTTTTGCGATTCCTTAATTGCGATTCCTTAATATTCGCAATTAAGGAATCGCAAAAGCCTACCTTGATGCATGTGCCCCTAAGTCTCTTTCTTTTATACCTTTGTTAAAACGAATGAGAAAGGGGATGAGTGCCTGAATGCTCTAGGTATCCACCAATTCCAAATTTCACATTAACAGACCTACTTCATTGCACTGTTATGGCGGCGGGCTGCCCACTGCCGTGAGACCACCGCAGCACAGCCGGCCGGCCATGGATTACACTCGTAATCCGGTGGGTGGGCACATTACGGGCTTGGCGGTCCTCCTGTTGGCGTGGTGGTAGCGGGCCGACAGGAGGACCACCAAACTAGTAATAATGCCCTTTTTCTTTCCGTGCCAACAAAAAATGAAAGTGTCCTTGTGTAATTTATCTGGTGCTCCAATACCTTGGGGTTGAGTTAGCGCTAAAACTGCAAAAAAAAAACAAAAAAAACCTTGTTTTAATTAGAAGATTTTACCTCGCCATATTCTCATGGATGACTGACCCAGTGAAAAGCAGGTGAACTGTGTTCAGATAGTCTGACAATGTCTAATGGGAAGTACCTTCAGGGGAGTTTGTAGACCGAAGGGCACCCTGATGTGTAATGTATGCAAGTGCGATGCATTCGTTGGTCCAGAGGTCCTAAGCAGCAGACATCTGTAGCTGGTACCAGGCATGGCAAATGCACAGAGACAGGTGACAACACTCTGGCACTCTTACAAAACACTAGGAACATAAAGTATGTTAATAAATGAAATTACAGATGAAAGGTCAGAGAACGCATATTTATTCTTTGCATCTGGACAAAAGTGGGGTAGGCAACAACCATTAAATCAAGTGCTAAGGTGAGTGCTAAGTGTTAATACCTTCTCATGCTCGATGATACCACGGGTGCACACTGTAGCCACCTAAGTTTAGGTTTGGAGGCACTCAAAGTGGATGATTATGTTGTGTTAATTTATGTTATGTTATGGTATGTTTTGTTACGTTATGTTTGTTGCATTATGTTATGTTACATTGTGTTATGTATAGTATTTAACTCCATCCTTTGGTCACCTGGAAGAACAAAGGTGTAGGGGGTAGGAAAGATGGCAAAGATGGTCTAGAGAAAATGTAAGGCTGGTAGAGGATAGAGAAATCAGGAATGAATGAGAATAGGAATTTCAGAATGGTGTCCCGAGATTTGCAGCTACTTGGTGACCAGTGGAGGTATAATGAAGCACTGTGACAGAAAGAAACAATTTCTACCTGGATGACTACATAGTGATTGCTGTTATGTTCCGAGGGTGCACACGCTGACAAAATGTGGACTTCATCTAGGCCCTGGGAGGTGTCTTGGACTGGCTAGTTAACACACCAGGCCCTGGGGATGAGACTGCTTCCTGGGCTTCCTTCCAATGGTCATTGGAAACGAAGGTGAAATAATGCAAGTAGACCCAGTAACTCTGGAGCTGGAACACAATACACCTTCAGTGACCACAGCGTTTAAATTGGTAAGACTTCACAACAGGGTGTTTGGATTGTGGATCATTACTTTCTGGTCCTTCCTCTATTCGTCTGGTGTAGTACCTCTATGTTTGAATGGGTTGTACCCATCTGGTGGTTTATTTTCGCCCCTCACCTGACATGGGGATGGAAATTCGAAAGTTCTTATGGTCTTCAAAAATTAATATACAAAAATGTTCCAATATTGATTTAGTTGTCCTCTACCACAGTCGCCCATCAAGTAGTATGTCTTGTTGACATCTCAGCGTCACCTAATATTGGCAACGTCAATGCCTAGCACTCTGTTATCTATACATTTCATCATTGAGAAGGGTTGAACCTTAGCCCATCTGGGTTGATACCACATGCACATTCCCTTCATGTGTTTCATGCGATCGGAGCTCCACCAGAGCTGTAGTGAATAATCTCCAGCATATCCTGTGCTAAAGAGGTACACCGCAGTGCAGAGGCTGGCTCCTACTTTTCTTCCACCTGAACACAGACAGATTTCTGTAGGTGCCTACATTTTCCTAGATGTTGCAAATCACCATTGGTAGCCTGTGCTATCACCCCTGTTATCACCCACCATCTGGTCACCCCATAACCTTTCTGGTACTTTTGGTAAGCCAAAAAGAGATCCGGGACCCAGACATAAATCAGTTCTATGTCTCAGCATGGCACTATCAGAATCAACCCTTTGCAACTCCAGCTTCATTCCTGTTGCCTCCTCCACCATTGAAGAGTGACCTGTAAGTGGCTCTAAATTAAAGCAGACCACCTTCCATCATAACATATATCAGCCCTGATAGACTTATATGTATTGTGTTTTCCAGAGAAGGGCAAAATGTACAGTTTTTCAACATTGTATGCCTAATCTCAATAAATTCAACACATGGAGAGGTACAAAAAAGCTTTGAGCTATCACTGTACCACGTATTCATGTATTACTCAAACAATGATACTGCCACGCAGGGGGAAATCTTTGACTATGGGGTGATAAAACACGGTACCCTCTCAGCAAACTTCATTGCCTTCAGTGAACCTGCTGCACCAGTGGCTCCACTGAAGGCATAAAGGTCCCTGCCTCAGGTGGTCTCTGAATTCAGTGAGTGGTCCTCTGCTAAGGAAATAGAGGCCAAAGCATCTTTTCATTTAGTGCTCCAACTGACTGCCCACTGGGGTTTAAATAACCTTGAGAGAGGCATCTCTATTGACCCAAGGGCAGCACAAGTCATTAATTCTTTATTCACACTCTTATTGAAAATGGCTTTTTGATACTGAGAAAGGGGACTCACAGAGAAGAGTGAGAAACGATATGGTTCAGTCTAAGCCAGTTCTTCAATGAGATATCATTGTTCTCTTCTATAAGCTACTGTACGTATTAGAGACTATTGTTGAATATTGAGTTTGTTTTTAAAGGTAATCGGCAAAACTGAATCAATCTAGGAGAAATGTGGTGCAAATTCCTTAAAATCAGCATCCTGTCCTTTACAGTTTGCATTTTACTGGCAGAAAAAAAAATCATATACCATGTTGCCCAACAAAAGATTGCTACGCTGCAGATTACACACCAATGGATCTTCAATGAAAACAAGCATTTGCAACGCAATAGGTCTCGTATTTGCGAGAGTTTAAGCTATTGGCATTGTAAATGACAATGCCTTTTATTTATCTGTTTTGATAATTAACACATGAATAAAAGGCATTGTCATTTACAATTCTAATAGCTCAGACTCTTGTAAATGCGAGACCTATTTCACATCAAAGACTCGGCTGCCATTGTCCCGGTCTGCTTGGAAAGTGAAAGCAAGCATGGTGTGCTGAATGTTGCAGGAAAGCATGTCGTGCCTGCAGTAGGAGAAACTCATAAAGAAAATAGTGCTTACAGACTAAATAAGACATACTGTGAAACAACAGGAGTAAAAGGGCCAGTCCTCATGGGAGGTTACAAATCAAGACAAGGTGGTACTAAAGAGGTACTAACAAGCCTATTAACGAATCAGAAGCCAGCATTTACAAAGGTCAATGACACAAGCCAATGAAAAATATGGGTGGAGAGTGGGCGGAGCTTCAAGTCCATACTCTAATACAGCATGCCTCGCAGGGCAGCGCATGCGCTACCCAGGCTAGACCTAAAAAATGAAAGAAGATGAAGCCTATGGCTGTAGGAGATACATTTGTTTTTGTCGTTTGATTATTGTAGCTGAAAATGGAATATAATATACTTGTCCACAGTATTGACAGGGCATGCAATGCTATTGATTAGGAATTATCCTCCTTTCTGTCTGCCTTTCATTCATTCCATCCACCAAGCTACCCTTTCCACTCTTTGTGTGTTCACCTTTCGATCCTTCTGTTTTTATTTCATGCTTTAGCTGTTTGTTTTTGGCTGTTGTGCACAACAAAAACAGCCCTACTGAGGGCAGCTGAGCAACCATGTCTAGCGCGTGGTCTTATGTGTCAGTGACTGTCAATCATCAGTCTGGCGCACAACGCAATAAGCCCGGAGCAGAAATTGATCTAATTTCCTTTCCCACATCCCCTCTCTTCGTCTCCAGTTCACAGCCCCCGTTCCCCGTGTTTGACAAGCTGTGGCCTGGAATGCCTAAATCTGGAAAGTCAATTGACACAAACGGTTTCAAGTTGACTGTGAAATAAACAGTTGTCCCACGGGTGCGGTAGGACATGGAAGGACGCCTGCCTCTGAGGCCCTGCACCGCTGGGAAGCCTGTGTTGATCCATGTGGTTTCTATGCATTCCTCTTAATGATGGAGCTGTAATTGTAAATGCTCCTGTAAAAAGAACTGGGATTTAACCGCGTACACTATAGTTTTCAGCTGTTTCTCACCTCATCTATAAAGGATAAGCCGCTGTAAAAATATTTTGTTTCAATCTTGCAAACGGGCATGCTAAGCTCGGTTTTAATACTATTTAGATCTTAGGTCACCTTCGGTCATTATTGTGACACACCAGTGGAGGAGCAAATATTTGCAGGACGTTCACATGGAATTGAAGAATTAGATCATTGTCTGACCTAGTGGATAAAAATGTAGGTGAGTGCTTATCTCCTATGACATGCATCATAATCTGTATGAACTATAGGTACTTTCCACATTTTTTGTAAAAGTTCAGGTAAAAATGGTACAGAAAATTAAAACGATTTCTTGAATTGAACAAATTCTAGCTAACTTAGCCTCTATTGCACAATATCTCGTATGAAACTGCATCTGAAAGTGTATAAAGTGATTTCAGAAAAGCTGGGATTTTGACCAATGTCTGTATTTCTAATGTCTAAATTTCTAAATGCTGACATTCATGGGCAAAATCCTTCATCAAGCACAACAAAGCAGCTGGCAGGCAGCATTTGCCTAGAGAAAGCTATGGTCTGATTCACAAAAATATATACTTTATTTAGAATTGAAATTCAGAACGTTTTTCATGTGATCCTCTGATGCTGCCGCTGTTGTAGTTTTCTCAGGAGTATTCCTGAAGTCGTTGTGTGAAGTGAAGTTTAGTTTTGCAAGTGCTGAAACAAACGAGCAAACTTCCTTATGAGAAAACCCCCATGTGCGAATACACTTGTTTTTTTTTGTTTCTCCATAAGGAACATATTTTTTCACCGTGGAAAATCACTTTCCTTACATTCCATCCATGAAATGGATTTGCTCCTACCTTCGATAAGAGCAAATTTCCACCAAATTTTCCAGGGGGAAGTGAGACCCAAAAACATTTTAGAGTACCCACAAATTTGTCTTACATCGGTAAAAACAGTGGGGCAGATTTACAAGGCCCTTGCGCCACTTTTGCGTCACTTTTCCCATGTTAAAAGTGACGCAAAAGTGGTGCAAGGGGCTTGTAAATCTGCCCCAGTATTTGTACATATGGGGGCAGATTTACAAGCCCCCTGCGCCACTTTTGCGTCACTTTTAACATGGGAAAAGTGACGCAAAAGTGGCGCAAGGGGCTTGTAAATCTGCCCCATAGAACTTAAACATGCAAAGGCTTTGAGAATTGGAAGCCCAGAACCTCAACATTTTTTTGACTTCTGGCTATTCTGCCAGTTAGGAAGCTTATTCCAATGGATAATAACAAACCTAATAACGTCTTTCCAGGGATTAATGAAGAGAAAGATTGAATGAATGTATTGATTTTATGAATTTTCTTATTGATAAAAAGCAAGAAAATAAACTCTACTGCAACACTGATGAATTGCGTTGCTTTGGAACATACAGAAATGTATTTAGAAATTTCAGGTCTAAAGTCAAAGAACTCGTTACTTATCCAAAGGGCCTGTAGCAGATACATTAAGAAGTGACCATACATTACCTTACTTCTCCATTTTTCTCGCCACAGTCCTCTCTGAGCACTATGGGCCTTATTTATGGGCCTTTGCCATAGGGCATCGCCGCAGGCCTCCCTGCTGCGCTGCCCAACAGCAAAAGGAAAGGGCAGGAATGCACTGTATCTATACGACACAGCGCATTCCTTTCTTTTTCCCCTGCACCGGCGCACAATGGGCTGCCATGCGCCAACGCAGGAACCTTTGCACCATGGTGCCAGGCTGCCTGCATTGCGGGGATGATTGATTTTGTGCAGGAAGGGACCCTTCCTGCACAAAATCAATCCATTCAGGCGCTGTCCTTTTAGGTCTCTCCTACGCAGCTCGCATGCGCTGCTTAGGAGGAGACCTTTAGAAATCGATCCCGTTTTTCTGGCAAAAACGTGCACGCATTGCATTGCATTGCTTTGAATGGCAACGCGTGCACGTTTGGCGATTCCCTTGCGGGAGCGAGCTTTGAAACCATCTGTTTGTAATTAACAGATGGTTCCTGCTCGCTCCCGCAAGGGAAACAGGTGCAGGCCCCCTCCTCTCTCCCCTCCCCCTGCTGCCTCCTCCTCTCCTCGTCAAACTTGTGTTTTTTACTTTCAGCGCGAGGCGCGCACGCTTGTTTCTGATGGAGTTTGACTCATGGGTGATGAAAGGCCGGGGCTAGGCCTCTGGCTCACAGCAGGGGGCTGTTTACAAAATCAGCGCGAGAGGAAGAAGACGGGGCGGCATATGTTTTGCGCAGAAACTGCAGTCATTAAAACGATAGAGTTTTAATGAGGAGCATGTCTGTCTAATAGAAGTTGATCGACTGGCATAGTGACGGAGTGCCTGCCATCCAAACTCCCCCAGAGTATGAACAGACACCATTCCGGAGGTCACGCGCGCAGTCCCCACCCAGAAGTAAACCAACTGGTTCTTACGCCTTCCCCCCTATCCCCCCCTCCGCCTCGACTTGGTCTCTCCCCCTTTCCCTGCTGGTGTCCGGCAGGCAGCCCAGGAGCGGGCTGGCATCAGCTGTGGGGGCAGGTGCACCCCGCTGCCTCCTCGCTTTCCTGGCTGGGAGAAGGTGCTGGCCCGTGGGGGCCACAACAATGGAGATACAGCGAGGGGAGACAGGAAACTCCATTAATAAACAAATAAAGATGGGAAGCAGCCCCGTGGGAGCCGGAACTCAGCTGACAGCCGTGGAAGTCTATCATTGTAACAACTTCAGTTTCTATGTGGTGTGCGTCTGCGCGCGTGCCGCTGCATGATCGCGTGTATATATGTTTGAACCTTCAATTTCAGGGTGGGTGATGTTATTGCCATGAGCTCATTAGCGCTGATATTGTTTTTTATTCAGTGCCATAGCAACGATGATGCAAGCTCGTATTCACCAGCTGATCCCCGCTCTGTGCACCTTCCCTCCCTGAATTTGCCTGTCCTCGGCCCTGCTGCCGCCAAATCGTGTCTTCCTGCTTCGACTGGACCATCTGTGGTGATGTGGGGCACAGGGGCACAGTCCGGAAGTGGGGTGGGAGAGCGAGGCATACAACTGTGGATTATGTTGTTCACTGGAGATGCAGTGAGGTGTGAGGGCAATAATTAGGCGTGTCAAGCAAAGTCTAGTTTTACAAGTGCCCAAAAGTGCTGCAGTTGTTAATTACTAATAACGTGCCAATTCACCAACACATGCGTAGATCTATGCCTAAGACTTGCGTGGATTTTCCATTTTTAGGGAGTCGCAAAAGTGATAAGCCTGTTTCTGTTGTATCTGTAACTTTCGTGGTATCCCGAACTGTTCACCGTACGCATGCCTCTGGAACTTTTGAGCCTCCATGAAGGGTGACATTGAGTGATATTGGCGAATGGCCCAAATAAAATCACGAAGACAACATTTTTTGGAAGCCAGGAAGTCTTCCTAGGAGGGTTCTCCCCTTGAAGTCTATGGGGAAACATTGTGCTTGTTTGGAGGCGGAAGATAAGCGGGTGACACTTCCCAGTATGCACTTTGAATGCACAGAACATATACAATAATCGTTTGTAGAATTACCTTAACTGTGCAACTGCACATTTCTTTTTATTTTATTTACCTCAAAAATATGTTTCTAGTTGAAGGATCCCCTTGCCGTTCCTCGTGAAAAAATGTGTGTATACAACACTTTCTCCACAACTATTGCCAGGGCTTCAAGTGGGATGAAAAAACTCGGGGGTCTCTCAAAGAGGCGTGGCAGATGTACTTAAGGGCGTGGCTTAAATACACATAAGCTAAAAATGTGTGCTTATCATAGTGTGTCACCCGACTGGTATTTTGCTTTTTCTGTCATTGCATTCAGATGTATGATACAACAAGTAACATTATACCTACAACAAGCCAGGACTATCGGCTTTGCCAATGGTTGTTAGTTGCATGAAATAAATAAGCAACAACTTTGTTTTTTTTGTATATAATATTGAAAATGCTTCAATTCTGAAACGATTTGTGAAACTGTGAAAGAACTAAAACGAGTCTCTTTGAAGTTACATCAAAGGCAGTGAAGGGTGGTATTGCCGCAGAGTTAAGTTTTTTTTTTCTCCATGAGGGTGAGGGCAAAAATGGAGAGCCCGATAGGGTCCCGTCTCAGCACCTGCTTTTAAGAACTGCTGGTGCTGAGCACCGGCAGGACCGGCCCACTTAAAGCCCTGCTCATTGCACCACCTCTACCTATTGAAGGTAGGTGTAAGCGTAGAAGCACGAAACGTGAAGAAACTCAATGGCACCTTTTGTGAATGTGCATATAGCTACACCGTTGTGGGTGCACCCACCTTGGCATTGCCACACCCATGAGAACTCTGGTTTTCCTCACCACACTCATATTTATCACTGCTGAAACTCTTTAACGCTTAGAAGTCATTCCACAGAAGTAGGTGCTATCTGCCGTGGAAAAAATTCACAGACCCTGATTTTGTGAATTAGAATCTTTCATAGATGCTATTTTCATGTCTAGGATCATTTACTTAGGTGCACTAAAAGTTTGAAGAATTCGCACCTATTTGATTTAGCACGATCATTATTTTCCTGATCAATGGGTTATGCTTTCCTTGTCACCTCCTCAGAGTTGACAGTAAATGGTTGATTACAAATGAGCATTAAAGGGCAGAAATATTCAAACAGGGCCTGATTAAAAAAAAAACAGATAAATCCGCACCAACAGAATGCCATGATGCCTGGGTGCAGATTTCTGAAATTTCGGATTTCGCAAAAGTTCCCAAGAGTGTTCATGGAAATCTGCAAAAGTCCCCATGAGTTTTCTTTGAAAATGTTTTTGAGTTCTCACTTGCATTTATGTGAAAGGCCATCTGAATGCAGTTTTTCATGGAGTACATCCGTGCGGGTGAAAACGCCTAAAGGTCTGTGCTATTGCACATATTTTTCCTTTTTTAGGTCTCGCCTATGCAGCGCGCATGCGCTGCATAGGAGACCTTTAGCCGTCGTTCAGCTCTTTTTCGAAGCACATACTCGTGCTTGTGGCGGCATACACCTTGCGGGAGCACGCAGGGGCGCGCCACAAGCACGAGTATGTGTTTCAAAAAAGAGCAGACTGCACGCGCACGCACACACGCATGCACCACTCCCGGGCTTGATAAGATAAGAGTTTAACGTGTTTTCTCAGGTGCGTTGTAATCCTTACCCGATGTGCTGTCTCTCTATCTTAATTGAATTACTTTAAAATGAAATCGATTAATATAAATTAGCAATGACGAGCACAAGCACGAGTGCTTTAAAACAGCTGCTGCTTGTGCTCTTTTGAAAGATGGGAAATTACAGGTTTTCGGAACATGCGGATTCCAGTCTTCACTATAATTGTTTCTTTTATTTGTTCTGCATGTATTTATTTGCATATAATAATGTTGTATCCTCAGAGCATTAGGAATAGCCACAAATCGTTAAACTCTGCAAACATGTACGGGTTTTATATTCGAACCATTGTCACAATGAAAGTTGAGCTTTAGAGTACTCACCCTAACTGCAAATGCCTTGCATTAATTGCGGACACTCTCACTGACTATCACACTCTCACTGACACTCTCACAGACTCTCACTCTCTCACACTCTCACTGACACTCTCACAGACTCTCACTCTCTCACACTCTCACTGACACTGACACTCTCACTGACACTCTCACTCACACTCTCACTCACACTCTCACTCACACTGACTCTCTCACTCACACTGACTCTCTCACTCTCACTGACTCACTGACTCTCTCACTCACACTGACTCTCACTCTCACTGACAGACTTTCCCACTCTCACTCTCTCACTGACTGACTCTCCCACTCTCTCACTCACTCACTCTCTCTCACTGACTGACTCTCTCTCACTGACTCTCTCTCTCACTGACTCTCTCTCACTGACTCTCTCTCACTGACTCTCTCTCACTGACTGACTGACTCTCGCTAAAAGACTGACTGACTCTCGCTAAAAGACTGACAGACTCTCGCTAAAAGACTGACTCACTCTCACTGACTGACTATCCCACTGACTCACTCTCTTTCACTCACTGACTAACTGACTCACTCTCTCACTCTCATTCACTCTCACTGACTGACTCTCACTCTCACTGACTGACTCTCTCACTCTCACTGACTGACTCTCACTCTCTCACTGACTCTCACTCTCTCACTGACTCTCACTCTCTCACTGACTGACTGACTCTCACTCTCTCACTGACTGACTGACTCTCTCACTAACTGACTGACTCTCTCACTCACTCACTCTCTCACTGACTGACTCTCTCTCACTGAATGACTCTCTCACTCACTCTCACTAACTGACTAACTGACTGACTGACTGACCTTCACCCTCCTGTTATTTATGCCCCCCCATAACAAAACAAGCATTGGCATAGCCAATAGGTCTCGCCTTTGGGACCTTATAAGTGTTTAGCCATGCAACAGTTGATGCTGTTGTACCAATTATATTGTGCTGCATAACTAAATACTTATAAGGTCCCAAAGGGGAGACCTATTGGCTATGCCAATGCTTGTTCTCCATGTAGTAAATATTTGTCCTCTTTCTCTGCATCTCCACTGATTTTCCCGCTGTACGAGGCCATCACTATTCCTTGAAACCTATTTGGTCCTACCCTTCATAAGAGTCATGCTCTGGCTGTGTCCTGGGTGGGAATGGCTCATGAAGATATTTGTGACTACTCAGTACTCAGATACCCATTACTTTGTCAGCGAACTCAAAGTTTTCAGGTTATCTCCACTCAGGAGCGCTCATGCCTCTTTGGGAGCTAATGTCGGCACTGTATTACATTAGTGTGGTGTGCGTAAATTGATTTCCAAGTGATATTTTATTTTTAACCTTTACACCCTTAAATAGAGACTTTTGCGTGTATGTCATAAACCTCATATATACTTCAAAAGCATATTTTTAAGATCCATATATTTGCAGAATGTGCCTCTTTCAGGCTTATACTTGACCCTAAACTTTTTGATGGTGTTTCACTCACAGATAAATTAACTGCAACCCTCGGTTAAACAACCTCACAATAAGCTTTTTACAAAATCAGCACGGGAGGAAGAGGACAGGGCAGAAGTTACTTAAAAGATGAACACCACATTGGACCCATCGTCACAGTTGGCTTTACAGTATCTGTGAGAGCAATGGGCTTCATGGCAGCCTCGCTCAAAATGGGAAAAACTAAGTGGTTGTCCTCGGTCTGAAGAGGACCAACCACGTCACTCCAGCTTGCCAAGGGGTATAAGCCAAGCGTCTATTTAAGTTTGAAAACCTATACCTGTTTGCAATGCTTTGAATGGCTGTCCTCTGGACTACCACTCAAAGTTGCCTCCGTACATTCTGACCTGATGTCTTTGGTGGCTGCAATCGGGGCTGTCTCAGTGCTGTGGTTGGCTGAGAAGGGAAACATCCATTACAACGCAGTCATTACATCGCACTGCTTTTACAATGCAACTGTTACAACGCAACTGCCTTTACATCGCATGCCATTACAACGCATGCCATTACAATGCATGTCACTACAACGCATGCCATTACAACGCATACCATTACAACGCATGCCATTACAATGCATTATAAGGTAAGTAATGGAGATTTTTTAGTTTTAGGCTGGGTATGGGTTTTGGGGTAGATGGGAATAGTAATTTTTACCCCTACATTATCCAGCACTTTCCCTACTGTTGCACTCACTGGAGTGGGAATAGTAATTTTTACCCCTACACTATCCAACACTTACCCTACTGTTGCACTCACTGGGGTGGGAATAGTAATTTTCGCTATGTCGAGTAAAACAATATTGTCATACAAAATTATCACCAAATAAAATCAACAACCAAACTTTTGCAGCTCTATGCTTGTATGAGAAAAACACAATATCAACAACAAATATATATGAAAACAAGCATTGGCATAGCCAATAGGTCTCGCTTTCGGGACCTTATAAGTATTTAGTTATGCAGCACAATATCCTTGGTGCAACAACATCAACATGGCTAAACACTTATAAGGTCCCAAAGGCGAGACCTATAATGCTTGTTCTATGTGTGCTGCAGGATGCAGCACACATAGAAAAATGAAAGCACGAGGAGAAATGTTTTCATTTCTCTTAGTTGCGCTTCCCTAACGCCACCCCTGGGGTGGCGTTAGGTTCTGACGCATTCCCAGCTTTACGGTGCCTTGCAAATCTGGGAATGTGTCAGGTTCCATGGGTGTTGCGTGGGAACACCCACAGCAACACCCATGGAACGCCCCTTTCATGCAGTTTTCTGCGTGAAATGGGGCACATATTTACAAGGCTATGAAAAGCCACGTAAAGTGGCTTTACGTGGCCTTATAAATATGCGGTGGCACATTGCGCCACCCAGAACGTAAAAAAAGTGATGTTCCGGGGGCGCAAAAGTGCCGCTAGGACCTCATAAATGAGGCCCTGTGTTTGAGGCACAGCATGTACCCATGGAAAAAAAATCCCCACCCAACATGGTGATCTGACAGGAAGTACCTGTCATTTGACCTATGAGGGTGGGGGAAACCCATACCACACACTCGTTTTTTTCTCGGTGTTCCTTGAGGAACATCCATGGAACGTATGCTGCTGGCGTAGTGCGCTTTGGTGCAGTGGTAAGTATGTTTTTATTTATTTTTAATGTATTCGGACTGCTATACTGTCTGCACCTTTGTTTACACGGTACCGCTGCTCCTACACTGAGTGATTGGGAGCAACGGTTTCAGTTTGCATTTTGGACTACCGCCGCTCCTACACTGAGCGATTGGGAGCAGTGGTGATCATTGTGGGCTTTCTTTTTTTGCGTGTTACAGGGGCACTCCTGCGCAATAGCAGTCAGGAGCAGTGGTAACAATATTTGTTTTATGCCATGGCTCTGGCGCCGTGCACTGAGGAGCAGCGAGTTCTTGCTAGTATCCCGCAACATGTTTTGACTGACAAACTGCCGCTCCTGCATGGAGTATTTTGGAGCTGTGGTGGGTGTTACTTGGGCTCGGCTAGGCGCCAGTTGGATCCTGCTGGCGGCATCTTTCTTGGGCCCGGTCAGCTGCAGGTCTTGCTAATATATACATTAGATGCCATCACATAGCGCACCGCATCTTGGGGTCCGTGCCTGTTGCCTGGTAACCGTGCTCCACAGCAGTATTTAAGGAAGTAAAATCTTTTCCTCCATGTCCGCAGTCGTATTATAGTTGCAGTCATGGAGGGGAAATGCTCTGAGAAGTGCAGGCATGATTTTTCTGGCTCTGAGGGGATGTCAGAGCCAGCTTCCTCACATCAGCCTGTTGGCATGGATCTTGCTGTCCTTCAGGCCATGATCAATAAAGCTGTGGATACTGCTTTTGCGGCACAAGAGGGCGCAGTGCCTAAGATCCCTAGAGCTTCCTCCCAGCCTGACCCTGACTCTGATGGTTCAGATGAGGAACAGCGGGGGTGTTTTATGAAGGGCGCTGAGTTGAAGGAGGTTATGATCCACTTAAAGGAAAATTTGGCATTTCCTACAGTAGTTCCTCTGGATGAAGAGGAGGAATTTTTCTTGCGATGCAGTCAGAAGGAGCCTGAGGCTCTTCCTATCCATAAAGCGATTCGTGAACTTTTATCACGGGAATGGTCTGACGTTCTGACGTTGAGAAGTCTTCCCTAGGTTCCTTTCTAAGAAGTATCCTCTTAGTAATTTTCAGACTGAGTTCCCCTCTCAGGTGAAGGTAGATTCTCTGATGGCGGGCCTGACTTCCAGTTCCATCATCTTTGAAGATGCCTCACCAAGCAACCACATTGATAAGAAGGTGCTGCTAAACTGGCATATTCAGCCTCTACATTTTCCATCAGGGCTGAGGCTTATGCCACATATGTTGTTCAGTCCTTCCTGCATGACTTTCAGGCCTTGTCTGATAAGCTTCAGCAAGGGGATGATGTCAATTCATGGCTGTCTTTTATGGAGCAGCAAGTTCACTTCTTGTCGGACATTACCTTTGTTTCTCTGTCAGCTGCAGCTGCCATTTCTGGTTCCATTGTCCCGGCTAGGTGAAACATATGGATGAGGTCATGGAAGGCAGAGACCTCCTAGAAGGCCGTCCTTTCTTGTTTGCCCTTTGATGGGGCAAAGTTGTTTGTTCCTCAACTCGAGGAGCTGTTGAAGAAGTCGGTGGAGGATCGTAAGCTCCTGACACTTCTGAGGCCTGCGGTGAGAGGTCGTGCATTTGGTTACAGATGGGCATTTGAGAATTCCTCCTCAGCAGGGAGAGGGTACGCTCAGCCCTTTCATGGGAGGGGACAAAGCCGTGGCACTCCCTCCTCTGATAAGTCCCGCCAACAGCCTGCAGGAGCCACCCTTGCTAGTTCCACTCCAAAAGCATTACTGTCAAAGGGTGGAAGGCTGAATCAGAAGATTTTCATCAGTTTGATCAATAGACGTCACCGATGCCTGGGTTCTTCATTTGGTGGCAGAAGGCTATTCTATCGACTTCTCTTCTCAACCTCCAGATCTTTTTATACCAACCACAACACCTTAGAATCATCTGAAGCTCCAGGGTCTACAGAAGGGGATCTTCAAGCTTCTCCAGAAAGGGGCTATCATTCCTGTTCCGGAGGTAGAGGTGGGTCAGGGATGTTATTCTCTGATGTTCCAGGTGCAGAAGGCATTAGGGGGTTATTGCCCAGTCTTGGACCTCAAGACAGTGAATTTATATGTTCCCTACCAAAATTTCAAGATGATGTGTTTACAGACAACCTTACCCCTTATTTATTCTGGGGCATTTCTGCCTTCTTTGGATGTTTCCATATCCCAATACATCCTCTTTCACAGAGGTATTTGAGATTCTTTGCCCTGGGGTAGCATTTGCAGTTCTATCTGCTTCCCTTTGGCTTGGCCTCAGCCCCTAGGGTGTTTCTGAAAGCCCTAGCTCCACTGGTGCTTTTGTTTCCTTCCCTAGATGATAGGCTAATTTCTTCCTCATCTTACCTTAAGGCCCAGGAGGAAGTGGAGTTGATGTGGAATTACCTGGAGACCCATGGGTTCATTGTGAATCTCAGCAAGTCCAATTTCATCCCATCTCAGGAGCTCCTGTTCATAGGCGCTTTCTTCGATAAGAGGTTGGGAAAAGTGTTTCTTCCACCAGCTATACAACAACAACTAAGGTCCCATCTAGGATCTCTCCTCTCTGCCCAGTCAGCTTCAGCAAGGGACTGATTGCGAGTTCAGGGGAACATGTCTGCCTCCCTTTTTCTGGTTCATTGAGCTCGTAGGCATCTCTTCCATCTGCTGTATCACCTGCTAGTGCACTGGAATCCGATGTTCCAGAATTACAATACCTTGGTGCCAGTGTCAGCCACAATTTCTCAGCAGCTGCATTTGTGGCTGCTGCCGGAAAAAATAATAATAATAAATAGTAATTCCACTTATAGAGTTCCTGGTTACACCGAACGGTGTGTCCCTGCGCTGGAAACCATTCTCCTAAATGGAGCCAATGACTGAGAAGCCTAGATACTAGACAGGACAGAGCACAGAAGGAGGACTCAAGGATGGAAGAGCCTGGTTTTTAGTTTTTTACGGATGGTATTTTCTGAGGACTTGGCTCGTAGGGAGAAAGGTAAGGAGTTCCAATTTCTGGCTGCCAGGTAGCCAAAACAGCGGGCACCCATTCTGGCTCTTGGAACTTTAGGGATCTTAACCAAGAGAGCTCCAGTCGATCTCAAATTACGGGCAGGGTGATAAGGAGTTAGTGTGTGATGGAGATAACTGGGACCTTTCCCCTGCAAACTACGATGACAATAGCACATGGCTTTATAGAGTATTCTCTTTTCTACTGGCAACCAGTGGAGAGTGTTGAGAGCTCTAACAGAAGAGGCTCTTCTGGGCAAATTAAGAACCGGACGTGCAGCTGCATTTTGGATGCGTTTCAATTTGTTGAGACACTTTTTTGATACTCCTAAATAGAGAATATTTCAATAGTCCAGCAGAGATGTCACAAGGGCATGAACTAGGGTTTATCTCGCCGATAAAGCAAGTGTGTCTAAGATTTTCCTGAGAACTTGGAGGGTTCCTAAGCATTTTCCAGCAATCTTCTTAATATGTGTCTCGAAGGAAAGTTTGGGGTCGATCCAGACTCCGAGAATGTTTGTTTCCTCCTTCAGGATCGGGGTAGGGCCCAAGGTCTGGGGCCACCATGCTGAGGACCAGATAGAGGGGGCCTTTCCCACGATCAGTACCTCAGTTTTACTGCCATTCAATTGAAGGCAGTTATTAGTCATCCAAGTGGCAAGTTTGCTCAAACAGGAGGAAAACTGGTTACCTGCTTCCTCCGAGTTTTGAGATAAGGTGACAATTAGTTGTGTGTCATCCGCATAAGAAAC
Source organism: Calotriton arnoldi (assembly GCA_963921515.1). Lineage (NCBI taxonomy): Eukaryota > Metazoa > Chordata > Amphibia > Caudata > Salamandridae > Calotriton > Calotriton arnoldi. The sequence continues at coordinate 102,455 of CAWUFW010015418.1, read as the reverse complement.
AATGGTGACTTTATATTTTTCAACAATCCCTGCCAAGGGTCCAATATATAGATTAAAAAGAGTTGGGCTCAATATTGAGCCCTGTGGGACCCCATATGAAAGTGGGATATTTTTGGAAATATGCGGGTGCTGCGCAACTTGGAAACTGCGATCATGAATAAAGGAGGTCAGTCATCTTAAGGCTGAGCCCTCGATCCCACAGGTCCTCAATCTCTTAAGGAGCACATTGTGGGAGACAGTATCAAAGGCTGTGCTGAGGTCCAATAGGACCAGAGCAGCAGTCTGACCATCATCCATGCACTTAGTTCAGTTGTAAAAAACAACGCTGACTCCGTGGAGTGGGCGGCTCGAAAACCTGATTGCGGAGGGTGAAATAGGTTTTTTTGATTGATGTGGGCGACCAGTTGAGAATTCACCACTTTCTCTGCAATTTTGGAAAAATAAGTCAAGAGCGAAATGGGGCGAAGATTCTCTAACAAACCCAGATCGGCAGAAGGTGGTTTCTTTAATGGAAGAATAATAGCCTGTTTCCATTTCAGAGGGACTTTGCCACAGTGGAAGGAGAGATTGAGAAGTTGTTGTACATAGGGCAGGATAACACCAAGAGCTTTCCTTAGGACTTTAGGCGAGGCTGGGTCCACTAGGGAGCCCGATTTGATGCTCAAGGTCAGACCTTTGAGGCCCTCCAGCATTGGAGATTTAAACTCCGAGAGGGTACTCTTGCAAAGGGGGTGCACTTGGACTCAGCAGTGCCCTGTTACCTGACAACTGATGCGAGCCCTTCAGGTTGGGGATCTCCCCTCAGGACACTTTCTTCTCAGGGATTTTGGTCAACGACGGAGAGCTAGATGACTTCGAATTGGAAAGACCTGGCTGCAATTTTTAAAGCTCTTCTGCACTTTGCCCCACTGCTCTTGGACAAGTTGGTTCAGATCAGGACTATCTCTAGCTGGTGTTCATCAAGGGGGTTTGTCCTAGACTCTAGTGAGGGTGGTTCTATTCTTGAGTTCCTACAAGATGGGTTCTTAATGGGGCTTTCAGTCTCTACTCCCCGTAGACAGTGGGCAGCCATCAAGGCCATCAGGGGCACCTGTCTCCTCCTCTTTGAGCCCTTGGCCACTTGCCTTCTTCGGAGTTTCTACCTTAAGAGATTGGTAGTTTCCCCTCCTGTTCCCCAATGGGGATCTCCCGCTGGTCCTTAATGCTTTGCAGAAGTCCCCATTTGAGCCACTTCCTTCTGTTTCTCTGGAGTTTCTGACCCGTAAAGTGTGTTTCCTGGTGGCTATAACCTTAGGGAGACATTTGAGGGAGATTGCCACCCTCCTTACGTACGTTTTTTTCCAGACAAGGTGGTCCTTCGCCCTAACCCAGCTTTCCTTCCCAAGGTTCCCTCCCCTTTCCATTTGGCTCAGGATATTGCCCTTCCTGCCCTTTTACCTTCCCCGTCTACAGAGAAGGAAGTTCTGCTACATTCTTTTGATTTGACAAGGGCTCTTGTTGTTTATCTGGAGAGAACTGCCTATATTCACCCAGTGGATTTACTTTTTGTCACTGACGGGGTAGCCAGGCAGGGACATTGCCCTACGACTGCTACTATTTCTCATTGGGTTCGGTCGGCCATTTCCTTTCCATATTTTCATATGGGGATTTCTCTTCCTCCTGTGATTCAGGTGCGTTCGACCAGGCTTCCTCTTGGGCATCTTTTAAGGATGCGTCGTGAGGGATGCTTGTGCGGCAGCAACATGGTCTTCCTCTCATACCTTCATCTCCCATTATAAATTGAGGATGGGTAAGGTTTTTTCTGAGTATTTTGATTCTGCTATTCTTACTGCAGTTCACTGATTATGCACAACCGACAATAACATTTTTTTGGCATCTTTGAAGCTGGTGGTTTTCTTTTAGTTTCCTCTGGTGCTTTGGTAAACACTCAGATGTGACTGTGATGAGGAAGACAGAAGAGGAAGGTAATGACTCAGTTACTCACCGGTAATCTTCATTACTCCGAGTCATAGTCTTCCTTGTCACAGTCCTGTATCCCTCCCTTCCACCCTTGAGAGTTGCAGGACAAACAAAAGCGAAAACAGTCCGTTCTAGTAACTGCGCAAGTTGTTGGGACTTCTTTGAGTTTTCTCACTTTATTTGTTTCTTTTTTTGTTTGTTGTTCTTTATTATCCATTGGGTATTTCAGGATGTGGTATGGGTTTGCCCCACCCTTATAGGTCAGGGGACAGGTACTTCCTGTCAGATCACCATGTTGGGTGGGGATTTTTTTCCATGGGTGAATGTAGTGCCCCACACACATAGCCCCACACACATAGAGCTCAGAGGTGACTGTGACAAGGAAGATATGACTCGGAGTAATGAAGATTAACGGTAAGTAACAGAGTCAATATTTACATCGGTGTTTACTCATGGATTGGTACTTGGTATAGACATATTAAAATATTATGGTATAGGTCTTGTGAAATATGAAATGTTTTTGTGACATACACTTATCCCCCTGATGCAAGTCGCTGTGCTACTCAATCTTAGGGAGATAGAGCATTTTCTGATGAAAGCACTCATTTCATGAAATGTGGCAGGATTATGAGTCATAGCATAAGAGCCTGGATGGAGGGTACTGTGTTTTTAACTTCTTGGATTGAGCCTGGCTAGGAAATGAATAACAGTGTTGGCACCTCATTGTTTTGCCAGACATGAATTTCCATCCAGTGCAGAGTGGGAGCCCCACTGTAAATCAGGGGACTCCCTCCCTCCAAAGCTGCAGGTCTCCCAACTTAAAAGTAATATTACTATTAGTCTTGTGATGGTGGAGACTGATAGTGGAGACTCAGCTAGATTCTTCTTCAGAAAACTAACGCTTGTGGCTAATCTGCCACAAAGGGGCTGGTTCAATGCATCACAATGCCCACACTATTTAGAATGAGCCATTCAATGCATATTTTTCCGGCTTGGGACCAACCATCAATCATGGGGATACTAAAGGGAAAAATGATCAGTGCCCCCTCCCACATCAAGCACAAAGAGAAAGCTGACTGTAGGGCAAGATCATTATTAATTAAAAAGAAAAACTGCTGTGGGTTTTTGCTCCTGAAATACAAAAAATTGCAACCACCCATCAAGACATGATGACAAGCTACCATTAACCTTTTAAAAAAGTGTTCCTCCCACCTTTGTAGAAACACTTGTGCCGGAACAATATCCACAAAGCCAAGAGGAATCCCTTGATTTGGTGCATGGTCTCTGCCAAGCAGGTATCGAGGAAGGCCTCAACCACACGAGCAGGCTGGCAGCATTGACGTTGATTCATTAAAATGCCAGGAGTAGCAGTAGTGACATTAGGCACCCTTAGACCATCATAACATCATAGGAAGTTACATCATATGTCCTTTGACCCTGAATTTTCCCAGAAAGTGAGGTCACATGACCGCAATCCTAATGGCACGATAATAATTGATATCACCGATGTTCCATAATTACTGAATGATAAGTGTAACAGCAATGGGTAAAGAGCTACATCAGGGCAAGATGTATAATAAAAACAATGCAGACAAATTAATCCCAATCAGCAAAAAGTTCAGTATGACAACCAACACTTAATAAACAAATATTTATTTGATTTTTTTAAATATAAAACACTTATAAAAAAGAGAGACAATATTCAGCAATTAATCAATAAAATTATGTGTCTTCGATAAATAGGACACAAAGTCAGGCAATAACTCTGAGATATGTGGTGTCCTGTCAATCTTGTTCTGTTGAAAATACAGATCCAAGTTTAAATTCACAACACACTATACAAAACAAATATGTCATAGACTGAAATGACAACGATGTATCAAGATGTAAGGAAACTGGCGGAAAATTGTAGAGCTATGCACGTTTCGGCCATGCCTTCGTCAGGTTTCCGTCACAACTGTTCTCTAAAATGGAACACATCACACAATAAATTGCTGGAAAACAATATGGGGTCGATTCCGATTCGGGCCGGAAAAAGCACCGACCGACTCGGAGCCGGAATTTATTCCGACCGACACGTACCTGTGGCGCCCGACACGCCAAGTACGATGCAAGGCGTGCAAAATCCGACCGACACGTACCGAACCCAAGCCGAACGACCGAGCCGCACGGAAAACAGCAATCCGGCCGGAAAAACACGCGAATCGAACCGACCGACACGCACCCGGAACAAATCCAACCGAAACGTACACGCGAACTCCAAACCGCAAAGTACGATGCAAGGCGCGAAAACCACGACCGAGTCGTACGGAGGACAAGCCGTACGACCGACACGCATACAAAACCGAGCCGAAGTAACACAAAACACTGCGACCGACGCGTACGCAGCATAGAAAACTGCACAAACACAGCGTGAACGAAATGGAGAACACCGTACGAGACAAATGCAGGGTCCGACTCGGTCACAAGAACGTTTCCAACATGCACAGACAGTACAAAGGAAAAATTACACAAAAAAAGGCCAAACAAGCAATTACAAAGCCAATACATACTGGGGGGGGTGGGGACAGAGAACAAAGACACACCCACAACTCCACCCATATAAAGGACACAAATCCCAATCATGATCCTTTGCAAATGCCATTCTACTGCCAGCACCCAACAGACAGCAACCACACACCCACAGCTCATCCCTCACACAAGCCACACACCATCAGCACACCAACAAATACCTACCTCACATACACCCAGCAAAACACACACCCACACACCCTCACCTGCTCACCAACACACACATCACTCACCATCACCACCCATCACCATGCCCCCCAAGAAGAATCACAAGTTCCTAGATTGTGAATTGGAAGTCCTGGTAGACGAGATCCTCAGGGTAGAGCCACAGCTGTTTGGCACACTGGTCCAACAGACCCCCATCTCCCAGAAAACCAAGATGTGGGAGAGGATCATCAACAGGGTGAACGCACAATCACCATGTCTGCGCACAAAGACCGACATCCAGAACAGGTGGTATGACGTGCGCAGGAGGGTCAGGGAGCTGCTCAAGAAAGACTACCTCCTGAGCCAATACACCGGCAGTGGCCCTCCTGCCAAGCCAGTATACCTCAGGCCCTGGGAGGAGAAGGTGCGGGCCATCCTTCCGCCAGTGAGCGTATATGGACTAGAGAACATCCCAGAGCCTGGTGAGTACACAACAAATGTAGACAATATTCTGCGACAATAGACACACACATCACTGTCAAGGGGAGAGTCAAACCATGCACTCATAGCAATTACACAGCAACCAGAACAGAATCATCCCAAAATGTGTATGTCAATCAGATAAACACAACACATGCCATCTCAAAGTTACATTTAACCGTGCCATCACATGTACAAACACAACTACAACTACAGCTAGGCAGTGGCACAAATAGAACTAACAAACACATCCAGACATGTAGCCACCACTACAACACCAACACACAGTGAAGACCACTGAAAGAAAGGAATTCTGTGTATGCTGGGCAAGTCAGTGTAGCCAATAGCATCATGGGAGTCGTAGTCACACATATTGCCCCCCAACTGTCCCATCAACACCACCATGAACGATGCGCACATCACAGGGAGTGGAAAAGGACTCACAAGATGGCTGACACTGGCTACTGCTGTGGGGAGCACAAGGCCCTGCTGGCAACTGTGCAACAACCAACAGCAGGACACCACTGACTGACATCCTGAGAGACAACTTCCACTCCCTGAAATGGAAGCACGTTCCATGGTGGGATATCTGGCTGGCTGGGTGGGAAGGAGGACTTGCAGCACTGACCATAGTCACAAGCACCTCGCCTCACACCCCCTCAACACAAACTCCACAGAACCCACCTGGGAGAATGCAATGCCTCACATCCTAACTCAAGATCCCACAAAGAACCACCACCCTGGGTTATGTTGTGTGAAGCACAGGGACACTCTTGGGACTTTTAGCCAAACAACTGCCAGGACAACACTCCCAGCCATCCTGTCAGCACAGCCAGCCCACCCCACAGGGAAGCAGAGTCAAAAGGAAGGAAGCATGGGCATGCTGGGAAGGGGGTGGAGGCAATAGCATGATGGGAGTAGTAGTCACAGATATTGCTCAGCCTCACAACTGGCCCATCAACACCACCCTGAACCATGCTCACATCACAGGGAGTGGATAAGGACACACAAGATGGGTGACACTGGCTACTGCTGTGGGGAGCACAAGGGCATGCTGGGAACTGCACACCAACCAACAGCAGGACACCACTGTCAGCCATCTTGCCATTGCCCTCACACCCACACACACTGAACTCCCCACAAAAGCAAGTAAGTATGGGAATGCCGGGAATGCCGGGAAGTGGGGTGGAGGCAATAGCATGATGGGAGTCACAGTCACAGACATAGCTCACCCCCACAACTGTCCCATCAACACCACCCTGAACCATGCTCACATCACAGGGAGTGGAGAAGGACTCACAAGATGGCTGACACTGGCTACTGCTGTGGGGAGCACAAGGCCCTGCTGGCAACTGTGCACCAACAAACAGCAGGACACCACTGACTGACATCCTGAGAGACAACTTCCACTCCCTGCAATGGAAGCACGTTCCATGGTGGGATATCTGGCTGGCTGGGTGGGAAGGAGGACTTGCAGCACTGACCATAGTCACAAGCACCTCCCCTCACACCCCCTCAACACAAACTCCACAGAACCCACCTGGGAGAATGCAATGCCTCACATCCTAACTCAAGATCCCACAAAGAACCACCACCCTGGGTTATGTTGTGTGAAGCACAGGGACACTCTTGGGACTTTTAGCCAAACAACTGCCAGGACAACACTCCCAGCCATCCTGTCAGCACAGGCAGCCCACCCCACAGGGAAGCAGAGTCAAAAGGAAGGAAGAATGGGCATGCTGGGAAGGGGGGTGGAGGCAATAGCATGATGGGAGTAGTAGTCACAGATATTGCTCAGCCTCACAACTGGCCCATCAACACCACCCTGAACCATGCTCACATCACAGGGAGTGGATAAGGACACACAAGATGGGTGACACTGGCTACTGCTGTGGGGAGCACAAGGGCATGCTGGGAACTGCACACCAACCAACAGCAGGACACCACTGTCAGCCATCTTGCCATTGCCCTCATACCCACACACACTGAACTCCCCACAAAAGCAAGTAAGTATGGGAATGCCGGGAAGTGGGGTGGAGGCAATAGCATGATGGGAGTCACAGTCACAGACATAGCTCACCCCCACAACTGTCCCATCAACACCATCCTGAACCATGCTCACATCACAGGGAGTGGAGAAGGACTCACAAGATGGCTGACACTGGCTACTGCTGTGGGGAGCACAAGGCCCTGCTGGCAACTGTGCACCAACAAACAGCAGGACACCACTGACTGACATCCTGAGAGACAACTTCCACTCCCTGCAATGCAAGCACAGTCCATGGTGGGATAACTGACTGGCTGGGTGGGAAGGAGGGCCGGCTGTCAACCAAATACAACCAATGCAGACCATGTTCACACCCCAACAAATACATAGAAATGCCCAAATAATGCAGGACAATGTGCCACACCAATATCAACCCCTGACTGTGATGACTTAGGACAATGCAATGTACAGGCCCGCACCCAGAGGCACAGTCACAACTGTCAGGTGTGTCAACCATTGATGCCTGCAGAAACATAACATACATTGTGTGTGTCTCCCAAAAACATGTGATGATGGGGACACAGCAGCAGACGCTGAGGAGTCCCAGTCCCAGGCTCAAGAGGATGCGGAGATCACTGGTGTCGTACAGCCTCTGCCCTCCTCGGACGAAGAAGACCAACCTGGCACATCCGGTGCAAGTCTACATGCAGCACCAGCAGGACCACCAGCTGCAGCACCAGCAGGACCACCAGCTGCACCCCCTGCACCCACCCCTCCAACGACTGTCACCACAAATACCATCCCTGCCGACATGGACAGAACAAGGAGCAACACCAGCACAGGGACCCTGGACCAACGTGGGGCCATGGACACCACCACCACCACCAACCCCCAAGGTGGACCAGGGTCATCTGTGCGTGCCACTGCATGCACTGCACATGTCGGCAGGGGTGGTGGGAGGGGTGGGAGACAGAGGTCGCTGCTTGCAGAGGTTGCTGGTGTGCATGATGACCCACAACTGGTACGCATAGCTGATGCGTACCAGTCTAGCACCGGAGATCTCAGCCAGGTAGTGGGGCTCCTCAGAGACATGAAACAGCAGCAGGCTGCCCATCATGCCCGCTTGGACTCACACATGTCCCGCGTGGACTCACACATGTCCCGCGTGGACTCACACATGTCCCGCGTGGAGTCCAAGTGGGACGCACTGCATGAGATGACGGCGGTGCACAGGGACATTTTACAATGCCTCCGCCAGATGAACAGCAACCAGTCCACACCTCCCTGTGTGCCAACAACATCTGGTGCTGAACAAACTGCAACTGCCACAGGGAGGGAGGATGACTCTGGCGGAGAGACCCCTGCACCGCAGCAGCCTGTACTTGAGGGGCCCCCCCCAAAGAAGAGGGGTCGTCCGAGGAGGGGCAAGTGAGAGGCCGATGGCCAAGCACAACTCCCAGGAAGCCTGAACCTGTTCTGGATGTTCACCTTTGTGCACAGACTGTTCACCCTGTTGACGGCAACACAACTCCCACACATTGCATGGGGAGTACAAGTTGGACCAATGTCTCAGACAACTGTGGCCCGATACCGGGGATTTTGTCTACCAGGACTTTCAATTCACCTAGGAACTTCTGATTGCAAGATATATGTACAGCACTACCCATCCTATGCACTATTCACACAAATGTATCACAATAAACACACTAATACACCATACTTGCCTCTGTTGTGATTCCAACGTGGGTGCTGTTATGGGGATGATGAACTGCAAAATTACACTGTGTATGCGAACTGCAACAGCAAGTACAACACAGGCATGTGAGTAAAGGCAACGTGACACATATGAGGGAGACACACCACCAGGGCTACACAACACATACACACCTAGGCCATCTGACTCATTGCCTACACTGATGTTGCCAGGGAAGACGGTGCAATGCACAGACACCACACCTATTCGCAGTTGTAGTCAAGTAGCCCACAGGTGCAGTAAGCAAATGGCAGTCAAATGTGTGACCACAGACAACGCACATCACAAAGTGAAGCACAGATTTATTTCACAGTTGCAACATGTCGTAACCACTACAGATGCAAGGTAATCCCACCTGGCAGCGGGCATACAGTCAACAACTGTAGAAGGAAGGAAGTCCATGGGTGTGGCGCACATCACCTGTAGGGACACAACAGCTACCACCCTGGAAGTACAATCACGTCGTCGGTGGACACAGTTGACCAAACAAATCTGAAAGTACCCTGTGAAGGACAGAAATGACACACAGTCAAAAGCAATGGAGAACAGGACATAACAGCAAAACTCATGCACAATACATGTTACAAGATACCCACCCAGAACCAAGTTAGCATGTCAACACTGTTGGGGAGTACAGACCACCTGTAAGCACACATCGCTACACACATCCAGTCAAGTAGCCCATGGACACACTCCAACAGCACCAGAGCACCACCTACACATATCATGCCAACTCACATCATTGACATGACACCTCAGGATACTCACATTCAGCTAAAGAAGTTGGTGATGAGCTGTGTGCGGACATCACCCTCATCATCATCATCATCGGCATCGTGGTCCAGGCCAGGATCCTCCACAGGTGGCGGATGTTGGTCATTGTCATCCTGGATGAGAGGCAACTCCTTCCGCACTGCCAGGTTGTGGAGCATGCAGCAGACGATGATAATCTTGCACACTTTCGCAGGGGCATATGGGAGGGACCCTCCGGTCTTGTCCAGGCAGCGGAAGCGGCTCTTCAGGAGACCAAATGTCCGCTCAATCACTCTCCTGGTCCGACCATGTGCCTCATTGTAGCGCATCTGGGCTGGTGTCACAGGGTTCCTGAGGGGTGTCAGCAACCACGGCATGTTGGGGTATCCCGAGTCACCTACGGACAGACAAGTGCACATTAGCTGACTTGGAAAAGTGGGCGGAATACTACAGATCAGATCACACACAATGGCACAAAGTCAGTACACAGCGACAAGCCAGGCACGCTGGTTCTGCATCTGTGCCATCATCCTGGGGATGCGACTACTCCTCATCACAAAGGCATCGTGTGCTGAACCAGGGAAACGGGCACACACGTGTGTGATGGTCATATCTGCAAGACACACCACCAGTGCATTGACCGAGTGGTAGTGCTTGCGGTTCCTGTAGGCCTGCTCCTGGGCCTGTGGTGGTACCAAAGCCACATGTGTCCCATCAATGGAGCCAATGACATGCAGCATCCTCCCCAGGGCATAGAAGTCACTCTTCACGTCAGTGAGTCGTTGCAGTCTAGGGAAATAGATGTACCGGTTCAGGAATAGCAACATTGCCACCAAAACATCGCGGAGCACACGGCTCAACATGGTCTGTGACATCCCACCAGCAGTCGCCACAGTATGTTGGAAGGTACCGGTGGCAAAGAAGTGTAGGGCTGCCATCACCTTCACCTTGGGGGTCAGCGCTGTAGGATACGGCCGGCCAGGCTGCAAATGTGGGGCCAACTGCACTGCCAAATCCTCAATCAGCTGCCTGGTGAAGCGGTACCGTCGGAGGCTGTCCTGTTCCACCATCGTTGCCAGGTCTGGGAATGGTCGATGGACAGCAGGAGCCCTGCAGTGCAGAGGAGAAGAAAGCAAGATTGTCAGTCAGCCCACATATGCGGCATTGAACACACTCAATATCCCAACATACATCATTATGAGGCACAACTACATGAAGTGTGCAGTTCCGTAAGGACATGTATGGTACATACATGGCCAACATCTGTCATCACGGTTCAACAAGTGGCATCAATAAGTCCCAGGTTGGCCCATTGGATATCATGAGGCCGTGTCACAGTTCCCATCTCCTGCTGCCGTGTCACAATCACCCCCACAGTGACATGTGAGGACAGATGTCCCCAGGCATCACAGCTCAACGACAGGTACATTCCCAGGGACCCTGTATTGCCACATGGACACTGGCATTACATGGAGTATCATGTATACACCACAGCAAAACAACTATGACCCCCACAGGTAGTGGTCCCACTTGCCACTGCAGGACAGACATGGACGTCTGTGACACACACACGCACAACATCAAAGTCCATGCACACACAACGTGGATGTGGAGACTGTCTCCCATTGTGCACATGAAATCAGAGACATTGTAAACACTACATGCACACAGACTGTGGAGGACCATCACTATTGTGCCACTGGGACACCCTGGCTCAAACATACCGTCCCACATGGGACTCACAGGGTATGTGACATGACATACACATACACCACCATGAAATGTGACCATGGCACATGCACAGATATGAACAGTTGCACATCACAGTGGTCATGTACACGTAACACCCAGGATCCTGTCCCCATGAACACGTGCACAGCCTGGGGGTGGCTGCCCCAGGTGACACCCACAGGACAACATGTACACCAACATACACACAATAGGAAATGCAGCCTTACATGCCTTATCATACAGTTTGGACAGGCTGTTGTGTTGTAGGTGTGCCCCTCACTCCCTGGGAGCTATCTGTGGCTGGCATATGTCCATCTGAGACAGGCATGGTGACATATGCCAGTCACTTGTACAGGGATGCGTTGCACCGCAATGGACCGATCGGTGCCCCCGGCCGGCCCATTGCATTCAATGTGTGCGAGTACGCGTTGTACCCCTGTACGCGTTGATCAGCAATGGACCGATCGGTGCCCCGGCCGGCCCATTGCATTCAATGTGTGCAGGTACGCGTTGTACCCCTGTACGCGTTGTACCGCAATGGACCGATCGGTGCCCCCGGCCGGCCCATTGCATTCAATGTGTGCAGGTACGCGTTGTACCCCTGTACGCGTTGTACACGCAATGGACCGATCGGTGCCCCTGGCCGGCCCATTGCATTCAATGTGTGCGGGTACGCATTGTACCCCTGTACGCGTTGATCAGCAATGGACCGATCGGTGCCCCCGGCCGGCCCATTGCATTCAATGTGTGCGGGTGCGCGTTGTACCCCTGTACAGCGTTGATCAGCAATGGACCGATCGGTGCCCCGGCCGGCCCATTGCATTCAATGTGTGCAGGTACGCGTTGTACCCCTGTACGCGTTGTACCGCAATGGACCGATCGGTGCCCCGGCCGGCTCATTGCATTCAATGTGTCGCGGTACGCGTTGTACCCTGTACGCGTTGTACCGCAATGGACCGATCGGTGCCCCGGCCGGCCCATTGCATTCAATATGTGCGGGCACGCGTTGTACCCCTGTACGCGTTAGTACCGCAATGGACCGATCGGTGCCCCCGGCCGGCCCATTGCATTCAATGTGTGCGGGTGCGCGTTGTACCCTGTACGCGTTGTACCGCAATGGACCGATCGGTGCCCCGGCCGGCCCATTGCATTCAATGTGTGCAGGTACGCGTTGTACCCCTGTACGCGTTGTACCGCAATGGACCGATCGGTGCCCCGGCCGGCCCATTGCATTCAATGTGTGCGGGTACGCGTTGTACCCCTGTACGCGTTGATCAGCAATGGACCGATCGGTGCGCACCCATTGACAATGGCCTAGCCTGGCAACAGACGCGTTTTCGAAATTCGAACGAGTCGGTTGCTGGAAATTCAGTTGGTCACCCACAACAATGTTGCAAAATCATGTATGTCATGAAGTTGAAGATTTGAAGGATGCTGTTGGCGTGTATTGGTGCTGCTATTCCATGGATTGGCCAGATTCAGAAGATGCAAACGACTTGGACCTATCACTTTGGACACAAGGGACAGTATCTGCCTCTCCAGCACATATATATTGCTGGCTGTTCCCCTGAGAGCTCACTTGCCTGCACTACATGCTCCAGGACGACATCTGCCACTGCACTGCTGCTGTCTCTGCCCCTCTGGACCCTGCAATGGCACGTACTGTGGAAAGAGCCCCAGCCTTCAGCCTTGAGGAGAACCAGGCCCTGCTGGACAGCCTTCTTCCACAGTACAGCAAGCTGTATGGGACACCAGGGGAGCAGGTGAGTGTTCTGTGCACTGCCTTTCTGAATGTGCATTTTGTCTGACTAGCAAGGCTGAAAGTCTGCACGCCACTGGCTAGCAGGCTCACTGAGTAGTTGTCACCCCCATAGTGTGTAGTGACATGCACTGGACAGGTATGGTGCAGTGACAGTGCATTTGAACAAGGTTTTACTTCCCATGCAATGATACCATGTAGTGACTTCTGGCAAACTGTCCATGGGCAGCTTTGCACTGCCTGTGTACATCATGTGCCCCTGTGATTGAGACATGTATATACAACTGTGTCATGCACGGATATGTTGCATGTGTAGTAATGGCCTTTTCACTTTGTCATCCTGACAGGTTAATGCCCATCGGAAGCAGGAGATCTGGAAGGACATCGTCCGGGCTGTCCGGTCCGTGGGGGTCTACAAGCGCCGGATCCGCAACTGCCAGAAGAGGTGGCAGGACCTTCGGGGCTGGACCCGGAGGATTGCACGGGTCCAGCTGAAGCTGTCGCCTCCTCGCAGGAGGGGTGGAACACGGACCCTGACCCCCCACATGCTCCAGATCCTGGCGGTGGTGTTTCCAGACCTGGATGGGCAGCTGAAGGCCAGACAGCAGCAAGGAGGGGGTGAGTCAAAGACTGCACTGTGAACTCTGTATTACATGCTATGTGCCCTCCTCTGGCCTGGTTCAACTGCCACAGTACAGCAGTCATGTTGTCCAGGAGCCATGTCCCTCTATTGTGCACTGCCCACTCCTCATCTGATACCTAGGTGTGGCCCTTACATTCAGGGAATTGTGTCACTTGGGACTGTGTCCTTGCAGTTTGCTTCACTAAAGGTGGGGGACAGCATCTGTTTCCCTAACTCTGTTGTGGGCATCATGGGTGGGTCCATTGTTCACACAACGCCTGTGTTCGGACATGTAATCTGCGTGTTGCTTTGATATGCGGTCCACTTGCTGAGCTGAGCCACCACATGTGCCTGGGGTATGTGGCACACACCCATGCAGCGGGTGGGAACAATGTTTGGGCCCCAGGAGTGTGCAGATTACGTGTGTCACACATACATAGCCAGCTATCCACTGTCCAGGGCTCATCCCTCATTCATGTGGGGCAGGACAGTCATGCCTACTCCAGGCCATGCAATGCACTCTGTACTCCCACTCCCGTGTATCAGCTGACACATTGTGTGCAGTGATTTGACCCCTCAGGTGTCTGCCTCTGTGTCAGTGTGCTGTGGATTTGTTGCCAGGACTGCTGGGGTGTTTCTCGGTAGGGGCTCAGCATGCCACTGGAGATGTGACCATAGGAGACGATACTTGTGTGTCACATAGGTGTTTGATCAGCTGCCCGTGCAGACTGGGGTATGCGAATGTGAAGTTCAGGCAGCTGTTCCCCATTCACAGCAGATTGTGAGGGGCTCAGGTTCAGAGGGTAGTGTCACAGGTCTCCCATATGTCCAATCGGTATGACCTGGACAGATGAGGGTTAAGATGATGTGTTTTGTGGGGGATGTACATGTGCACTTGTGCAGCTCCAGGACTTGCATTCCCCATGACCTACTATTGTGACACAGTGCAGAGTGTTGTTGTCTGGCTGCCAAGTCATACATCACTGAGACAGTGATGTATGACTTAGCAGTCATGCCTCCGCCATGGCATGTGTCTACTTATTGGTGATCCTGCAGGGGAGTGACATGTGCTACATGCACACCATTGTGGCGATGGCTATCAGGACATGGGTGCATCATGGTGTCTGTCGCTGGTATGCATCACATGCATTTCCTATTTGACTCTGGGCGTCCCTTTCATCCGGAAACCTGTACTGACTCAGTGGCAAGAGTTGTGATGTGTGCATGTCCACATGCTACACCTTGTCCTCTGCACTGTCCAACTACTGTGTAGTTGGTGCATGTGTCCACACTGGGGTGTTGCTATCCAACAGACACCAGACAGATGGGTGCAAGGCCATGTGGGATGTGAGTGCCATGGTTGGCATCAGACTGACAATTGGCTTCTCCTGTTCAGTTAGGGCACTTTTAGCAGTGTACAACTAATGATGCCAGGGCTTGCTCTGTAATGTGCTGTGCTCACAGTGGTGTGTGCGTTTGGTGCAGGTGACTGATGTCTGTCTGTTTCCCCATTGTTTGCAGATACATCCACGGCCACGGAAGGGGACAGCTCCACGGACCAGGAGGAGCCGGAGAGCCAGACTGGGTCAGCAGCCGAGGAGTGGTCGGAGGGACCCAGTGGCACGGAGGGCGAGGGGAGCCACACCGAGGAGTCCTCAGCACCATCCACCTCAGCTGAGGACCAGAGCAACTCGGAGGATGACTCCCTTATGGAGGCGGGTGTCAGCAGCCACCACACCCCAGCTTGTGTTGCTGTCCCCGCCACCACCAGCACCACCACCGCCCTCCCATCGGCTCCCATTCCCCAGGTCCGTGGAGGCTCCCATGTTCGGGAGCGTGTCTCCTTTGGGCCAGGCACCGCACCCCCTGCCCCTGTGTCCCCTGCTGCCCTGAGTGAGGAGTCTGTGTACCTCCTTCGCCAGCTCCATGTAGGGCAGACAGCCATGCTGAGTGTCCTCCATGCGCACACCGCTCTGTTGACTCAGCTGGTGTCGTTCATGGAGGGCATCTCATCGGGCATGTCTGACCTACAGAGGGGCAATAGGTCCATGGACTCCTCCCTGACGGCAGCAGTGTCCCTCCTCAGACAGTCCCTCACCCCTCCTGCCTCTGCTCCATCCACACTCCCCAGCACCTTACCCGTCCCAAGCACACACACACCGGCACAGGCACACACCAGCACACACACATCCAGCACACAGACACACACGCCACAAACAAAACGCACACGCACGCACAGTCAGGGGACTGAAACCAGACTCACAGGGGATGGGGCCCTGGAACACACACACGCATCCACGAGCACTGCGCAGTCCTCAGTTGCCTCTCCCTCCAAAACACCCTCCCTTGCCTCACCTGCAACCCCAAAGACCCAGCGGCTCTTCCTCAGTGACCTCGGCCTCTTCCCCTCCGATCCAGCTGATACAGCATTCAGGGGGAAGAGGAAGCCCACCCACACGGAGCAGAGTGCCCCTCGCCCCCGGACACCCTCCCCCAGGCGCAGACAGACTGAGGCCCCCACCCGCAAGTCCCCCGGAGTCGTAAGAGCAAGACCCCGCCGCCGCCCTGCAGCTCAGGCACCAGGTCTCCTTCCTCCATCCCTCAGGCCCCCACTCCACAGGTGCCCCCACCACACCCTGCCCCAGGTTCCCCCACCCACAGATATACCATCCCCAAGAGGATCCGGCCTTCTCCCCCTGCCACTTGCTCTCCCGGCACCACACCCCCGCTGCGCTTGTCTGTGCCACTGATGTGGTGAGGGTGTCCTCCCCCTCTGTCCAGCCCACCTTGCCTGTTCCCCATTCTCCTCCCTGGTGGTAGGCACTTCAGTGGAGTCCACTACCACCCTGTCTGACTTGGGCACTGCAGTGGCGGACCTGTCCACTCCATCTGCAGGGTCCACTGCAGTTGTGCCGGCACCCACAACATCTGAGTCATGCCCCCAGTTGTGCCGGCACACACCATGTCAGACACCTCCACTGCAGTTGTCAGTGGCTCTCCAGCACCCACCACCCCTTCCCTGCTTCCTCCTGGTGAGCCCTGATCCTGTCCCTGCGGTGCCTGGCCTGCCCCCCGGTTGCCCCTCCTAGTGGATTGTCCCTGGTTTTGTGCAGGCATGCGTAGGGTGACATCTGCCACTGTCACCCTGTTTGGACTTTGACAATGGACTGGCCATTGGCCTTTGTGTTTTTTCTGGACTTTGTTTTCATTACACACATATGCTGAATAAAGCAACTTTCTGTTCTCTAGTGCTTATGCTTCTGATGTACATGTTGTTGATGATGCTAACCATGCCCTTGCTGCAGTGATGGTGATATTTGGTCTCATGATAATGAAGTGTTACTGTGCAGGAACCCATGTGGTCCAGGGGGAATGTGTCCTATCCTGTGGTGTATCCATGTCATCCATAGCAGCATCTGAGGGTGTCATGTGGTCAGTATTTGGCAATGGGATTTCCTACTTAGATTAGCTATTTCACATCTGTGGCTTCCACCCCTGCACATCTGTTGTGCCTGCCATTGTTCAATTCGTCTACTTCCCTGACCATGTGGCCATCTCCACTGGACATGCAGGTTTGGGCATCAATGGGGAAGGACTCATCTGTGTTGTCGGTGCAACATTGCTATACAAGTGTGTTGGATCTGTGCTGATGATTTCGTTGGCACTTCCATGACCAGGCTGATGTGACGGGAGCCCTCATTTGGTGCTAATTGTTGATTGTGTGACCAAGTGCTCAGCTGACATGATGGGGCCCTACTGAGGCAACATATGGCACAGCTTTCCTCACACAGGAGTGGAGTCCCCTCATGGCAGTGTGTACTCCTGTGACATTGCCTGCGCCCAAGGTGTGTGTTGTATGTGCATGTCTGTGTGTTCACTTCCGTTTAGCTGTGCATGCTGTGATCCCTAGTGTTGTACCTGTTTGTGATGCTTGCTGAGTTGACCTATGTTCCCCAAAGTCTTCTCCCTGGGTTCTCTGTGATGTGGGTGCATGGCACATTACTGGTCATCAGGGTGTCACCCATAGGTGTGTTTGCTGTCAGGGCTGAGTTTGTGTGCAGACGCAGATGGGTCACAGTCAGGTTTCCCCTTGGCACTTGTTGTTTGCCCCTGTCATGTGATTTCCAGTTTGTGTTATCTTTCAGTGATTGTGACACGTTGTGTGTGTGACTGCTGGCACTCCTCAGGGTCCGGGCTGCAATGTTGGTTGTTGTCTATGTGTGTTCTTTGTGGGTGACCTTGGCTTCTTCATTGGTGTGTGACTGTGGCTGGGATCCCATTGGTTGGTGTGGTATTGCCGTCATGTCCATGTACAGCGTAGTGTGCAGTGTGTCAGACATTCAGGAGTCTTGTTGAGTGGCCATGTGTGATGTGTTTCTGCACCTTGGTTCCCACCCACCACCCTGGAATAGTCATGGGTGCATGTGCAATGTCACCAGTGCATGTGTGCTTCACTGCTGCACATTGTTGGAGGTCGAGGGTGTGGTGTTGAGCGTGTGCAGATGAGAGTTGTTGCCCGGCTAGGCCCCTGCCTCCATGTTGGCCTTGGCTTACTGGCCATGCTGATTGATTTGTGCTTGTGTAGGTGTGATGGTAGTTTGTTGCTCAGGACACATGACTGTGGTTCACAGTGTGTACGACATTTAGCTTTGTCATCACAGTGGGATTGTAATGCAGCCCAGGGTCACCACATTGTGGGGGCCCTGGGGGTAGTGCTGTGGTGTGTCTGTGTCTTGCTGTGTCAGTTGCTGTTCCTACATGCCTGTGTGACATGTGTGATTTGTGCTCCCTCTCATCTGACAATGCCTGCTTGCCCACATAGGGGATTTGGATCCATGAGTTACCTTTGTGTGGCACTGTATGCACATCTGTATGATTGGTATTCAGGTCTCCTCATGTGTTGTGTGGTTGCCTGGGGACACTGGCACCCCCTCACCTGTTGTGTATGATGTGCAGTGTGGGTCTGCCTGTTTGTGTTTGTGCATCTGCACCACTGCATTGGCATATCTTGGGTGTGCCATTGGCTGTATGTAGTTTGGTGGCTTTCCCCTGCTGTCCCTGGGACTCCTAGGTCATCGGTCAGCACAATGATCATGGTTTGTGTGTCCCATTGCTGCCATGGTATGGTATCTGTTCACCTCACATCTACAGTCTCCAAAGGGTATCTGCATTTGTGTGCCCATTGGTGCAAATATGTGGGTCTGCATTCTGATGGTCACTTCTGTCATTGTGTCATTGATGAATGTTGACAGTGTCAGCCCCCATGGGTGTTGTTTGTCTGCACATGGCCAAAGGTATGTCTTATTTGCACTGCAGTATTTGGCTCCCCCAATTTATGTTGCAATGGGACACATGCACTACTTTGCCACTGATGTGTTTTATGTTCTGATGACCAGGAATCATCCATGCAGTTTGGCAGTTGCAGCTCTTTCTTTGTCAACACTTACCTTTTGGTCACTGTGATGATGGGGGTTTGGACCCCATTGCCACAATGTTCAAAATGTGCTTCAGCTATGGACCCCACACTTACCTTTTGGTCACTGTGGTGATGGGGCGTTAGACCCCATTGCCACAATGTTCAAAATGTGCTTCAGCTATGGACCCCACACTTACCTTTTGGTCACTGTGGTGATGGGGCGTTAGACCCCATTGCCACAATGTTCAAAATGTGCTTCAGCTATGGACCCCACACTTACCTTTTGGTCACTGTGGTGATGGGGCGTTAGACCCCATTGCCACAATGTTCAAAATGTGCTTCAGCTATGGACCCCACACTTACATTTTGGTCACTGTGATGATGGGGGTTTGGACCCCATTGCCACACTGTTCAAAATGTGCTTCAGCTATGGACCCCACACTTACATTTTGGTCACTGTGATGATGGGGGTTTGGACCCCATTGCCACAATGTTCAAAATGTGCTTCAGCTATGGACCCCACACTTACCTTTTGGTCACTGTGGTGATGGGGCGTTAGACCCCATTGCCACAATGTTCAAAATGTGCTTCAGCTATGGACCCCACACTTACATTTTGGTCACTGTGATGATGGGGGTTTGGACCCCATTGCCACACTGTTCAAAATGTGCTTCAGCTATGGACCCCACACTTACATTTTGGTCACTGTGATGATGGGGGTTTGGACCTCATTGCCACAATGTTCAAAAATGTGCTTCAGCTATGGACCCCACACTTACCTTTTGGTCACTGTGATGATGTGGGTTTAGACCCCATTGCCACAATGTTCAAAATGTGCTTCAGCTATGGACCCCACACTTACATTTTGGTCACTGTGATGATGGGGGTTTGGACCCCATTGCCACACTGTTCAAAATGTGCTTCAGCTATGGACCCCACACTTACCTTTTGGTCACAGTGATGATGGGTGTTTGGACCCCATTGCCACAATGGTCATGGCCTGCTTGCATTGTGGGGGCCACACACATATATGTGTGGCACATGTGCTAGGGGGTCACATTGTATGTTAAAAGTCATGTTCAGTGTTGTAGGCATTTGACACAGTCTACACACGCTTGTCATGGTGTTGGGGGATGTCTTTTTCTTGCATTCCCTAGGTTGTGGTGTGCTGGTTGTGTCATGCATTGTCCATCCTATGAGTGGGGGTGGTGTTGGTGGTAGGCATCCAGCCCCCCATGGGTAGAGGTGGTAGTAGTGACAGGCATCCAGCCCCCTGGGTAAGGGTGGTAGTCGTGGTAGGCATCCAGCCCCCTGGCTTAGGGTGGTAGTAGTGGTAGGCATCTGGCACCCCCTGGCTAAGGGTGGTAGTAGTTGTAGGCATCCAGCCCCCTGGGTAAGGGTGGTAGTGGTGGTGGGCATCTGGCACCCCCTGGCTAAGGGTGGTAGTAGTGGTTGGCATCTGGCACCCCCATGGCTAAGGGTAATAGTGGTGGTGGGCATCTGGCACCCCCTGGCTAAGGGTGGTAGTGGTGGTTGGCATCCAGCCCCCTGGCTTAGGGTGGTAGTAGTGGTAGGCATCTGGCACCCCCTGGCTAAGGGTGGTAGTAGTGGTAGGCATCCAGCCCCTGGGTAAGGGTGGTAGTTGTGGTGGGCATCTGGCACCCCCTGGCTAAGGGTGGTAGTAGTGGTAGGCATCCAGCCCCCCCTGGGTAAGGGTGGTAGTGGTGGTAGGCATCCAGCCCCCCCTGGGTGAGGGTGGTAGTAGTGGGAGGCATCCAGCCCCCCCTGGGTAAGGGTGGTAGTGGTGGTAGGCATCTGGCACCCCCCTGGCTAAGGGTGGTAGTAGTGGTAGGCATCCAGCCCCCCTGGGTGAGGGTGGTAGTAGTGGTAGGCATCCAGCCCCCTGGCTAAGGGTGGTAGTAGTGGTAGGCATCTGGCACCCCCATGGCTAAGGGTGGTAGTGGTGGTGGGCATCTGGCACCCCCTGGCTAAGGGTGGTAGTGGTGGTTGGCATCCAGCCCCCTGGCTTAGGGTGGTAGTAGTGGTAGGCATCCAGCCCCCTGGCTTAGGGTGGTAGTAGTGGTAGGCATCTGGCACCCCCTGGCTAAGGGTGGTAGTAGTGGTAGGCATCCATCCCCCTGGGTAAGGGTGGTAGTGGTGGTGGGCATCTGGCACCCCCTGGCTAAGGGTGGTAGTAGTGGTAGGCATCCAGCCCCCTGGGTGAGGGTGGTAGTAGTGGTAGGCATCCAGCCCCCTGGCTAAGGGTGGTAGTAGTGGTAGGCATCTGGCACCCCCATGGCTAGGGTGGTAGTGGTGGTGGGCATTCAGCCCCCTGGGTAAGGGTGGTAGTAGTGGTAGGCATCCGGCCCCTCCTGGGTAAGGGTGGTAGTGGTGGTAGGCATCCAGCCCCCTGGGTGAGGGTGGTAGTTGTGGTAGGCATCCAGCCCCCTGGGTGAGGGTGGTAGTAGTGGGAGGCATCCAGCCCCCCTGGGTAAGGGTGGTAGTGGTGGTAGGCATCTGGCACCCCCTGGCTAAGGGTGGTAGTAGTGGTAGGCATCCAGCCCCCTGGGTGAGGGTGGTAGTAGTGGTAGGCATCCAGCCCTCCCTGGCTAAGGGTGGTAGTAGTGGTAGGCATCTGGCACCCCATGGCTAAGGGTGGTAGTGGTGGTGGGCATCTGGCACCCCCTGGCTAAGGGTGGTAGTGGTGGTTAGCATCCAGCCCCCCTGGCTTAGGGTGGTAGTAGTGGTAGGCATCCAGCCCCCCTGGCTTAGGGTGGTAGTAGTGGTAGGCATCTGGCACCCCCCTGGCTAAGGGTGGTAGTGGTGGTTGGCATCCGGCCCCCCTGGGTAGGGGTGGTGGTGCGCATTCAGGCCCCTGTGTGCATATGTGGCATTGGTGATGGGCATCCCGCCCCTATGTTGCTGCTGTTGCTGGTGTAAGTAAATTCTGCATCCCTCTGTGTGTGTGTGATGTGTCGTGTACGTGTTGTATGTGTTTTGTGGTTGGTGTCTGACTTACCTTCTGCGCTGTACGCGTCCGTGCCTGTTCCGGTAGTAAATGTAGAATATTGGTATGATTGGGACGAAGGGATCCATGGTTGGTTCGTGTCGTTCATCCTTCTCGTTGCTTCGCGTCGTCCTCGTCGCTGGCGTGTTCGCCTCGTAGCCGTGGATCGTGTTGTGGCGCGAATCGGAGCTTATGTGCGCCTCTCCCGGATGCTTTGACGTGCCGTGCGTAGCGACGGGTTCGGCGCGTACGGAAAGCGCATCGTACTTGTTCGGCCGGACGGAGCAGCATTTTCCCTTCCGTGCGACTCGATTCAGCGTTACCGGATTCGCCTCGGTCGGAGAACAGGACCTGGATTGGGTGAGTACGACTCGGCCGGATTCTGTGCTGTTGTGCGCATCGTACTTACTCGTTCGGTCTGCTGTACGGATCGGTCGGGAAACAGGCATTCGCATGGCTTTTTTCCCGACCGAATGGTATTGGGTGCGCCTCCGACCGAGATCGGAATCGGCCCCTTAGTCTGCTGATATACTAGTTATAAATTATTGAAACTATATATCCTATATTTTAAAGAGGATGCATGATTGGCTAAAATCGTTACGTCATCTGTGAACTAAATCCTAAAAAATACAACATGCAAATCATGCAAGAAAGAATTTAAGAAAACACTCTATAAACAAACTTGTGCCACGTGAAAAGAAAAAAAGAAAAGAGAGAAATATAACAGTGTACAGGACGTACATTAAAGAAAACCAATATCATGCCTCCAACTAGTGTCCCGCGTGTTATATCCTTTTATCAAGAGTGAATAATACTCAACAGCCCGTGCTGTATGAATCATACCTGACACAGTTCAATACTGATTTCTTCACTTTAGATAAAACTAGTCGAGTCTTAGGAGCTTTCTTAATGTAGCTCAGGCATGAAATCAATTTTGAAAAAACACCTATTATAAAAACATAAATATAAACAAACAATTAACAAAAATATGAATACTCTACTGTGATAAGGCTAATGGCCGGTTTGAAAAAAGGAAGGAGATATCGTTCTAAAGTGGCTAATATACCTGAGGAATTAGCCCAATGGACATCCAGAACGAATGAACAGTATATAATGTTGATGCAAGGAAATGATCAGGCCCTGAAGCTTTCTCTAAATAATAAAACAGAGAAATGTAAAATACAAGCTGTACAATCGTCTATAATGCCTCGGTGCGCTATTAAGAAAAATGAAAATAATCCTACATGAAACTAGTCGAGTGTACCTGAAGCTGTATTTCTCTTCTATTGATTCTTGCAACCCAAAGGGATTATGGTGACATATCTGTATAGACAAAAACAGCACCATCAATGAGTTGATCATTTGGTTCTCTTAATACGGCGCTTTAATAATGTAGCACAATATCTACATAAACTTGCTTCAAATTACTGCCGACTAAGTCAGAATGCAGTATGCTATAAAAAACTGCTTAAACCGTATCAAGCCACTTCTTAACCCGCTCTACAGAGAAGGAACAATTACAAGCATCGGGCTAAGATGACATGCTGCTATCCCAGCCATAAAGTCTCTCTAAAGACGTCACCTCATCCAATAAACAACCAAGGAAGAGGAGAAATTCCCGGTGCATAGCTGTAATAAAGACTCGCTAGCAGGAAAGAGTATTTTCAAGGTGTTCCAATCCTGTTCTTAATTAAGCGCCCAGATTTTCCCTCTACCTACCTATTCTACCCATCTCTCGGCCCAAAATAAAAAGATTTTAAACAAAGAACTGTGCCCGACTTACTTGCGACCATTCAGGGCGTTTCACCAACTACCTCTAAAGGGAAAGTCACAAACGTTGCCATATTTAAGCAGAGCGCTCCTCTGATTAGGACGCTGATGATATCTACTTCCGGGTGAAAATATGCTAAAAATAATAGAAGGACTAAAAAAGGGGGATTCCATGGTGCAGTGGAAAACGCTTACAGGCTACACTAACCGCAATGGTACCTAATAAATAGCTAGTTTCGTAGTGGAGTGAAAACGGAAAAAACTATACTGTAAAGACATGATATGTATTTATGTATAATAATACTGAAATAAAAATAAGAAACACAACCTGCACATATACAGAAAAGCCTCACAAAGGAGATTATGATAATCTTCATGAAATAATACAAAGGAATAGCTGACTTGCGCAAGTTTATTACAGACAAGTATGTACACTCCTAATTAGGATTAATAAAAAAATGTATTTAAGAAATTATTACTAAGAAAAATTCTTTATAAAATAACTAGATGTGAAATGCTATAGGTGTGTAAAAAACTGAGTTAAATTCAATCAGCCCAGCTATGGTCTTGCAGAAACCTTATATGAGACCACCTCACCTAAGGTATTAAATTTGATGGCCTGATCCCAGGGAATTTCTTGATTTAGGCCACTATTGGCAGTGTCAGGAATGAATATCCAATAGACTTCCCTGCGCTTCCTTATGTCCTCATTAGATTTACCTGGTTTGCCGTGTATCTTTTCCAGGATAAACCAGCTGATATCATCAACACTATGGTTCTCATCGATATAGTGTTGTACTAACGGGGCTGGAAGTCTTTTTGTTCTTATAGACGACCTATGCTCCGTTAAGCGTGTATTGAAAGCTCTGGCGGTTTCACCCACATATCCCTTCTGACAGGGGCATATCAGCAAATAAACCACATCTTTGGTTTTACAATTTGTGTGTGCTGTTGATTTGAATGGTGGTCTCTGTATTGAAGACAGGATGTTTCTATGCTCAGGGGACAAACTTTACAGGTACTACATTTATAGTTCCCCTTCACTGGGCGAATACCGTCAAGTGTGCTCTGTATGGTCTGACTCACTTTGCTTATCCTGGAATGTACCACATGGTCCTTAAGATTTTTATTATGTCTGTATGCAAATAGGGGCCTTGGCATTTGATCAGACTTCTCTTTACTGATGTTAAGTATATGCCAACTCGAGTAAACTGTTTGTTGGATTCTCTCATTCATCATGGAATGACGAGTGACGAAAACTACAGATGGACTAGTTTTAGAGGCAGAATTAGTAAGCAGATGTTGTCTATCAAAATAACGAGCTCGTTTCATCGAGTCTCGCACTAATCTTTTTGGGTAGCCTCTGGCCAAAAATTTGTCTCGCATCACCAAAGCCTTGACATCAAAATCCTGGATGTTAGTACAATTTCGTCTAAGACGTAGAAATTGCCCAAACGGGATACTTTTCTTTTGTGCTGTAGGATGGTAACTGTCATAATGCAGCAAAGTGTTCCGTGCTGTAGGTTTTGTGTATAAATCTACAGCCAGGACACCTGCATTATTTTTAATAGTCACATCTAAAAATTCTACCCGGTCTTGGCTTATATTACTGGTGAAACGTATGTTGTCATCACAGAGGTTTATCCAGTCCAAAAATTGAAAAAGGTTTTCCTCTGTGTCCACCCATATAAAGAAGATATCGTCGATATATCGCGCCCATCTAGTGACTGATTCAAAGAAGGGAGCGATTTCGTTATAGATAAACTTCTTTTCAAATAGAGACCTGAAGATATTTGCTACTGTTGGGGCGCATGAAGCTCCCATTGAAACCCCTTTCGTCTGTTTATACAGGCTGCCATTAAACTCAAAGACATTTTCCTCTAGAACAATTTGGAGGCATTCAAGGAGAAACAATTTGGGACACTCGATCCTATATTCAGTAATGAACCAGCTCACCGCTTCAAGGACGCCTTGTATCGGGATGTTACTATATAATGCCTCAATATCCATAGTAACTAAGAATTGAGTGTTACCTTGAAAAGGGATATCCTCCACCAAGTTGATAATATGTCTGGTGTCTTTGACAAAAGCTGGTGTACGTGATACATGGGAACATAGAATAGCGTCAATATATTTGGAGAGCGGTTCAGTAATGGTCCCAATAGTGTTCACAATAGGTCTATATGGGGGTTCTTTTGATCCTTGTGAATTTTTGGAATTCCATAAAGACATGCCATTTTTGGAGTCTGAGTACTCAGATAGGTCCATTCTTTTTCACAAATTTCATTATCTTTCAGGGCCTTATTGATCACTTTGGTGATTTTGTTTTTGATCTTGGGGTGGGATCTCTTGTGATAGATTGATAAAATTCCTCGTCATCCAACATTGATTCTATCTTGGTGACATAGGTAGCGGTGTCACAAATAACAATTCCTCCCCCTTATCACAGTTTTTGATGGTAACCAACGGATTATGTTTCAACGCCTCTAAAGCAAGAAATTCATCTCTATTCAAGTTAAAGGGTGTTTTAGCCACATGTTTAACTGCCTTTGTGACTTTATTGTACACAACTTTTTCAAAGACTGCCACTTCTGAAGGCAAGACCTCCAATGACGGAGTAAACAGGGATCTAGGTGTTAACCCAGATCGGTTATCCACCGTTACTGGGATATCCTGATTAGAGAAAAATATGCGAAGGCGTATTTTTCTGAAAAAGGCCATGAGGTCATTGAATAGCTCAAATTTGTTCAACCCAGAATGTGGGGCAAAAGTCAGTCCTTTAGCCAAAAGAGAAAAAGTGGATGGCGATAATTCGGAGGAGCTAAGATTGAAAATAGGGATATTTACTCCCGCCAATACTGTGCATTCCTAGTCACTAAGAGATGATTGTAATCCATCTGAGGACTTCCCCGGAATCGGGGTTGGTATTGCGGCCTCCAATTGGTTCTCCTGGTGAATCGCCTGCCTAAAAAAGGTTGTCCATTGTGCTGTGTTCTGGTATTAAAACCTTGATCTCTATGGTCTTGTGGATAGGGTGGTCCTTCATTATCTGAATCCGAGGTATCGGAAAAAGTAGTAACTTTGCGATTTTGTGGTCTGTATGTGGGATATGCATTAAATGTATCCCCAGCCTGTTCATAGTATTTGTCCGCTAAATACGGGTAGGTGTTTTCCTTGCTAAAATTTCTGATGTCTTTCTTCAACTTATCTAATTTCCGTTTAACAAGGTATTCAGTATATGAGGAGAGGTCTCTATCTATCTCCTCTAATTTTTTCTTTGCCTCATCTACTGCCAGCGCAAATTTGATTTTACCCTCTAATTCCAAGATTTCAGTTGATAATTGTTGCAATATTTCTCTGGCTGTCTCAACGATAAGCATCATAAAATCCCTTGAACAGCGGTTCGCGATAAGCGACCACCGTTCAAGGAATTTTTTGATGTGGACAAACAACCCCGGGATATTTCTTACCCGGAGTCCTTGGGGAATAATCCCTGCCTTGAGATACTCCAGCATGTACTGACCGTGAAGTTCAATTCTTTTCATTTTCTTTCTCAAGTTAAGTAGTTTATTTATATCATCTGATTTATGTTGTATTTTTTAGGATTTAGTTCACAGATGACGTAACGATTTTAGCCAATCATGCATCCTCTTTAAAATATAGGATATATAGTTTCAATAATTTATAACTAGTATATCAGCAGACATATTGTTTTCCAGCAATTTATTGTGTGATGTGTTCCATTTTAGAGAACAGTTGTGACGGAAACCTGATGAAGGCATGGCCGAAACGCGCGTAGCTCTACAATTTTCCGCCAGTTTCCTTACATCTTGATACATCGTTGTCATTTCAGTCTATGACATATTTGTTTTGTATAGTGTGTTGTGAATTTAAACTTGGATCTGTATTTTCAACAGAACAAGATTGACAGGACACCACATATCTCAGAGTTATTGCCTGACTTTGTGTCCTATTTATCGAAGACACATAATTTTCTTGATTAATTGCTGAATATTGTCTCTCTTTTTTATAAGTGTTTTATATTTAAAAAATCAAATAAATATTTGTTTATTAAGTGTTGGTTGTCATACTGAACTTTTTGCTGATTGGGATTAATTTGTCTGCATTGTTTTTATTATACATCTTGCCCTGATGTAGCTCTTTACCCATTGTTGTTTTTCCCTGTCAGGGCGTTTGCATTCTGATTCCAGGGGGCCCCGTACCGTTCCCAGTTTTTGATAAGTGTAACAGCACAGACAAATGTCTATTTAAAACACCACCAATATATTAGAGAGTTAACATGATCATTAAAAGTGGTGGGGAGCTAAATACTTGCCCTAAACTATAGCGAGCGAGTGAGACACACTTTTTGGGGGGATTCAGGGTTAGGTTCTTCTAGTGAGAAAAGTCTGCACAAACTTGGGTTAAATAGTGCATTTTAAAACATGATTTTGACATAAATTTGCTAAAAAGCCAGAGGCTCTGAATGGGCACTCATAAAATATTCAAGTCATTTATGGTGTTCCAAGCCAATGAAACCTGATGCTCCCCATAATTGACCCCAGTTTTTTGAAAATGTGCCTTGAGTACCAACAAATGTTAAAAATTACTTTCATTGTACCAGATACAGCATATTTGAACTGGTGCATCCATACCAAAAATAACATACAATATGCCAGTGCTAAAATTGTCTCATTAAGGCCATCCACATATCATAGGTGATCCATTAGTAAAAAAAAGAAATCTCTAGCATGTCAGGCTCAACATTTTGTCATGGTTGCCACCACCCATATGCCACAGTTTTCCTCACTTGTGCCAAGAACTACTCAGAATGTGCTTATTGCACACTGAACAGGGATGTACCTTGTGATGTGATATCTGTACAAAGAGGTTGCATTGCATAATGTCCATTTGCATGGGCTGTATAAATAAACAACCTATTCAACATTAAATAGGCAGGTTGAATTTTACGACCCCCTGCGTCTGGCAGAAAAATGCAGAGATGTCCGCTCTCAAAGGGCAGTATATCCCCAAATTGGAAGCAGATATTTTTAAGCAGTCCATATCCCTTAAAAATAGATTCCTCTTTGGAAAAACCTCATTGGGAGCAGGCAGTGGTCCTCAGGACCTCTACTCAAGGCCATTGAAGGAAATGGCCCGATTCGGGCACTCGGGTCACCAATGACCATCTCTTTGCCTTCTACGAAATGAAGAGTCGGTCAGACAGTAGAGAATACAAACCAATAATAGTTTATTAAAGATTCGCTCTGAGCAGAGCCCTGTCTGCCCAGTCTCTAAGAGTGCTGCAGAGAGAGTCTGACTTCAGCAAGCATAACGATACATTATGTACATTTCAGAATCAATGAAAACCCGCCCACAATGGAATTTTCCAGAGGGATGCAGCTGGACAGTAAATTACAAAGGAGTAAGTTTCGGTTCTGAGGCCGGGCAAACATTATCTGTTTCACAAGGTTACTCTGCCTGTGACTGCCACTAGACAAGTGGGAGAAGGCTTACATCTCAGAAGAAAGGTATGCGCTAACAAGAGCAATGCATTCATTAGTGTGGCAAAACCCAACTCCGAAGAAACATAACCTAGAGAAGGTTGTTTCTCAGAAATAGGAAAGAATCAGTTTCAATCATGATACAAAATGGCGCCCATACACAAAATGGCGCAGCAAATGCTAACTTACGTAAAAAATAATACAAAAGCACAATTTTTAGTCTAACAGACCCTCCTTTTAGCATGAGCTAAGCCATATATACGATAACAAAGGACATATCATTCAATAAAACATGGTAAATTAATTTTAGGAGCATTCCATATCCTCAGCATCAGGGATGAAAACAGTAAGGAGGGAAGAAGTCTCACAAATACCCTCATCAATCTGCATCAGATCGTTCACCTCCTTCTGGATCATAATGGTCGCATTGGTATCATGGATTGATATTTTCTTGGGAGCGAGAAGAGTGGTGCAGTAAGAAAAACATAAGGGAAGACACTGCACCAGAATACAGCAAGCAATCAAAATCACAATAAAATAAATCACCTTTTCAAGGATCCAACCCCATCCACCAAAAAGGGACCAACTCCAATTTCCACTTTCTATTCCTCTGACATTTTCCAAAATATCTAAAATATGTTGGGCAATGTTCTTTTCCATATTATTGAGCCCGACAACACACTGGTCTCCTACTACTGCGCACACACCACCGCTCTTAGCTAGGATAAAATCAACTGCATATCTGGTTTGCTCAGAATATATTCGCATACTTTCTAATTGGGTGGTGATGTCACGCAAAGCTGCCACTGTAGAATTAGATAGTATCTGTAGCTTGCATCCAAAATATTCCCTAGCCCTTTCACCCCTGGCCATAGCGGTACCACCAAAGGTAATGAAAGAGGAGAGAATATACCCAAAGGTTATACCATTACTATAATTATTGACCTCTAGGTCTGTCACTCCGTCACAAAATTCCTTCGTCAAAGTCCTTTTGACCCATCTTATATTCGGTTTACTGTACTTACAGGGCACACCAAGAGGAAGCACCATTCCCAAATCAACGTCCTCTGCACCATTATAAACATTCGAGTAAGTACCATTGGACAGAAAGTAAAATCCTGGATGTGCATAAAGTGGACCTTGATAATCTACAGTAGCATATCTGGTGTACATTCCCACTGTACTTGGATCCTTCTTTTTCACCAAAGACATTGTGGGGCATATTTACAAGCCCCTTGCGCCACTTTTGCGCCGCTGTTGCGTCACGCATGTGACGCAGCGGCGACGCAAACCATGCGCCGCGTTGCGCTATATTTACAACGTGACACATCTAGGGAGATGCGTCACGTAGTAAACCCCTGCGCCACATGAAACCTGTATCAGGTTTCATGTGGGCGTACCGCCGCAGGGGGCGTTCCGGCGCAGGAACGCCTCGGAAAAGTGACGTAGTGAAATCTACAAGATTTCACGCAGTCACTTTTCTCGAGCGCTGATGCGTCAAATCCTTACGCCTGCTTCAAGCAGGCGTAAGGATTGACGCACCATGTTAGGGATAGGGAAGGTTGGAACAGTGCTGGAGTTGCGTCGCGCTTGCGACACAACTTCAGCACTGCGCCAACCTTCCGCCGGCAGATGCGTCACGCATCTGCTTATCCTTGCGCCACGATGCGCCGCATTGTAAATGCGGCGCATCGGACGTGGCGCAAGGGTAAACTTGCGTGACGCATTTTCCCTGGCGCATCCCTGCTGATATGCAGGGATGCGCCAGGAACGTAAATATGCCCCTGTATTTTTAAACAGTATTATTCCAGAACAATTTACGTATAAGAAAGCATCTGTACTATTTACTATCGGACAACATGCAGGATAATAACCTGCCTTTCGAGTAACTGTCAAATCTTGATAATGCCAACCTACTAAGGTAATGTTCTGTTCATCCATATACAAATTATTACAATACATATTAGTATTGCAACCTGAATATCCCTTCCTCGTGGCTTCCTATAATACAAACAAGGACCGGGATATCCCATCCCGAACTCACACTTTACCTCTACAAAATGGGGTGTGCGAACATATGTATAATTAACCAATGACAATGGGTAAGCAGTCCATAAACTTGTGACAGATTCAGTAGGGTAACACGCTGTACCTTCACCAAAGAATTTCTTGTGTGTATCTAGAAATACATTGCTCGGGGTGTCCTTTTTGTACGTACTTGGGAAACAATCTTATATGCAATACAGAATTTTGCATCGCGATCACACTCCAAACCCAAGACACCCCATCCAAAACCAACAGCAACAATAACACAAGAACAGCACATAACGCTTTTTGTTTGGTAGACCAGAATTCACGTGCATGAACAAGGGGAATTACTGGCTGCTCCTCGTTAGCAACCATTCTGCCAAAGGGGTGCATAGCAAATGATAAAGCAAAGGGGCAAATCTCCAGCAAGAGAAGTATACAAGTTCCCAGTGTCTGTCAGAGCCTCACTGGTACAGGCTCCTATTGTTCATCAATGTTGGCGCTCTTGAGCACCAGCGGTGGAGCTTGCTCTGTCCTAAGCTCTGGATGTATCCCACGTCGATCAGGATAATGTTCCCCCCAAGGGAGTATGTTCAATCTATCCTGTCCAATGTCAAAGCAATGCATCAATCTCATATCACCCTAAACTAACTCCGATGGTACTATAGCAAAGTACACCTTAACTTGCACAGTCCATCCCTGTCTAATCTGACTTCTCCTTTGGTGCACTATTCTTCATCTGAGGACGCAAATTGTACCTGGTGACTCCAGGCACAGAAGGATCAATGAAAAGGGGTTCCTGGATAGCTCGTATCTCCGGTGGAACTGCTGCATTCAGCACTTCATCATTCTCCTCATCCGTTTTGGTCCAAGTCAGCCTGGCATCACTGAAGGGGACAAACTGAGGCACCGTCTCACACTCAGTATCCCCTACTCCATCTTTAATCCATTGGTCATAAAGCAAAGGCAGGGGCACCCTTTTGCAATGAGTGCCATGCACCCAATTCTTTAAGCCAGCGACCTTGATAGCTGTGCGTGTAGCAAGAAGGACCTGTTCCAGTCCCTCCAAACTCTTCTTCCGCTGGAAATTTCGGATCAACACGAAGTCCCCGGGCTGAATGTCATGTCTGGGTCCCTCTGGTGTAGCTGGCAGGGACTCACGGACCTGTTGGTAAATAGAATGCAAATTTTCAGTTAACTGACACAGGTAATCTATTAACAAGGGGTACTCAATATCAGAAAATCGACGAGGTCGCGGGACGCTCCAGACATTTGCCGGGCGCCCAAACACGAACTCGTACAGTGACAATCCTGTCCTAGAATGTGCTGTTGTTCTTGTTGACAAGAGAGCTAATGGTAAAGCATCTGGCCACTGTAAACCTGTGGTTTCCTGAATCTTTGCCAATTTCAGCTTGAGAGTACCATTGCACTTCTCAACCAAACCTGCTGACTGCGGGTGGTTCGCAGCATGAAACTTCTGTTTTATGTGCAGACCATCACAAATTAACTGAATAACCTTGGCATTGAAATGACTTCCGTTATCACTCCAAATCAAACGAGGCAAGCCGAAGCTGAGGAAAGAACTCCTTCAGGCATACCTTTGCAGTCGTAATGGCTGTATTATCTTTAGTGGGATAAGCTTCAACCCATTTGCTAAATGCACAGATAACCACCAGGACATACTACAAATTGTTGCATTGTTCCAATTCAATATAGTCCATTTCTAGGACTTCAAAATGGAAGGTGTGTGGCGCAAATTACCAGGGGTGAAGGAGAACCCTTTCCAGGATTATGCATCATGCACACCATACAGTACTTCACTAAATGTGCAGCTGTCCTAGAAATGTTGTCATTCTGCCATAGAGGGTCTAACAATTTGCAAATCCTCTTAGCACTAATATGTGCTGGGCCATGGTGACTACAGGAAGAACATATGCGTCTGGTAAGATCCATCTCTGCTTCCCTGACTTGTCAATCCTACATCCCTCATCATTCAATTGTGCTGTACTTTCTTGCCACACTGCTAACTCTTCTGTCATGGCCTCGCTTTGAATCTCCTTCACATTCTCAGGTGTGTCTTCGAACATAGTAACCTCAGGCACCCACCTAGCAGGTCCTGCCACAAACATTCTTTTCATTTTGGTCCGGGCTATTCCTTAGCTGTCTCATCTGCAAAAGTATTTCCCCTACCTACATCATCAGTGACCTTCTGATGTGCACTACACTTTACTATGGCCAATTTCTTATGGAGCGT
This sequence comes from Calotriton arnoldi, assembly GCA_963921515.1. Classification (NCBI taxonomy): domain Eukaryota; kingdom Metazoa; phylum Chordata; class Amphibia; order Caudata; family Salamandridae; genus Calotriton; species Calotriton arnoldi. The sequence goes on along the minus strand of CAWUFW010015418.1, from coordinate 68,714 downwards.
CAAAGCAGACAAAAGCCTCAATATGAGGTGCCCATGCTGAATTTTAGTACCATGGGAAGTAAGAAACCCTCTCTCAGCCCAGAGTCGCCCAAAATTATGAGCGACTCCAAAGGCGTACTGGCGGTCAGTATATATATTGACAACCAGTCCCTCACTTAATTCACAAGCTTGAATTAAAGCGATAAGCTCAACGGCCTGGGCCGATTGATAGGGAACAAGCGATGTCTTGACTACTGTACACAATGTAGTGACAGCATACGCAGCAGTTGTAGTGCCATCTGGTAATATAAAACAAGAGCCATCGACATATAGCTCCCCTTGTGGGTCAGATAAGGGAACATCAGTCAAGTCTACCCGTCCTTTTGTCTCTTCTTCTGTCCGGAAGATACAGTCATGTTTATCAATGTTATCATGCTCAGAAGGGAAAGGCAGTAACGTGGCTGGGTTCAGAGCGGCACATCATTTAATCGTAATGTGTTTTGCGAACAATGTTAATTCATAACCTGTTAGACGTGCACTGGTGAGGTGCTGTGTCTTTGTCTTATTCAAAAGTGTATCCACAGCATGGGATACCATACCTGTGAGGTCAGTATTAAGTACGAGTCCAGCCGATTGTCTTATGGAGACGGCCACAGCCGCGATCGCTCTTAGATAGCTCGGGAGGGCTCTTGCGACATGGTCGACAGCAGAGAAATGAGCTTCGCGTCGTCCTCGTCGCTTCGCGTCGTCCTTGTCGCTGGCGTATTCGCCTCGTAGCCGTGGATCGTGTTGTGGCGCGAATCGGAGCTTATGTGCGCCTCTCCCGGATGCTTTGACGTGCCGTGCGTAGCGACGGGTTCGGCGCGTACGGAAAGCGCATCGTACTTGTTCGGCCGGACGGAGCAGCATTTTCCCTCCCGTGCGACTCGATTCAGCGTTTCCGGATTCGCCTCGGTCGGAGAACAGGACCTGGATTGGGTGAGTACGACTCGGCCGGATTCTGTGCTGTTGTGCGCATCGTACTTACTCGTTCGGTCTGCTGTACGGATCGGTCGGGAAACAGGCATTCGCATGGCTTTTTTCCCGACCGAATGGTATTGGGTGCGCCTCCGACCGAGATCGGAATTGGCCCCTTAGTCTGCTGATATACTAGTTATAAATTATTGAAACTATATATCCTATATTTTAAAGAGGATGCATGATTGGCTAAAATTGTTACGTCATCTGTGAACTAAATCCTAAAAAATACAACATGCAAATCATGCAAGAAAGAATTTAAGAAAACACTCTATAAACAAACTTGTGCCACGTGAAAAGAAAAAAGAAAAAGAGAGAAATATAACAGTGTACAGGACGTACATTAAAGAAAACCAATATCATGCCTCCAACTAGTGTCCCGCGTGTTATATCCTTTTATCAAGAGTGAATAATACTCAACAGCCCGTGCTGTATGAATCATACCTGACACAGTTCAATACTGATTTCTTCACTTTAGATAAAACTAGTCGAGTCTTAGGAGCTTTCTTAATGTAGCTCAGGCATGAAATCAATTTTGAAAAAACACCTATTATAAAAACATAAATATAAACAAACAATTAACAAAAATATGAATACTCTACTGTGATAAGGCTAATGGCCGGTTTGAAAAAGGAAGGAGATATCGTTCTAAAGTGGCTAATATACCTGAGGAATTAGCCCAATGGACATCCAGAACGAATGAACAGTATATAATGTTGATGCAAGGAAATGATCAGGCCCTGAAGCTTTCTCTAAATAATAAAACAGAGAAATGTAAAATACAAGCTGTACAATCGTCTATAATGCCTCGGTGCGCTATTAAGAAAAATGAAAATAATCCTACATGAAACTAGTCGAGTGTACCTGAAGCTGTATTTCTCTTCTATTGATTCTTGCAACCCAAAAGGGATTATGGTGACATATCTGTATAGACAAAAACAGCACCATCAATGAGTTGATCATTTGGTTCTCTTAATACGGCGCTTTAATAATGTAGCACAATATCTACATAAACTTGCTTCAAATTACTGCCGACTAAGTCAGAATGCAGTATGCTATAAAAAACTGCTTAAACCGTATCAAGCCACTTCTTAACCCGCTCTACAGAGAAGGAACAATTACAAGCATCGGGCTAAGATGACATGCTGCTATCCCAGCCATAAAGTCTCTCTAAAGACGTCACCTCATCCAATAAACAACCAAGGAAGAGGAGAAATTCCCGGTGCATAGCTGTAATAAAGACTCGCTAGCAGGAAAGAGTATTTTCAAGGTGTTCCAATCCTGTTCTTAATTAAGCGCCCAGATTTTCCCTCTACCTACCTATTCTACCCATCTCTCGGCCCAAAATAAAAAGATTTTAAACAAAGAACTGTGCCCGACTTACTTAGCGACCATTCAGGGCGTTTCACCAACTACCTCTAAAGGGAAAGTCACAAACGTTGCCATATTTAAGCAGAGCGCTCCTCTGATTAGGACGCTGATGATATCTACTTCCGGGTGAAAATATGCTAAAAATAATAGAAGGACTAAAAAAAGGGGATTCCATGGTGCAGTGGAAAACGCTTACAGGCTACACTAACCGCAATGGTACCTAATAAATAGCTAGTTTCGTAGTGGAGTGAAAACGGAAAAAACTATACTGTAAAGACATGATATGTATTTATGTATAATAATACGAAATAAAAATAAGAAACACAACCTGCACATATACAGAAAAGCCTCACAAAGGAGATTATGATAATCTTCATGAAATAATACAAAGGAATAGCTGACTTGCGCAAGTTTATTACAGACAAGTATGTACACTCCTAATTAGGATTAATAAAAAAATGTATTTAAGAAATTATTACTAAGAAAAATTCTTTATAAAATAACTAGATGTGAAATGCTATAGGTGTGTAAAAAACTGAGTTAAATTCAATCAGCCCAGCTATGGTCTTGCAGAAACCTTATATGAGACCACCTCACCTATGTATTAAATTTGATGGCCTGATCCCAGGGAATTTCTTGATTTAGGCCACTATTGGCAGTGTCAGGAATGAATATCCAATAGACTTCCCTGCGCTTCCTTATGTCCTCATTAGATTTACCTGGTTTGCCGTGTATCTTTTCCAGGATAAACCAGCTGATATCATCAACACTATGGTTCTCATCGATATAGTGTTGTACTAACGGGGCTGGAAGTCTTTTTGTTCTTATAGACGACCTATGCTCCGTTAAGCGTGTATTGAAAGCTCTGGCGGTTTCACCCACATATCCCTTCTGACAGGGGCATATCAGCAAATAAACCACATCTTTGGTTTTACAATTTGTGTGTGCTGTTGATTTGATTTGGTGGTCTCTGTATTGAAGACAGGATGTTTCTATGCTCAGGGGACAAACTTTACAGGTACTACATTTATAGTTCCCCTTCACTGGGCGTAATACCGTCAAGTGTGCTCTGTATGGTCTGACTCACTTTGCTTATCCTGGAATGTACCACATGGTCCTTAAGATTTTTATTATGTCTGTATGCAAATAGGGGCCTTGGCATTTGATCAGACTTCTCTTTACTGATGTTAAGTATATGCCAACTCGAGTAAACTGCTTGTTGGATTCTCTCATTCATCATGGAATGACGAGTGACGAAAACTACTGATGGACTAGTTTTAGAGGCAGAATTAGTAAGCAGATGTTGTCTATCAAAATAACGAGCTCGTTTCATCGAGTCTCGCACTAATCTTTTTGGGTAGCCTCTGGCCAAAAATTTGTCTCGCATCACCAAAGCCTTGACATCAAAATCCTGGATGTTAGTACAATTTCGTCTAAGACGTAGAAATTGCCCAAACGGGATACTTTTCTTTTGTGCTGTAGGATGGTAACTGTCATAATGCAGCAAAGTGTTCCGTGCTGTAGGTTTTGTGTATAAATCTACAGCCAGGACACCTGCATTATTTTTAATAGTCACATCTAAAAATTCTACCCGGTCTTGGCTTATATTACTGGTGAAACGTATGTTGTCATCACAGAGGTTTATCCAGTCCAAAAATTGAAAAAGGTTTTCCTCTGTGTCCACCCATATAAAGAAGATATCGTCGATATATCGCGCCCATCTAGTGACTGATTCAAAGAAGGGAGCGATTTCGTTATAGATAAACTTCTTTTCAAATAGAGACCTGAAGATATTTGCTACTGTTGGGGCGCATGAAGCTCCCATTGAAACCCCTTTCGTCTGTTTATACAGGCTGCCATTAAACTCAAAGACATTTTCCTCTAGAACAATTTGGAGGCATTCAAGGAGAAACAATTTGGGACACTCGATCCTATATTCAGTAATGAACCAGCTCACCGCTTCAAGGACGCCTTGTATCGGGATGTTACTATATAATGCCTCAATATCCATAGTAACTAAGAATTGAGTGTTACCTTGAAAAGGGATATCCTCCACCAAGTTGATAATATGTCTGGTGTCTTTGACAAAAGCTGGTGTACGTGATACATGGGAACATAGAATAGCGTCAATATATTTGGAGAGCGGTTCAGTAATGGTCCCAATAGTGTTCACAATAGGTCTATATGGGGGTTCTTTTGATCCTTGTGAATTTTTGGAATTCCATAAAGACATGCCATTTTTGGAGTCTGAGTACTCAGATAGGTCCATTCTTTTTCACAAATTTCATTATCTTTCAGGGCCTTATTGATCACTTTGGTGATTTTGTTTTTGATCTTGGGGGTGGGATCTCTTGTGATAGATTGATAAAATTCCTCGTCATCCAACATTGATTCTATCTTGGTGACATAGGTAGCGGTGTCACAAATAACAATTCCTCCCCCTTATCACAGTTTTTGATGGTAACCAACGGATTATGTTTCAACGCCTCTAAAGCAAGAAATTCATCTCTATTCAAGTTAAAGGGTGTTTTAGCCACATGTTTAACTGCCTTTGTGACTTTATTGTACACAACTTTTTCAAAGACTGCCACTTCTGAAGGCAAGACCTCCAATGACGGAGTAAACAGGGATCTAGGTGTTAACCCAGATCGGTTATCCACCGTTACTGGGATATCCTGATTAGAGAAAAATATGCGAAGGCGTATTTTTCTGAAAAAGGCCATGAGGTCATTGAATAGCTCAAATTTGTTCAACCCAGAATGTGGGGCAAAAGTCAGTCCTTTAGCCAAAAGAGAAAAAGTGGATGGCGATAATTCGGAGGAGCTAAGATTGAAAATAGGGATATTTACTCCCGCCAATACTGTGCATTCCTAGTCACTAAGAGATGATTGTAATCCATCTGAGGACTTCCCCGGAATCGGGGTTGGTATTGCGGCCTCCAATTGGTTCTCCTGGTGAATCGCCTGCCTAAAAAAGGTTGTCCATTGTGCTGTGTTCTGGTATTAAAACCTTGATCTCTACGGTCTTGTGGATAGGGTGGTCCTTCATTATCTGAATCCGAGGTATCGGAAAAAGTAGTAACTTTGCGATTTTGTGGTCTGTATGTGGGATATGCATTAAATGTATCCCCAGCCTGTTCATAGTATTTGTCCGCTAAATACGGGTAGGTGTTTTCCTTGCTAAAATTTCTGATGTCTTTCTTCAACTTATCTAATTTCCGTTTAACAAGGTATTCAGTATATGAGGAGAGGTCTCTATCTATCTCCTCTAATTTTTTCTTTGCCTCATCTACTGCCAGCGCAAATTTGATTTTACCCTCTAATTCCAAGATTTCAGTTGATAATTGTTGCAATATTTCTCTGGCTGTCTCAACGATAAGCATCATAAAATCCCTTGAACAGCGGTTCGCGATAAGCGACCACCGTTCAAGGAATTTTCTGATGTGGACAAACAACCCCGGGATATTTCTTACCCGGAGTCCTTAGGGAATAATCCCTGCCTTGAGATACTCCAGCATGTACTGACCGTGAAGTTCAATTCTTTTCATTTTCTTTCTCAAGTTAAGTAGTTTATTTATATCATCTGATTTATGTTGTATTTTTTAGGATTTAGTTCACAGATGACGTAACGATTTTAGCCAATCATGCATCCTCTTTAAAATATAGGATATATAGTTTCAATAATTTATAACTAGTATATCAGCAGACATATTGTTTTCCAGCAATTTATTGTGTGATGTGTTCCATTTTAGAGAACAGTTGTGACGGAAACCTGATGAAGGCATGGCCGAAACGCGCGTAGCTCTCACAATTTTCCGCCAGTTTCCTTACATCTTGATACATTGTTGTCATTTCAGTCTATGACATATTTGTTTTGTATAGTGTGTTGTGAATTTAAACTTGGATCTGTATTTTCAACAGAACAAGATTGACAGGACACCACATATCTCAGAGTTATTGCCTGACTTTGTGTCCTATTTATCGAAGACACATAATTTTCTTGATTAATTGCTGAATATTGTCTCTCTTTTTTATAAGTGTTTTATATTTAAAAAAATCAAATAAATATTTGTTTATTAAGTGTTGGTTGTCATACTGAACTTTTTGCTGATTGGGATTAATTTGTCTGCATTGTTTTTATTATACATCTTGCCCTGATGTAGCTCTTTACCCATTGTTGTTTTTCCCTGTCAGGGCGTTTGCATTCTGATTCCAGGGGCCCCGTACCGTTCCCAGTTTTTGATAAGTGTAACAGCACAGACAAATGTCTATTTAAAACACCACCAATATATTAGAGAGTTAACATGATCATTAAAAGTGGTGGGGAGCTAAATACTTGCCCTAAACTATAGCGAGCGAGTGAGACACACTTTTGGGGGGATTCAGGGTTAGGTTCTTCTAGTGAGAAAAGTCTGCACAAACTTGGGTTAAATAGTGCATTTTAAAACATGATTTTGACATAAATTTGCTAAAAGCCAGAGGCTCTGAATGGGCACTCATAAAATATTCAAGTCATTTATGGTGTTCCAAGCCAATGAAACCTGATGCTCCCCATAATTGACCCCAGTTTTTTGAAAATGTGCCTTGAGTACCAACAAATGTTAAAAATTACCTTCATTGTACCAGATACAGCATATTTGAACTGGTGCATCCATACCAAAAATAACATACAATATGCCAGTGCTAAAATTGTCTCATTAAGGCCATCCACATATCATAGGTGATCCATTAGTAAAAAAGAAATCTCTAGCATGTCAGGCTCAACATTTTGTCATGGTTGCCACCACCCATATGCCACAGTTTTCCTCACTTGTGCCAAGAACTACTCAGAATGTGCTTATTGCACACTGAACAGGGATGTACCTTGTGATGTGATATCTGTACAAAGAGGTTGCATTGCATAATGTCCATTTGCATGGGCTGTATAAATAAACAACCTATTCAACATTAAATAGGCAGGTTGAATTTTACGACCCCCTGCGTCTGGCAGAAAAATGCAGAGATGTCCGCTCTCAAAGGGCAGTATATCCCCAAATTGGAAGCAGATATTTTTAAGCAGTCCATATCCCTTAAAAATAGATTCCTCTTTGGAAAAACCTCATTGGGAGCAGGCAGTGGTCCTCAGGACCTCTACTCAAGGCCATTGAAGGAAATGGCCCGATTCGGGGCACTCGGGTCACCAATGACCATCTCTTTGCCTTCTACGAAATGAAGAGTCGGTCAGACAGTAGAGAATACAAACCAATAATAGTTTATTAAAAATTCGCTCAGAGCAGAGCCCTGTCTGCCCAGTCTCTAAGAGTGCTGCAGAGAGAGTCTGACTTCAGCAAGCATAACGATACATTATGTACATTTCAGAATCAATGAAAACCCGCCCACAATGGAATTTTCCAGAGGGACGCAGCTGGACAGTAAATTACAAAGGAGTAAGTTTCGGTTCTGAGGCCGGGCAAACATTATCTGTTTCACAAGGTTACTCTGCCTGTGACTGCCACTAGACAAGTGGGAGAAGGCTTACATCTCAGAAGAAAGGTATGCGCTAACAAGAGCAATGCATTCATTAGTGTGGCAAAACCCAACTCCGAAGAAACATAACCTAGAGAAGGTTGTTTCTCAGAAATAGGAAAGAATCAGTTTCAATCATGATACAAAATGGCGTCCATACACAAAATGGCGCAGCAAATGCTAACTTACGTAAAAAATAATACAAAAGCACAATTTTTAGTCTAACAGACCCTCCTTTTAGTATGAGCTAAGCCATATATACGATAACAAAGGACATATCATTCAATAAAACATGGTAAATTAATTTTAGGAGCATTCCATATCCTCAGCATCAGGGATGAAAACAGTAAGGAGGGAAGAAGTCTCACAAATACCCTCATCAATCTGCATCAGATCGTTCACCTCCTTCTGGATCATAATGGTCGCATTGGTATCATGGATTGATATTTTCTTGGGAGCGAGAAGAGTGGTGCAGTAAGAAAAACATAAGGGAAGACACTGCACCAGAATACAGCAAGCAATCAAAATCACAATAAAATAAATCACCTTTTCAAGGATCCAACCCCATCCACCAAAAAGGGACCAACTCCAATTTCCACTTTCTATTCCTCCGACATTTTCCAAAATATCTAAAATATGTTGGGCAATGTTCTTTTCCATATTATTGAGCCCGACAACACACTGGTCTCCTACTACTGCGCACACACCACCGCTCTTAGCTAGGATAAAATCAACTGCATATCTGGTTTGCTCAGAATATATTCGCATACTTTCTAATTGGGTGGTGATGTCACGCAAAGCTGCCACTGTAGAATTAGATAGTATCTGTAGCTTGCATCCAAAATATTCCCTAGCCCTTTCACCCCTGGCCATAGCGGTACCACCAAAGGTAATGAAAGAGGAGAGAATATACCCAAAGGTTATACCATTACTATAATTATTGACCTCTAGGTCTGTCACTCCGTCACAAAATTCCTTCGTCAAAGTCCTTTTGACCCATCTTATATTCGGTTTACTGTACTTACAGGGCACACCAAGAGGAAGCACCATTCCCAAATCAACGTCCTCTGCACCATTATAAACATTCGAGTAAGTACCATTGGACAGAAAGTAAAATCCTGGATGTGCATAAAGTGGACCTTGATAATCTACAGTAGCATATCTGGTGTACATTCCCACTGTACTTGGATCCTTCTTTTTCACCAAAGACATTGTGGGGCATATTTACAAGCCCCTTGCGCCACTTTTGCGCCGCCGTTGCGTCACGCATGTGACGCAGCGGCGACGCAAACCATGCGCCGCGTTGCGCTATATTTACAACGTGACACATCTAGGGAGATGCGTCACGTAGTAAACCCCTTGCGCCACATGAAACCTGTATCAGGTTTCATGTGGGCGTACCGGCAGCAGGGGGCGTTCCGGCGCAGGAACGCCTCGGAAAAGTGACGTAGTGAAATCTACAAGATTTCACGCAGTCACTTTTCTCGACGCTGGTGCGTCAAATCCTTACGCCTGCTTCAAGCAGGCGTAAGGATCGACGCACCATGTTAGAGATAGGGAAGGTTGGAACAGTGCTGGAGTTGCGTCGCGCTTGCGACACAACTTCAGCACTGCGCCAACCTTCCGCCGGCAGATGCGTCACGCATCTGCTTATCCTTGCGCCACGATGCGCCGCATTGTAAATGCGACGCATCGGACGTGGCGCAAGGGTAAACTTGCGTGACGCATTTTCCCTGGCGCATCCCTGCTGATATGCAGGGATGCGCCAGGAAACGTAAATATGCCCCTGTATTTTTAAACAGTATTATTCCAGAACAATTTACGTATAAGAAAGCATCTGTACTATTTACTATCGGACAACATGCAGGATAATAACCTGCCTTTCGAGTAACTGTCAAATCTTGATAATGCCAACCTACTAAGGTAATGTTCTGTTCATCCATATACAAATTATTACAATACATATTAGTATTGCAACCTGAATATCCCTTCCCTCGTGGCTTCCTATAATACAAACAAGGACCGGGATATCCCATCCCGAACTCACACTTTACCTCTACAAAATGGGGTGTGCGAACATATGTATAATTAACCAATGACAATGGGTAAGCAGTCCATAAACTTGTGACAGATTCAGTAGGGTAACACGCTGTACCTTCACCAAAGAATTTCTTGTGTGTATCTAGAAATACATTGCTCGGGGGTGTCCTTTTTGTACGTACTTGGGAAACAATCTTATATGCAATACAGAATTTTGCATCGCGATCACACTCCAAAACCCAAGACACCCCATCCAAAACCAACAGCAACAATAACACAAGAACAGCACATAACGCTTTTTGTTTGGTAGACCAGAATTCACGTGCATGAACAAGGGGAATTACTGGCTGCTCCTCGTTAGCAACCATTCTGCCAAAGGGGTGCATAGCAAATGATAAAGCAAAGGGGCAAATCTCCAGCAAGAGAAGTATACAAGTTCCCAGTGTCTGTCAGAGCCTCACTGGTACAGGCTCCTATTGTTCATCAATGTTGGCGCTCTTGAGCGCCAGCGGTGGAGCTTGCTCTGTCCTAAGCTCTGGATGTATCCCACGTCGATCAGGATAATGTTCCCCCCAAGGGAGTATGTTCAATCTATCCTGTCCAATGTCAAAGCAATGCATCAATCTCATATCACCCTAAACTAACTCCGATGGTACTATAGCAAAGTACACCTTAACTTGCACAGTCCATCCCTGTCTAATCTGACTTCTCCTTTGGTGCACTATTCTTCATCCGAGGACGCAAATTGTACCTGGTGACTCCAGGCACAGAAGGATCAATGAAAAGGGGTTCCTGGATAGCTCGTATCTCCGGTGGAACTGCTGCATTCAGCACTTCATCATTCTCCTCATCCGTTTTGGTCCAAGTCAGCCTGGCATCACTGAAGGGGACAAACTGAGGCACCGTCTCACACTCAGTATCCCCTACTCCATCTTTAATCCATTGGTCATAAAGCAAAGGCAGGGGCACCCTTTTGCAATGAGTGCCATGCACCCAATTCTTTCAGCCAGCGACCTTGATAGCTGTGCGTGTAGCAAGAAGGACCTGTTCCAGTCCCTCCAAACTCTTCTTCCGCTGGAAATTTCGGATCAACACGAAGTCCCCAGGCTGAATGTCATGTCTGGGTCCCTCTGGTGTAGCTGGCAGGGACTCACGGACCTGTTGGTAAATAGAATGCAAATTTTCAGTTAACTGACACAGGTAATCTATTAACAAGGGGTACTCAATATCAGAAAATCGACGAGGTCGCGGGACGCCCCAGACATTTTCCGGGCGCCCAAACACGAACTCGTACAGTGACAATCCTGTCCTAGAATGTGCTGTTGTTCTTGTTGACAAGAGAGCTAATGGTAAAGCATCTGGCCACTGTAAACCTGTGGTTTCCTGAATCTTTGCCAATTTCAGCTTGAGAGTACCATTGCACTTCTCAACCAAACCTGCTGACTGCGGGTGGTTCGCAGCATGAAACTTCTGTTTTATGTGCAGACCATCACAAATTAACTGAATAACCTTGGCATTGAAATGACTTCCGTTATCACTCCAAATCAAACGAGGCAAGCCGAAACGAGGAAAGAACTCCTTCAGGCATACCTTTGCAGTCGTAATGGCTGTATTATCTTTAGTGGGATAAGCTTCAACCCATTTGCTAAATGCACAGATAACCACCAGGACATACTACAAATTGTTGCATTGCTCCAATTCAATATAGTCCATTTCTAGGACTTCAAAATGGAAGGTGTGTGGCGCGAAATTACCAGGGGGTGAAGGAGAACCCTTTCCAGGATTATGCATCATGCACACCATACAGTACTTCACTAAATGTGCAGCTGTCCTAGAAATGTTGTCATTCTGCCATACAGGGTCTAACAATTTGCAAATCCTCTTAGCACTAATATGTGCTGGGCCATGGTGACTACAGGAAGAACATATGCGTCTGGTAAGATCCATCTCTGCTTCCCTGACTTGTCAATCCTACATCCCTCATCATTCAATTGTGCTGTACTTTCTTGCCACACTGCTAACTCTTCTGTCATGGCCTCGCTTTGAATCTCCTTCACATTCTCAGGTGTGTCTTCGAACATAGTAACCTCAGGCACCCACCTAGCAGGTCCTGCCACAAACATTCTTTTCATTTTGGTCCGGGCTATTCCTTAGCTGTCTTATCTGCAAAAGTATTTCCCCTACCTACATCATCAGTGACCTTCTGATGTGCACTACACTTTACTATGGCCAATTTCTTATGGAGCGTCAAAGCAGACAAAAGCCTCAATATGAGGTGCCCATGCTGAATTTTAGTACCATGGGAAGTAAGAAACCCTCTCTCAGCCCAGAGTCGCCCAAAATTATGAGCGACTCCAAAGGCGTACTGGCGGTCAGTATATATATTGACAACCAGTCCCTCACTTAATTCACAAGCTCGAATTAAAGCGATAAGCTCAGCGGCCTGGGCCGATTGATAGGGAACAAGCGATGTCTTGACTACTGTACACAATGTAGTGACAGCATACGCAGCAGTTGTAGTGCCATCTGGTAATTTAAAACAAGAGCCATCGACATATAGCTCCCCATGTGGGTCAGATAAGGGAACATCAGTCAAGTCTACCCGTCCTTTTGTCTCTTCTTCTGTCCGGAAGATACAGTCATGTTTATCAATGTTATCATGCTCAGAAGGGAAAGGCAGTAACGTGGCTGGGTTCAGAGCGGCACATCATTTAATCGTAATGTGTTTTGCGAACAATGTTAATTCATAACCTGTTAGACGTGCACTGGTGAGGTGCTGTGTCTTTGTCTTATTCAAAAGTGTATCCACAGCATGGGATACCATACCTGTGAGGTCAGTATTAAGTACGAGTCCAGCCGATTGTCTTATGGAGACGGCCACAGCCGCGACCGCTCTTAGATAGCTCGGGAGGGCTCTTGCGACATGGTCGACAGCAGAGAAATGAGCACACGGTGGTTGCTTATCTCCAAATTTTTGTGTTAAAACAGAAAGCTCGCAACCAGCCATCTCATGAACGTACAACACAAATGGTTTAGTATAGTCTGGAGTGCTGAGTACTGGAGCCGAACAAAGCGCAGTTTTCAATTGCTCAAATGACTGCTGACAGTCAGGTGTCCAAGGCAAGGGCTCATTCACATCTTTTAGCGTTAGGGCAAGCAGGGGTTTTATTAGAAACGAGTAGCCAAGCATACACTGGCGACAGTAGGAAGTGATACCTATAAAAGCATGCACATCTTTCTGAGTTTGTGGAACGGGCATTTTAACAAGGGTACTGATGCGCTCCGGGGTCAATCTCCTACCCTCCTTAGACAGTAGGTGACCTAAATAGGTGACCTTATGTCGACAATACTGAAACTTGGAAAGGGACACCTTATGTACATGTTGAGCCAAATGCAACAACAATTTAACTGTACTGTCTTTGCAACCTTGTTCCGTGTCAGAAGCGATGAGCAAGTCATCAACATACTGCACCAATACATTACCTGAGGGGAGCGTCAGAGAATCCAACTGACTTTTTAGAGCTTGACTATAAATACTAGGACTTTCAGTATAGCTCTGAGGAGCTCTACAGAACCTAAAGCTCCTACCAGCTAGGGTAAAACCAAACAAGTACTTGCTATCTGGATTAATAGAAATACTAAAGAAAGCATTTTTCAAATCAATGACAGAGAAAAATTTAGCAGTAGAGGGGATCATGGTCAATAGAGTGGTAATGTCAGGAACCACTGGAAACTGTGGAACCACTATTTTATTAACCTCGCGCAAATCAATCACGAAACGATAAACATCTTCATGGTCATCAGGAGAACCTGAGGGTGTCCTTTTAAGAATTGGAAGAATAGGGCTCTTACAAATATTAGCAGTTGTCTCCTCAACCACTCCCTTCTTAATGAAAATCCTGTATAATTTGCAATAAGGCTCGCTCTCCTGCCTGCGGTATTTTATACTGAGGGATACGAGGCAGAATAGCACCATCCTTAACCTGTATCGAAACCGGTGATATCTGCAACAATCCCACATCTGTGTCACCTGTTGCCCACAGGGTGGGTGGCGCATCTTTAAACTCAACAGGGAGGGGTGCGCCTTTGGACAAACACTGCTTGGCACGTGCTACATCTGGACCCATTGTCATATAGATACCTGCCGGAGAACATTAAATGGTGGCGTGCAATTTTTTCAACAAATCCAAACCCATCAAATTTTCACCACAATTAGATGTCAGCAAAAATGGCGAATCCACAGTGAAAGGGCCAATAGTCAATGCAAGATGTTTGGAAATGGGGCTTACAACCGGTACACCAGAGAAACCAACCGACACATTATTATGGCCAGACAGACAGGGACCATATTTCGAGACACAGAACTTTTCGTCGCACCTGTGTCCACCAAAAATTCCTTCCTTGTAGTTCTGCTGTTACATAAGGACCACGCTGGTCTACAGGTATCAGAACTGGTCCCTCACTTTGTCCCTGGCTGTCCTAGCTATAGGACATACCTGTAACTTCATCCATGTCATAATCATCATGATAGTACTGTCCTTCATGAGGGTCATCAAAATAATTATTATCAGAACGACCCTGTGAGGCTGCAACACTCTGTGCCCTATCAGCCCCACTAGCTCCACGACCCCTACCCCGAGAACCTCGTCCTCTAGGGTCTGCCACCTTCTGCAAAAGCACAGGACACTCACTACGCCAGTGTCCCTCCTCCTTACACTACGCACACTGATTCAGACCCAAAGGCATAGTTGGTGGCTGCCTACTACTGCGTGGAACCTGTCGGGCAAGACCACCACGTCCTCTCCCATTCCCTCTAAAAGCTTGCTGTAACAACACCTTCGTCTTGAAATCCTTATGCCTCTTCTCTGTCCTCTCCTTTTCTTCACTATCCCTATGCTCATAATATTGTGCCATATTCCAAATAACAGAGGGAGAGTAGGTGGACCAGGTACTCTCAGAAGCTTGCAATCGAGTCGCAATTTCAGGAAGCAAATTAGAAACGAATCTATTGACAAACAACCGAACACCCTTTCAACGGATAAATCGTGTCCGCTATAATCCAAAACTGTACCTTCAAATCGAGTAAAGAAATCAGACACACTCTCATCTTTCTTCTGTCGACAGGCTGACAATTTATCCCAATCCACCTTTCTTGGTGGAATAGGAGAATGCATGTACGTAATTATGCGACCTGGCAAAGCAAGTATCTCTGCCCGAGGCTTATCACCTGGCTTTCTTTCATGATCCCATGCCTTCATTTGATCCCAAGTACCACCCAACTCCGGAACATGATCTTGAGTATGGACCTGCCTCCAAATATCAACCGGGACAAGAAGACCAAACAACATTTCAATGTCTGCAAGAGTCATAACCGTCGAAGAAGCAGCTTCAGTCAACTCTTTATAATAAGCAGTAGGATTCTTTCTGGGGTCGGCCAAATGAGTTTTAAGGGAGAAAACCTCGCTCCTTTTCCATGGTGTATAAACCCATTGTTCTTGAAACCGAGCTGCTACTGCCGCTCGAGTCACATTACCTCGCCCATCCGTTAACTCTGGTATCACCGGATGATATATAGGATGAACCTCTCTCATCGGAAACTGGGACACTGGCCTGGGACTTCTCTCATGCAATCTTCCCCTGTATGCAACTATTGTTGTAACATTAGCAAAAACCTGTTCTGGCCCCAATTCACTAATATATACTCGATCTCTAATATCATATAAAATTTGAGGTACTTCTGCTTCAAAGTGCTGCTGCCAAAGAACAATCAAAGTAGCAGACATATGTTTAAGGGCATGTTGTTTTATAAAAGGCTCATAATCTTTCATAGTTGCCCAGACATCCTCTACACTATAGATAGGATTACGGGCCCACTGTGCAGCCTGATTGATTATTACCTGTTTCTCTTCATCTCCCACATCAGACCTCACTAACGGTCCCATGCATTCCCGAACCTTCGTCCAATCTCTATCTTCAAATCCACGCACCGGCGTCCTGCTACTCACTAAGGCCAGAGGATGAAAAACCACATTGGGAGAGGCAACAGTAGTAACAGGTACTATTGTCGCTGATGGTTCTGTCGCAGGAGAAAGGTTTGGCGAAAGGGATGCTGAAACAATAGGTACAGCAGGAGTACTAACAGTCACAGTTGCCACAGACGGCAAAGAAACAGAAGAAAGAGGAGGAGGAGGAGCCGAAGCCACAGCCACTGACGTAACAACAGTGGACACAGGGACAGAGACAGTAAACGCAACTGTAACTGGTGGCTGCGAGGGCACTGGAACAGGTGGATATATTCTCTGCGGGGCATATGGAGGTGGGGGTCGGGCATCCAACAATTCTTCCACAAAAGTATCATCTTCCTCCTAAGCCACTTATGATTTGTCAATATGTAATCGAAACCTTCTATCCTCACATTGAATACCCTTCTCCTGCTTTTCCATGTCATATGCTACAGCCTTCTGAGTCAACGTCTGCATTCTCCCTTTCCGGGCCTCTTTCTCTGCTTTCATTCACCTCTGTTTAGCTGCTTTTTGCCACGTTCCAAGGGAATCAAATATAGACTGCCTACTTCTTTTCTTAAACACTTGTTCTTGTAAATACTCAATCTTTTGTTCATCAAAAGTGCCCGTCAACGGCCACTGCAATTTGGCATTGTCCCTCGTATATTTGTGCCATAATGTACTAAACATAATAGGGCCAAGACCATGCTTCACATACATATCAAAATTCGGAGTGCCTTCCGGAGGCGCCAGCTGACTTTCTTCCAATCGAGCATCAGTAGAACAACAACGACAGCACAAAGCAAATATTTTACTAAAGCTAGGCATTTTTCAAAAGAGAACAGACTCACTATTCTACTCCTAGCAAAACAATTGCAATTGTTTTTGTCCCAAAGATGGTCTTTAGACCATGCCAAATACAAACCAAAATGGTACCATATCCACAAAGAACCAAAACAAACTCACCTGATGTATACAGGTCAAAACGAATCTATTCTCCGCTGCCGACTCTACAGACCAAATGGTCAGATCCAAGGGTTTTGCCGTTCAGGACTTCAGACGACGGATGACCATTGGGCGAGGCACCAACCGGTCAGACAGAAGGGGCAGCTGCGAGTACTAGCAAGTCTTCGTGCAGGGATCTCTGATCCATCCGTCTGACCTGACGATAGCCTCGACCCCCCCCCCCTCCGCGGAAGGGGAAGGACCACTCACCCGAAGGAGTCCCTGTTCGGGCGCCAACTGAAGGAAATGTCCCGATTCAGGTCACTCGGGTCACCAATGACCACCTCTTTGCCTTCTACGAAATGAAGAGTCGGTCAGACAATAGAGAATACAAACCAATAGGAGTTTATTCAAAATTCGCTCAGAGCAGAGCCCTGTCTGCCCAGTCGCTAAGAGTGCTGCAGAGAGAGTCTGACTTTAGCAAGCATAACGATACATTATGTACATTTCAGAATCAATGAAAACCCGCCCACCATGGAATTTTCCAGAGGGATGCAGCTGGACAGTAAATTACAAAGGAGTAAGTTTCGGTTCTGAGGCCGGGCACACATTGTCTGCTTCTCAAGGTTACTCTGCCTGTGCCCACCACTAGACAAGTGGGAGAAGGCTTACATCTCAGAAGAAAGGTATGCGCTAACAAGAGTAATGCATTCATTAGTGTGGCAAAACCCAACTCCGAAGAAACATAACCTAGAGAAGGTCGTTTCTTGGAAACAGGGAAGAATCAGTTTTAATCATGATACAAAATGGCGCCCATACACAAAATGGCGCAGCGAATGCTGACTTACGTAAAAAGCAATACAAAAGCACAATTTTTAGTCTAACACCATCTAACATGATTCCCAAAGGGGAAGCTGCCCCACTGCAATTCCCGTCAATAATCATTGACACATGTCATTGCAAATCCAAGTTAGAAGTGGGCATCCTTTTCATGTCCATCGAACCGCAACTCTAACACAAGCAACTGGCATCATCTCCGCTGCAATGTCCATGTTACCAAGAATGGGCTAAATAACAATTTCTTATCGATGACAAAAACAAACTTTCATATAATAGAAATAGTTTCCAGACAGGACGGTAAATAGAATAAGTATTTTCAACACTGATTTTGAAAGTACAACTTCTGCAAATACAATACAGACCATTTGAGGCACAGCGGAATTTGAAATGGCGCTAATGCTCATTCACTGCAAAGAAGGCTAATGCACTTTAAAACATGACATGCCCAACTTCTTAATTTATTTAAACCACATTTAATAACCTCATTAAATATAGAATTCTTAAATGCCTCGAAGATATTTGAAGAATGGCTTTGACAATGTACCAGTGAAAATGACCACAGTTAAAATAATCAGATATGAAAAAATCCTAGATTTTTCCAAAAATTGAATAATTATAAATTGTCTTTAGAGGGTTGGTCTCCTCCTCAATGCGAGCTTACACATGGGAAAAAAAATTGTAGAAGTATGATTTGATGCTCTTACATGACTTTTATTTAGTGTCAGGGTAAACTTTTGCATGAATTTCTGTTGGATGAGACTAAAACTGTTTAGTCATGGGTGGTAATGAAAAATCACTCGAGTTCTGGGAGAAGTGCTAAGCAGATAGAATTAGAAAAATACTCAACAAAATACTTTAAATCCATATTCTGATACCAACCCCCTACATCCTTTGAATTTCATTCCACTCCTGATAAAGAACCTTTCAAAACTCATTCTTTAGTATTGTCAAGCATTATCAGTTATTTCTTTCAGGATCTTGAAACAGCCATTGGCTCATCTGAATTCACCACCCCTTTATCCTAAACCTTAGGATCCTTCTACAGAAGATTCTTTTCTCCTAATCATTATCTGGTCACTTACTGTTTAATACACATGTAATCAGGGAAAATCTTTTGACCTTCAACTAATTTGTAACAAGTGCACCTTCTCCCCTCCTGTCATTGATCCACCCCTCTTTATATATTACCTGATATATATTGTTTACTTGTTTTGAGTTTTGATAGCATTTTATGTCTCTTTTTTCTTACTTCACAACAATTTTTAATTGGTAAAATAATAAGTGCTGCTGCCCAAAGTGCTGCTCAGAAGCCAGTGACCGGCGCTATTAAATGTCAATGCATCGAATACCAAGGCTTCGTAGTCCTCAATCCACCTCAGACCTCTTTAACCCATAGTTTATTACTACCACTGACAAGGCAACCCAGTTTCAAATACTAAACATATGAGAAATGTGCCAGTGTCTCCATTACATAGTACCAAGACACTATTATTGTACTAATTCCTACTAAATTAAATTATTGCAATGGCCTACTTATTGGTTCCTTCAATATTCTCTCCACTGGATGAGGGTCTTAACTTTGCTACCTGAAGGTAATTCAACCTGCCCAGATAAACATCTATTGCACCCTTCTGTCATGAAGCCAGGTAGCTCTTAGTGCTGACAGTTGTACCCTAAGTGGTCCACAGCATTTTTTCTTGAATTATCTTAACAAACTACTGATATAATACACGCTGACCAAAAATGTATGAGCCACACTAGAACATTCCGGTCCCACCCAAGCCAACTTATGAAATTCCCAGATTCTGACATTTCTGCCTTGTGGGCCCAACTCACTGCAATGTACTACTTACTGGTATTTGAATCTGTCCCTTTCACAGTAAGCTCAAAACCATTCCAAATTGCCCTGTTGTGAGATCAAGATGTAGACGCCACAAATAACATAAAATTAAAAACCGAATACAAATAGGCCTTTTGTCAAACGTCTTTGAAACTTTTATGAAACTTGTAAGAATGTTCTATTTTGCTCTTAGTGTCTGTCCCTTATGAAACTGCATCCTGTATAATCCCTCAATAAGGATGTTCTCCATAATGTAGATAATAAAGAAAAGGAAATTCAACTGAAGGATTCTCCTTCAAATTTAGCACTTCCTCCAGAAATTGGAGGATATTCATTTACGACCCAAATCTAAATTAAGCCTTTAATGCCTGAAGCTGCAGACAGAGCGATTCAAACAAACAATAATGTTGATGAGAGAGGTTTCCCAGGCACTTAATGACAAGGGGACATATAAGGGTTCTGGGTTTTCTTTGTAATCCAAATTAGCCAGCATAGGCCAATAGATATCTTGGACTTAGAATATTTAGTTATTAATGGGAATTTATCTAGTGATGCATGGATGTTACATCATAATCAATGGTGTGAGAATCACAGATTGATTGCTAAATAATTGGAAAATATGGCTGTCTTCCTAACTAATTGAAATCTAAAGAAAGAGTTTTATTCCTGTGGCAAGCTATGGACCACTAGCCACCAGAGCCACCCCTGCTGGCTTTAAGCTTTGTCGGGTGGACCGCCCTGTTGGTAGAGGGGGTGGTTTAGCCATCCTGCACAGGGATAACTGGGTTCTCCACAGCGATACCTCTAGCATATGGGACGAGTGCGAGGTTTTGGATTTTAGCATCCACTTCTCCGATCATTTTACGCTAGGTGGCTCCCTCATCTATCGCCCCCCCTGGGTCGGCTAGTGCCTTTCTTAAATCTTGAGGGGATGCCATAGCTGAGCGTGCATTGCGCTTCTCCCACTACATGGTTCTGGGTGATGTGAATCTCCACCTTGATCAACAAGATGCTAAAGACTCTGTGGTTTTTCTTGATTCCCTTCAATTAGCCCATCTTTCTCAATGGGTCTCTCATCCCACTCATCAGGGTGGCCATATCTTAGATCCCATCTGCTCTAAATTTCCTGTTCAGGTGGCTGAGCCCTCACCGACCTCCTGGTCGGACCACTTTCTTAACTGCTTCTCCTGGGAGGTTACTCAGCCTGTACGACCTACGCGCTGCCTTCGCTCTCCGATGTTCAGTAAAATCGATCCTCTTCAATTTATGAGCTCTTTGGCTTCCTCTAGGCCCGCCCGTCAGCAAGATCTTGAAGGGAGTGTGACCGGGTTTACTAAATGGATAGCTGATTCAGTGTCTTCATTATCTTCACCGCGCCTGCCTAAGCTGGTGAGGGAATCCCCTTCTAAACCCTGGTTTCTACCGGAGCTTAAAACTCTGAAACATGAGTGTAAAGTTCTGGAGAGGGCCTGGCGTTCCAGCGGCTACTGCCCTTTGGCGAAACTCACTCTTAGAGCTAAACAAAAAAGCTATTACGCCGCTATTGCGGCTGTAAAAGGTCGATACTTTGCATCACGTATTGACCAGGCCAATAATAATTCAAAAGACATTTTTTCATTTGTGCAAAGCTTCATGTCTCCAACTGATTGGTGTGCTCCTTGCCTGTTTCGGAGTCCTGGTGCAATACTCTTGCCAAGTTTTTTCTGGACAAAATTTGCGCCATCCAGGCCACGTTCTCATCTTGTGCCTCAGCGCTTACGCCCTGTTCTTTTGTCCGGCCTTTAGCAGATCCATTGCACAATCTTTCATCCTTCCTGCCAGTAGATTTACCTAGTACCCTCAAAATCCTGAAGGCTTTGAAATCAGGCTCTCCAACTGACCCCTGTGCGGCCAGACTTCTGGCCACTGTCACAGACTGTATCAATCCTGAGGTCAATCAGATCATCAATATGTCATTGCGTGACGCCTTCGTTCCATCGTCTTGGAAACAGACGAAAATCCTCCCCCTCCTTAAAAAGCTGTCTCTTGATCCATCGATTCCCGGAAATTATCGTCCCATCTCGCTTTTGCCTAGCCTGGCGAAGGTTTGTGAAAAGGTGGTCACAAACCAACTCACTGAATACGTTGAAACCTATGGCCTGCTCCATCCGGCCCAATCGGGTTTCCGGGCTGCATACAGCACAGAGTCAGCATTATTGGAGGTGTCTGAGGTGATTCGCGAGTGCCTGGATGCCGGCGGGAGGGCAGCTTTGGTTATGCTGGACCTCTCGGCGGCATTCGATACAGTGCCTCATGTCTTGCTTCTTGATCGCCTCTCGGAGATCGGCGTATCCGGGTCCGTCTGGAGCTGGATCTGGTCTTTCTTGGAGGGTCGCTCGCAGCAGGTCTGGCTCCCACCGTGCGCCTCAGTCCCTCAACCAGTGGCTACGGGTGTTCCACAGGGGTCATCCCTTAGCCCTCTTCTCTTTAACATCTATGTCACCCCGCTGGTTTATCTCGCGGAGGCTCTAGGGGCTATGGCCTATGCTGATGACACCCAGCTGCTGTTCTCTTGGGGTCAAGATGAGGATGCTGTCGTCCCTGCTCAACACTGCCTATCTTCGGTCTTTCACTGGCTCGCTCAGGCACAGCTTAAGTGCAATGAGGAGAAATCGGAGATCCTTTTGTACGGCACATTCCCTGTCAACTTCAGAGAGAAGCTTTGGACCCCAGGTTTCCCCCTACCTAGCTTTAAGGGAGACTCTGTCAAGAATCTGGGGGTCTGGTTCAATGAGAACTTGATTTTCTCATCGCAGGTTAAGAAGATGGCTGGCACTTGCTTTAGCATTCTGAAGACCTTGAGGAAGTTTTTTCCTCTTTTGCCTAATTCTGCAAAGGAAACTGTTGTCCGTGCTCTAATTCTTTCCCATCTGGACTACGCTAACGCACTGTATGCTGGCATTCCAGGTTACCTTTTGAATAAGTTACAGGTGATCCAAAACTCGGCCGCCAGACTCCTGCTGGGTCTCTCCAGCAGGTGCAGTGTGCGTTCTCATCTGCGATCTCTGCATTGGCTCCCGGCGGAGGCGCGAATACAATTAAAGATTTTATCCATTGCCCATAAAGCCCTCTATGGTCTGGGACCCATTTATTTGAAGAAGAGGATTGCTTTCTATTCTCCGGTGAGACAATTGCGTTCCTCCTCCCAACTTTTGGCACAGACCCGCGGTTTAATCGCCAGAGGCTTGGTGGGAGCTCTTTTACCCGGATAGCTGCACTGGCATGGAATTCACTGCCACTGGCCTTACGGGGCGTCAAAGATCCTATGATCTTTAAGAAAAAGCTGAAAACCTTTCTCTTCTAGCTCTGTCCTCTGACTCAGACTCTGACCCTTTTCAGGCTCGCGCCTGGACACTTCTCGGAGTATCTATGCGCGTTATAAGTTTATATAACATAACATAACATAACTACATGGACAGAATGTAATGATGCTCTAAAAAGGTGGATACCTGACATTGTTTCTGATTAGAAAAATGGCAAATTACGAGATCAGCTTCACTTCTCATCTAATTTTCGGTGTCAATTGAAGACACTAGAGTACTTCACACATTTTATAAAGATGTCAGAGCAAAAATAGAGCCCAGGGTTGATACAAGTAGCTTTAAAGTGTTTTTGTGCTTCAGTGTGAAATTTACATCCTGGGTGGATGTAAGTCACTTGAAAAGCTTTCATCCTTCTGAAAAAAGAAGGCATGGATGTTGATATCCACTATAAAATCAATCAGAGAATGGAGGCTGTGGTCAAAGAAAACCAGAAGAGACTGGAAATTGTAAACTCTATATCAGAAGGATAAAATAAACTAGTGTTCTTCATATCTCACAATATTTCCATCATTGCATGAATACAATATCATATGACAATTTAGTGACACTAACACAAGTGAAGCCCATTGATAAAGATACTTTGAAATGCAGGGGTCAGTTACAAGTAATGAAATAGTCCTGATAGGGATGATATGGCAGTTGCAAGCCACATCAGGATTCCAAGATTTACAGTAACTCTATCGATCTTGTGGATCTCAAAGTGAAATACCGGCCAGAAATGAGGAAACCAGGGGAATCAGGACAAGCATTTCAGATTGCCCTGGTATTCCTTATTCCTAAAGGGACACTAAGAGTTCCACTTTAATGCCTGTTATATCAACCCCTGGAGTTGTAGATGCCCACAGTATCAGTAACTTGGAAGGGCGAACGAAACTGCTTAGGTGCAGAGACACTTGAGGTCTACAGGGGAGCCACAATGGCCAATCCAATCATGCCTAAGCTAAAAAGCTGACTTATTTGCAGTTCATCCATTCAGGGTGCAAGGCTAAAATGACCAAATACCATTTATTTGCATACATTTTGGATTTACTTTGCAGGCATTTGAAAAATGGGAGCTCATAGACATCAGCCTGTTCCACTTTTTCACAAGTTTCATTTCTAGCAGGTTTCCTTTACCATGGAGCTCCATTAATTTTCCCAGTTCCAACTCTGGCTTTTTAGCCATCTTAACCTTGTGTACATATTTGTTATATTCCATATAGGTACCCTATATAGGCGCAGGTAACATTGCAACCTTTCACCTATATTCTTCCCTATATTACATACATAACGGTTATAGGGACTGACCTTTTACCTAGATACGACACTGCATTCAGAATGAGGCTTTCCCCCTAGTTCAATCTCATACATTATGCATGAGGCTTCTTGGAAGCACAGCAGGACTAACATCTCCTGTAAAATATCTCTGTATAAAGTTCAGGCCCAACATCATCCTTTAGGCCGACACAGTAACACAGCAAGGTAGGACCCCTGGGAGACCTATGGGTATATATACATCACGTCATGCTTAGAAGGGGAGAGGAGACCGAGACTTCCCGGCTGACACACTGACCAGAGACGCTGAGGTTCCTGCATGCAGACACTCCAGCCCACAGTGGTCTAACATCCCTCACGGGGTGTCCAACTCGAGACCAGGACGGGTCCCATATTCTCTCATTCTCAGGTAATGGGGTTGACTAGATCCAAGAGGGATCCTTGGCATAACACCTACACAGATGCTAGGTACATTTAGGTACATCTAGTTAGGAAGGCACCGTAGGAGTACGCACTGTTTATCATGTGTTTTATGTACTTGTATATATTAATGATTACTGCAAGATGGTAGAACTTTACCATACCTTTACTTTCATAGTACTTCTAATGATATATCTCTGCTACCGTCTAATGGTTGTTTCAGCTCATCTATTCTACACTAGAATAACAACTGTTCAATAAATCCTTATTGAAAACGCCCAGCCTGTTTATTAAACTAAATGAGCACGAGTGACTGAGCGAAAGGTAGTATATTGTTTCCACGATTCTGAGGGATCAGGGTTGTCATGTTCTGAGGTTGCCAGAGTCTATTCTTTCCTCGGTAAGAGGAGATTATAGTGGCACTGTGAGCTAGCTGATACAGACAGGCTAACATACCTGGTGGGGGTGCACGGAATCAGTCTGCCACTGATCCCACAGTTTATGTTATCCAAACGCGCAGATCCTGCATAGGTTATATAGGAACTACACGACATGGCGCCGCCAACGTTGGTTGGGTACTTATTTATCAGTAGAATCTGAGTAGTTCAGTCGTGCTATTCTCAGAGACCCCTACTCACAAAACACCAGAGAAGTCTGGAGTGGGTGGGCACAAACTCCGCCACAGCTGAGTAGGCTAAAAAATCCTATTTATTGGCTGTTGGTTAATCAAGCTTGAAGGACACATTGTTCCTAAAATTGTGCAAAAACACCTTATCTTAGTTTCCTTGAAAATCTTCTTCCTCTAAAAAAAAAAAAAATGACTGAAGACGTGGAAAACGCGGGGGGAGTTGTGCATAGTTTGCACCTCTCAGATGAAGAAGAAAATGCAGATGCAATTCCGATTGTAGACAATTTGAGAAATACATTCACCCTGAAACTACTTGCGCATGGTGTTACAGCCAGGGGTGGCATAGTAGCTTTCGTGATTGAGGCACACGAATCATATAGAACAGAGGTATTTTATTCGTGGGATACATTCCCAGCAGCAAATGCAAGAACAAAATCATTTCACTCCTACACAGAAGGAGATGCACCAGCGGAATATTGTCCGTTTGAGGACATTGAGGTTCCGCTCACATACCAGGAACACTTATACTGGTTTAAAGGCACCCTATCCCATATAAGAAGAAGAGTGAGACTCGGCCCGCTCAGAAGAGAAGGGGCAACATGGCCAATATTAGCGACCTACACACCACATCCTGACATTGAAACAATGCTACCAGGAGACTTACTCACACAACACAAAGAATTAATAAAAATCTACAGAAACTTGACGCAATTCATCATGAGGACACTTACAGTCCAACCAGCAATGGTTGCAACAAATGGAACTCAAGCTCAGAGTACAGCAACTAAAATCACACCACAAACATTACACGCGGTGATGGGTAAAATGCCCACAAAACATGAACAAATGCCATTCTGGGTAGCTCAGAAAATAACACAGCTATAGGCCGTATTCCCGAATACTACCCCGTATGAAAAATACAGAATGCAAACAATCTGCTTGCCCATGGGGATAACACCACAAATAGAGGATTGTACCACTTGGGGTACAGTCTTTGCTGCCATTTATACCAAAACTCATGGTATCCCTTCATTAGCAGTAGTACCAGATGTATTGAGACAAATACAAAACGAGTACGGAGCAGAGCCTGCTCTGAACTTAAGTATGAAGTTACTAGGAAACTGTGCCCAGGTATCAGCCATAATATTAGCTAATATTAAAGGGGAAGCAGCTTCAGTGGCTATCCGCCAACGCCTAAGGGAGTTCTGTCCTTTAGAACAAGAACACGAACTACCGAAAGTAATTCAAACTGCATATGCAGAATTAAGCAGAGACAGTTTGGGTGGGAAAGCTTTAAAACCACAATTGATGGGCAGTCCTGAAAAGGACACTTCCAAGCAGACACCTGCTTCAACAAAAAAGAAGTGGGACAATAAGAAACAGCAAAACTTTAAAGGAAACAGATCTCAATCCAGAGGTAGATCTCCTCCACAGGAGCCCTCCGAAAAGAGGTACAACCTTAGGAATAGGGATAATATTTGGAAACCTGACAGGTATCAGGATACTGATACACGTTCCTCTCGTTCCTTTCAGGGTTCATCGAAAAACTCAGAGAGGGAAGGATGGTCAGACAGACAAGAAGAGCGCACAAAGTCCAGAGACAAGCAGAATGCTTAAGAATATACTTCCAAAAAAGAAGATAAAGCCAAACCAAAACCACAGTTCAAAAAGAATAAGGTTGCAGGTCTACAGATCAGACATGCCCAGAATTCTGAGGACTCGACTACTGAATGGGGAATAGGCTCTGACGATGCTAGACAGTGCAGCAGAAGTAACAATAGCTCGCCAGAACCTGATGGAGTTTCTGGTTACAGCAGACTTGAATGATTATATCATGGTAGAGACACCCGATACTAGGGTAAGTGTCCCACATAAGTTATATGAAATAACACTCCAAATGGAGGGGGACAAATGTAGGACAGTTAGAGGTCTCTTTTGGGAGAATCTGTCATTTGGCTACGACATTTTGTTAGCTGAACAAGATTGGCCGCCAGCATTCGTCATGGATTGCCCTATAGGGAGAAACGGTAATTTTACCGGCATATTCCCAGGCACCTAAAACACACATATGTGCAGGAGTGGGCAGTAGCCCAAGCCCCTGCATTATACAAAAACCATGTAGGATGGGATGAGGATTCAACCCACCACATAATTCCTTTAAAAAATACTCCAACTGCACAGAGGCAGTATCCGATACAGCAAGAAGCTAAAAAACAGGTCAGGGAGATCTTAGATCAACTTGAATACCAAGAAGTGATCGAAAATTGCACCTCATCAATGAATAATCCTTTGTTTCCGGTCATGAAACCTGACAATTCATATCGTTTGGTTTTAGATTACAGACATTTAAACACTTGCACAAAGACTTTTGCAGTCCAAAATGCACACAGTGCCGCATTAATGAATAACATTGTGCGGAAAAAATATAAAACGACTCTTGATATCTCAAATGGATTTTTCTGCCAAAATATAGCGCCTGAAAGCAGGTATCTAATAGCATTCTCAGTGCTAGGGTCCCAGCGTCAATTTTGTTGACTCCCCCAAGGGTATAAAAACAGCCCGGGGTTGTTTTCGGCCAGAGTAACTGAGTTACTTCAAAATTTGGATGAAGAGGCATTGTCCTATGTGGATGACATTTATCTAATGGACGATGACCTAGAGGAGCACTTGAACAGAGTGAACACCATAATTTTGGGCTTTGCATCTGAGGGCTACAAATTCAACTTTAAAAAATCAAAAATTGCCCACCTCAGTGTCCTGTTTTTAGGATATGAGCTTTCAAGTGAAGTGAAAAGCCTGCCAGCCAATTTGTTTGAGAAATGCGCGCTGCTCCAACCTCCAAAATCATTGAAAAATTTACAATC
Organism: Calotriton arnoldi; assembly: GCA_963921515.1. Lineage (NCBI taxonomy): Eukaryota > Metazoa > Chordata > Amphibia > Caudata > Salamandridae > Calotriton > Calotriton arnoldi. Next base: position 40,648 of record CAWUFW010015418.1, on the reverse strand, counting down.
AATCTTGGGATTCCAAAATGTTGGTAGAACATACATTTTAGATTACGCAGAAAGAGTAAAACCTTTCTACGATTTAATAAAACCTGATTTTTCAGTAAGACAATGGACACAGGAACACACAGATATCCTTCGTTCCTTACAGGCTGACATGATAGCTTCCAAACACTTACAGACACGCGTAAACGTACGCAACCTGGTGATCCGTATAGTTGCGGGTAAATCTGGGTACACCTATCTAACATATAATGAAGGTGAAAAGGTACCAATAGCAAATAAATCACATTTGTACACAAATGCTGAGATGCGCTTCGCATCTACAGAAAATATTCTGACAGAAGTACAAACTGTGGTAGTGAGAGAAAGAGCACTGGCTCAGGGGAAACGAATAATAGTAGTGACTCCAGTTCCAGCCTTAGAGGCTGTGACAAAAGCAAGCATTCCTAACGCTAAAGCCTTGCATCCAAGATGGATACAGTGGGCTAATTCTCTCACTGCAACAGATGTGGAATACAGGTACGACCCAAATTTAAAGACACAAGCATTTCTGCAATACGAACAAGAATATCCTCTACCAAACGAAATAATGCCTCTAGATCAGTATGAATATATAATTTACACTGATGGATCAGCTCAACCGGCCATAGGAAGTAAGCAACAATATAGCGCAGCATGCGCAATCGTTAAAGGTCGCATGCGGGATGGAAAGTTCCACCCAAGTTGCACAAAAACGCAGTCTCTAGGGGACTGCACGGCACAGCTGGCAGAGTTGAAATCCTTGATACTGGCACTGATAAATACGGATCGAGAATTCTCCACACTAATTGTGTGTGATTTATTTTACTGTGTACAGTCATATAACGAATATTTGCAGCACTGGGTTCAAAACGGGTTCAAAGATGCAAAAAGTGGCACAATTAAGCATAAACTGCTATGGGAACAGGTAGTGGAGTTGAAAACAGAACTATTGACAGCTCACGTGATACATATGTTATGTTATAGGCATTTATACAGCGCGAACGGTTACCCAAAGGTGTCCTGGCGCTAGCTGCTCTCAAACTGGGCACTGAGGTGGAAGACAATTTTTACAAAGTAAAAGCCATGTCTTCAATTCCTTCCTGAAGGTTAGGATATTATGTGTGTTTCTCAAATGAAAAGGGAGATCATTCCAGGCCTTAGCAGCACCGGCAATAAAACTTCTCCCTCCCCATGCGACTTTTTTATGGGTGGTACTGATACCAACTTAGCACCAAGGGAGCGAAGAGTTCTTATGGGTTGATACCATTTCAGACGCTGTTTAAGGTAGTCTGGGCCTGTACCTTGCAGTGCTTTATGCACGGTGCACAGGGCCTTAAAACGTACCCTTTTCCTGACAGGCAGCCAGTGAAGTTTTTTGATTTCCTTGGCAATAGGAGTAAATTTCGGGGTACCAGTAAGCAGTCTTGCCGCCGCATTTTGCAACAATTGGAGCTTGTTCATGAACCGTTCTTGAATGTTTAAGTAAAGACCATTGCAGTAATCCAGCCTAGACATGATAAGTGCCGTGACTACTGTCCGCCGACTGTCTACTGGTAAGAAATGTAGTATTTTTTAATCATTTTGAGGGTATAAAAAGTGGCTGAGGTTACTGCATTTATCTGATCACCAAAATTAAGCTTGTCATCAATTATCACTCCTAAATTCTTTACTTTCTTGGTGGGTGTAGGGAGAGTACCCAATGTATCCGGCCACCAATTGGGGGTCCAAAAATTGGCATCATTTCCAAATAAGATGACCTCAGTCTTACCTGAATTAAGTTTCAGGCAGTTTTGCGACATCCACCTCCCGACTGCCGCCATACAGTCGTGGAACTGAATGTCAATTCCTACTCCCTGTCCTGGTCGCAGAGCCACCACAATTTGTGTGTCGTCTGCATAAGAAGTGAGGTCAAAACCAAAAGAGCCAATTAAAGAAGCCAGGGAAGAGACATACACGTTAAAAAGAGTCGGACTAAGGGAGGATCCCTGAGGTACTCCGCAAGGCAGGGAAAACGGTTTGGAATAAAATTCATCTAGTGCCACAATTTGAGATCTGCCCGTTAGGAAGGACTTCAGCAGCTTCCATGCCTTACCCTGAATCCCGCATGCTGATAATTGGTTCAGCAGTAGGTCATGATGGACCGTATCAAAGGCCGCCGATAAGTCCAACATAATCAAGGCGGCCTTGCCTCCTCTATCCAATACTTCTCTAATTTCTTCAGTGGACTTAATGAGGGCAGACTCAGTGCTATGTCCCTCTCTGAACCCATACTGAGTAGGGTCCAAGGCTTGGGTTTCACCTAGGAAGGCACTGAGTTGTACATTCATCGATTTCTCGACCAGTTTAGCAGGCAGCGGGAGACGTGAAATTGGACGAAAGTTATTGGGGTCCTTGGGATCAAGGTTGGGCTTTTTAGCAGCGGCAATATTGATGCCACTTTCCAAAGTTTAGGGAAGTACCCTGCATTGAACATTGAGTTGAACAGGGAGGTGAGTACAGGGGCAATAAGTCCCGAAGCACCTTTGATCACCGAAACTGGACAGGGGTCATAAGGGGAGCCTGACCTTGCTGCCAGTAAGAGCGTCTCTGTATCAATAACAGATAGTGGCTCAAATTTATCAAAGACAGCGGTGGTCCTTCCTTCCATCTGTGTTACCGCCCCTATAGTGCTTGGGTGGAGGAATGTCGAAAAGATGACCTCTACCTTATTTAAAAAGAAACTAGCAATGTTTTCACATAGTTCCTGGCTCGTCTGGATTTTTGCAGGATGGGGGGAGGCCAGATTAGAAACTGTTTTAAAAAGTTCTTTAGCCGAGTTTTTCGTAAGAGAAATTCGGTTTGTAAAGAACTCTTTTTGCATTAAATATCATTAGTTTGTAGATGGCAAGACTTTGTTTATAGCGTTTTTTCTCCGCTTCCTTGTATTCTTGCCTCCAGTTCCGCTCAAGGGATTTACAATTAAGTTTCTGTTTCCTTAGATCCTCTGTATACCAAGGGGCCGTTGGTTGAGATCTTTTGGAAGATAAAACTTTTTCTGGGGCTAGTTTATTACACGCTGTTTCTAGCCACTTAGTATAGTGCATAGTGGCCTCCTCTATTCCTGTGGGTAATTGATCCATAGTTGATGTAAGCACATTTTCTAGAGCCTTGCCCTCAATTTTATTCCAAGCCCTGCTTTTGATTAGGTACTTTGGCCCCTTACTGCCCATGCAGTACGCGGGGAGGGCCAGCTCAAATTGCACAGCAGAGTGGTCGGTCCAAGTGAGAGGCAACAGACCCGTGAAGCAGAGTTGTGGATGGTTAGAAAAAATCCCATCCAGAGTATGTCCTGCCACATGTGTAGGACCTATTACCTGTTGGCTAAGGTCAGCGCTTTTCATCATGTCCAGAAGGGCAATCGTGTCTGGTTCCAGAGGAGCTTCCAAGTAATAATTAAAGTCTCCCATAATAGTAAAGGAGCCAGTACAAAGGCCTTCTTCCAAAAGACTACTAATGGATGTTAGGAAGGTGCTCTTGGGACCAGGAGGTCTATATAGTAAAATACCTTTAAATGTGTGGTGATTCAATATGCTAAAACTAAAGGAAAGTGCCTCACAATCTGGATTTGAGGCTGTCTGAAAACCAGCTTTTAATGAGTCGTGATAGATAATTGCTAATCCACCACCTCTCCTAATTGGCCTGTTTAGAGTATGACATAGAAATCCCGGCGGTGTAGCTTTCACTATATCTGGACCTGAGGCTGCATCAGTCCATGCCTCTGTGATGAAAGCCAATTTGAAGTTTCCTTCCTCTATGAGAGTTGCACACTCAGTACTGTGCTTTACCAGTGATCTAGCGTTAAGCAATATACATTTTATCACTGTTTTCTCTGGCTCCATCCTCTTTAAGTTTTTGTAATTGATATCTTTAATAGAATGATGTATCAGGTTAGGTAGCACACAGTTACAGTTAGGACAAATAGTTGGGGAAGAGGGGGGTCTGGTATTCAGCGCGAGTTTTACACAGCCGATGGTCTTACCCACCGGCTTTAAGTCTAACAGTTGTGCTCTCGAATATTTCAGGCTGATCATCTCACCTGAGTTAGAAGGGGCAGGGATGCTGGCGCTGAGCGTTGTCCGAGCGCGGACGGGCGCAGACGGGCTTGCCTTAGGCGCGCCTTCGGCGCGCCAGCGGCGCGCCCGCTGCGCGCGTCCGCTGCGCGGTCGCATCAGCGCTCCCATTTATGCTGTCAGGGGAAAAGAACTAACCCACTGACTCGCAATACCCTCAAGATGGCGGTCGCGCTCAGCAATTACGAAAGTTTTTCGTTGCCCCAGACCCTGCCAGCACTCTCCAACAGAAGCGAGTGCGAATTCTGTGACAAACTACAAATTACATCAGGTAAAAAGTTTAAAAAGTTAAAAACGTTCGATTTGTTTAAAAAACGATTTGTTGTTTAAAAGCAGGAAATATGGTGCCTAAAAACAGTACAGTGCAATGTGCAAGTTTAGCAGAGCTAGCGAGTATTGTCTCCCGGCTCAAGCCTCAGGAGAAAGCAGCGCTGCTCGGTCGCATCAGCGCTCCCATTTATGCTGTCAGGGGAAAAGAACTAGCCCACTGACTCGCAATACCCTCAAGATGGCGGTCGCGCTCAGCAATTACGAAAGTTTTTCGTTGCCCCAGACCCTGCCAGCACTCTCCAACAGAAGCGAGTGCGAATTCTGTGACAAACTACAAATTACATCAGGTAAAAAGTTTAAAAAGTTAAAAACGTTCGATTTGTTTAAAAAACGATTTGTTGTTTAAAAGCAGGAAATATGGTGCCTAAAAACAGTACAGTGCAATGTGCAAGTTTAGCAGAGCTAGCGAGTATTGTCTCCCGGCTCAAGCCTCAGGAGAAAGCAGCGCTGCGCGGTCGCATCAGCGCTCCCATTTATGCTGTCAGGGGAAAAGAACTAGCCCACTGACTCGCAATACCCTCAAGATGGCGGTCGCGCTCAGCAATTACGAAAGTTTTTCATTGCCCCAGACCCTGCCAGCACTCTCCAACAGAAGCGAGTGCGAATTCTGTGACAAACTACAAATTACATCAGGTAAAAAGTTTAAAAAGTTAAAAACGTTCGATTTGTTTAAAAAACGATTTGTTGTTTAAAAGCAGGAAATATGGTGCCTAAAAACAGTACAGTGCAATGTGCAAGTTTAGCAGAGCTAGCGAGTATTGTCTCCCGGCTCAAGCCTCAGGAGAAAGCAGCGCTGCGCAGTCGCATCAGCGCTCCCATTTATGCTGTCAGGGGAAAAGAACTAGCCCACTGACTCGCAATACCCTCAGGATGGCGGTCGCGCTCAGCAATTACGAAAGTTTTCGTTGCCCCAGACCCTGCCAGCACTCTCCAACAGAAGCGAGTGCGAATTCTGTGACAAACTACAAATTACATCAGGTAAAAAGTTTAAAAAGTTAAAAACGTTCGATTTGTTTAAAAAACGATTTGTTGTTTAAAAGCAGGAAATATGGTGCCTAAAAACAGTACAGTGCAATGTGCAAGTTTAGCAGAGCTAGCGAGTATTGTCTCCCGGCTCAAGCCTCAGGAGAAAGCAGCGCTGCGCGGTCGCATCAGCGCTCCCATTTATGCTGTCAGGGGAAAAGAACTAGCCCACTGACTCGCAATACCCTCAAGATGGCGGTTGCGCTCAGCAATTACGAAAGTTTTTCGTTGCCCCAGACCCTGCCAGCACTCTCCAACAGAAGCGAGTGCGAATTCTGTGACAAACTACAAATTACATCAGGTAAAAAGTTTAAAAAGTTAAAAACGTTCGATTTGTTTAAAAAACGATTTGTTGTTTAAAAGCAGGAAATATGGTGCCTAAAAACAGTACAGTGCAATGTGCAAGTTTAGCAGAGCTAGCGAGTATTGTCTCCCGGCTCAAGCCTCAGGAGAAAGCATACACTGAGTCATCAGCGTGATGGCGTTCACGTTGAAGGGAATTCATTGGCTGATGAAGCCGCAAAGGGGGCTGTACGCACGGCTTCCGTAGCTGCAATCACTCATTCTAAAACGAGAATAGACGGTGAGATTATGGTGGCTGTCATTGCTTCACACAAAAACTGCAAAGCAGTACCAGAAAGGTTTCCACTCAAGTACTCCTACAAGTTAGATGCCAATAACATTCCATTTGCTCAGATTCCGGGAGTGGGGGATAGAGTAATTCCAAACATGGATCGTAGGTTAGGTTTAATTCTAGCAGCACACGAAGGGATAGGTTCTGCACATGCAGGAATTACGGCAACTGTTTCTTTATTGAAACAACGCTATTGGTGGCCTGGGTTAACAAAGCAGACTAAAGACTATGGGGCCGATTCCGATCTCGGCCGGTAGGGCTCCGAATCGGATTCGGATTTACCGGATCCGATTCGGAGCCCTGTTTCCCGACCGAATCGTACGCAGGTCCGGCCGAGCGAGTACGATGCATGCTCCCGCGAAATCGCCGACCGACTCGTACGCGGCTTCAACACGCTCCGACCGACACGCACGGACACGACTCGCACCGCGCTATGGAGACGTTTCCCGGCCGGGTAAGTACGATGCGCGCCGCAAGCAGTCCGACCGACTCGCGCCGTCCGGCTCGAAAGAGCTGTCGGAGCCGGACTTTGGGGGTCCGCGTCGGACCCCCCTGAACGCGTAGGCGCGCGAGTCGCACACAGGGGGGCCCATGGGTCCCCCTACCTGTGCATGTACGCCGCGATGCGCATGGACGCGTACCCACTGTAGGGGCGCCCTTGTTCACCTCGCACCCATTGAGTCAATGGGAGCCCACGTACGCGTCGTACGACCGGCTCCCATTGACTTTCACTGGGAGTCCGACCGAATCGAGTCCGATAGCATGCGAATGCATCGTACTCGTCCGGTCGGACTGCTAGGGTCCGATTCGGTCGGAATTCTCTCCGGGTCCGGCTCGGTCGGAGAGATTTCCGGCCCGAATCGGAATCGGCCCCATAGTCTTGAAATGCGACATCTGCCAGAAGATTAAATGTTCCACCGTAACACGTCCAGCACAGACACCATTATTAATATCAGATAAACCACTAGCGTGTGTTTACTTGGACCACTGCGGCCCCTTACAAAGAGATGGGGCTTACAGGTATATCATGGTTGCAGTAGATTCCTGCTCAAGATTCCTATGGGTGTGGCCCCAACGCTCGGCTGACGCTCGAACTGTTATAAAAGATTTGCGAGTCTTTATAGGGACATACACAATTGGCACATTACATTCTGACCAGGGCACTGCGTTTAGCTCTCGGACTTACAAGGAGGTCATGCGAGGATTGGGTGTAGCATTGCGATACTCCTATGCGTACCATTCCGAGGGAAATTTGGTCATGGAAAGGAAAAACCGAGACTTCAAGCAGTCTTTAACAGCTAGAGTATTAGGCACGGGTGAGAGTTGGGTAAAACATCTGTATGGAGTGCAGCGAGCATTGAATAACATGCCAAGAAGTTCTCAAGGGGGGGTCACTCCATATGAGGTCCTATTTGGGACAAGAATGTGGGTACCTGATCTTGATTGTGAAGGTGCAGTGGCGGATGAAAAGCCTTTTGACATCCATGATCGTTTGGCTGTTTTACAGGATCTAAATGAATCTAGGACACAACAAAGTAATGTCCATATGAAGCAGACTGCCACTGGGGAAGTCAAATCAGTCACGGCAAGACCTGTCTGGATCCCAAAAGTCGGGGATCTGGTCAGAGAGAAAATAGCAGACAAGAAAGAATTTGGGCCATCATACAGAAAGCCTGTACAGGTCCTAGCAGTTGAAGGAACAAGAACCGTACTTCTACCGCCTCTTGCCAGAAAAAAACAGAAAATATTTGTCTCAATCGACCTAATCAAACCACACTATGTGGCCGATACTGAGTAGTAGGCCACGTGGACTCCAAAGTAGCAGACGCCCTCCTCTCGCTACAATTCAAGAAGTTGAAACGGAAAGACTCAGCACGTTCGAAGAGTCTCCTGCACGGAATGATGGACTATGCCATAATGCTATGGAACTCGTTCCCCTTGAACCTGAAGTTCAAATTCTGAACCAAAATGAAAGACAAATTTCAATTCCACCAAATACAGATGTCTACATCAACACACCTCAATGAGAGCAAACTACGATTTCTACAAGTCCTGATGCAATACCAACAATTGATCGAACTGCTCCTGGCTACTTCATAAACTTTGATACGTTTTCTTTGCATCCAAGTGAACCTGAAATAATGCCATCCCAACAATCACGCAAGCAGCAAGTTAAAGACTTTCTGAACTTTCTTAAAAAGACTTACCTGGTGTCACCTTGGGTAGAACTTGGGTAATCACCGGGATACTTTTCTTTCTTTTCTGGTTAGGCTTAGTAATAGTTTTTAGCATGCTTGTTAATGGAAAATACCTTTGACAAAGCTCTGCAGCCCAAAAGGTGAATTTAATTTGAAAACCACACCAATCATCTCATCTAGAACAGAGAGACTTGTCATCAGTGAGCATTACAGCAGTTCCTATACCTGATGGTATAGTTTGGGACAAGGTTGGTTTCGATATATTTGGTCCGACCGAACTTTTAAGAATTCCTTATTTATTTAAAATATCGTTGAGTGATATCATTACCTCAAGTACATTTTCCGATGATTGGGATTTTGAAACTGTTGTCTGATTTGGAAAAATCTGCTGCGTTTTCTAGTAGTGAAACATTGGAAAGCACATCGAATTTCGAAACAATGTATTGTTATCAACATTATGGTCATCATTTTCTGCATAAATCAGCTAATCCTAGAAATGTGTTCACTTACCACCAGTGGGAACATTGTCCAACACTGCCGAAAGGCAGTTGAAAAACATTTACACAAAAGTTTCCATATTTTTCAGGGTTTAATATGTCTGATCCAGCATCATATTATTATAAGGTTGTACCAACATCAGCACAGAAAAATATGTTAACAAACACCAAACAGATTTACTCTGCTTCCTTTATTGCCCAGTTGTCTGAACAAGGTTTCGACTTATGGAAAGACACCATAGACCTAAAATCAGTCTGGGGTACTAGAGAATGGCAAGTACAAGGATTAGAAGTTTTGTTTAGAGCATGCCTTATCCCTCAACAAATCATGGGGCATATTAGCAAGGGCTGGCGATATAATTATCGCCGCTTTAGCGTCCGTTTTTGGGCGAAAAGCGGCGATAATTATATCGCAATATCATCAAGGACACGCTAGCGCGTGTTTCCTTGATGTAGAGCCCGTTTTTTCACAGCCTCGCCTTGCATCGCTAATAAGATGCAAAGAAGGCGTGGCTGTGAAAACAACACATGTTAATATCGTGAAGGCAGCTTCGCGATATTAACAAGGAGGTGCAGTGATAAAAAAAATCGCGCTACCTCAGCCTTAACTCAGGAATTTAACGTCTGTTAAATTCCTGACTAAGGCATACTTTTAATGGGAGATGGATTATGCTGATACGACCACAGGGTCGTATCAGCAATGTTATCGCTGTTTTCAATGGAACATCGCTGGAAAACCAGTGATGTTCCATTGAAAACACCGCTATCGCTGAAATATTATCGCCATAGCGCTATGCGTTGTAAATATAGCGTTATCATGGCGATAATATTCAGCGATAGCCAGCGATAATATTTCTATCGCTATGTACGGCCAGCGATAATTATCGCTGGCCGTTGATAATATGCCCCCATGTTTTTGAACGAGACAGTGCAACAGACGTCTTGCCTTGGACTAGCCAAGAATAAAGACTTGAACAGACCTTGGCTGCCATCTCCATCACACACCGAGGGTATAATAACATCACAGAAAGAGATTACGTTGAATGACATTATACAATACAACAGATCAGACCCCGATTGGAAGAAATGGTTGATTTGGCCCACGGACACTAATAGTTGTCAGGCGAGATTCATGGGTAAAACCGAAGGGTTCACTATCCATAGGCCAGATCCACGTTATGTACAGAGAGAACATTCAGGGGTAGTGACATCCTACAGTGTTGGGAAGTTGTGCCTTGATTGGCTAAAAACCTCAACGCTCACACAGGTGAAACAACACTTATCCTTACTGTCACTGGATGTGGATCTCAGGGATTTTTTACTAGGTCCCAGGAAGCCATGTCAGAAATGTTTCATTTATGCTGTCTACAATGAAATATGGAAAATATCCCAACAAGAGGCCGCAGAGAGATTACGTGAAATAGACTATATAAATCTAGAGAAATCTCTAGCAGTGGTAGACAATGGGTTAACTACATTGACCTCCAGGATATATTCCTTAGGCAACATTGTATCTTCTGATATAGACATACTAGAACAAGATTTGGCCATATTACAACACAGGCAATCTCAATTACGTTCTATTATGTTATTAAGCTGGACGCTGCAATCTTTGCGTGCAGGCTATGTGCCTTGGCGTTATATCAACAGTACGTCTCTGTTTTCTGAATACAATCTAACAGATAAAAAGATAGACATTGGCACAAAGGGGCGCGAAATATACAATGCTGCGAATAAAAAAACTGGATAGATTAGCATTTACAGTGGCAGAATTACCCTCCACAGAATGGCTGATCCATGGCCACATAACTCTACCGGTCACTACTTTTCAGTTTCAGTATTGCCTTGAACAAAAGCAGGCAGGCAGATATGAAGAAATGGGTAAGGAATACATTAAGGAATCATGGGTATTACCATACAGATTTCGATGAAATCTGAATGAAAGCCATGCTTTTACAGAAGTCTGTGCCTTTAACCTCCGCTCGAGAGACTTTTGATCTCCAGACCGCAAGGTCTTCGGCAGAGATACAGGTGCTTATTCATACAAACTGCCCTTTCCATTTCACAGAAATGGTAAATCGTATCTTTAACATGTCTGATAGGACAGGCTTATTCCACCTATTTAAGAACATAGGTTCTGGACTTCTGGGCACCTTTCAGACGGTACTTGGAGTTATACCAAACTTCATACACTCCGTATTCGGAAGCATCTTTGGAGGACTTCCGCTCATCCTGTTTCTAGTAGCAGGTATCCTGATTGTTTTACATCTGCTACGCAATGGACGTTCCAGTCACCAAGGAGATGGAAAAAGCACTCCTGGAGCGTAAATATCGTGACCACATGGTACAACATCTAGGCACGCCTCACCTAAGAGAACTAAGTGCATCTTGGTTCTTGTCATTTCGACCAGTCTGGATGGACTGCATCTTACCTGTCCTCCGATGCCTATTTTGCGGAGAAGAATGCGTGTTTGAACTTTGTTTGACACTCCCATCATGTGCGCAACCGGACGTGAATGCTTTACTGGACCCAATAACGGCCCATGTTCTGCAGTGTCCTCAGTGTAATTCCGATGTTGATGGCAGCATTCCTGGAGCCCCCACAGGTAGTAATAGCACCTGTTGGTATGGACACCGGCTCCTCCTCTGACACCCAGGCTTTGGACGGCGCACAGGCTGCCCCAGCACCGGCTGCGGACAGTGTGGAACATCATCTGTGCTCAATTGACGTACTCTGCGAGGTGCTACAAGGGCCGTCTACTGCGGAAGCAAGCAACGAAAATGTTGCGTCTACCAGCCAGCACACATAAACATTTGACTCATTTGGCTCGTCGTGTGCTGGAATAAAATTCGCTTTTTTTTAAACAAGATCTATTTTGGAACTCAAAACACGAAATTGACATTCTTTTAAAATTTATTGGGCTTCCATGGCTTTCTAATGCTTATAGTGCTTCGGACTATAACTAAGGACACTTTAGAGCTATGGCTTGCAAAAAATTATTTTTTAGACAGTTTTAAGTTTTTTATACATTTTTTAGAAGTTTTAAACATTTTAGCTAAACTGATGTTTTTAAACTTTGTGCGTACCAATATCTAGTTAGGCTAGTAGTACGGTAATAAGTTACATATGTCGTCCAGTCGGAAGAGGAGTGGGTGTTATATTCAAAAATAGGTACCCTATATAGGCGCAGGTAACATTGCAACCTTTCACCTATATTCACCTATATTCTTCCCTACATTACATATATTAAGGGTTCTTAGGGACTGACCTTTTACCTAGATACGACACTGCATTCAGAACGCTGGTTTCCTCCTAGTTCGAATCTCATACATTATGCATGAGGCTTCTTGGAAGCACAGCAGGACTAACATCTCCTGTATAATATCTCTGTATAAAGTTCAGGCCCGACGTCATCCTTTAGGCCGACACAGTAACACAGCAAGGTAGAGCCCCTGGGGAGACCTGTGGGTAAATATACATCACATCTCGCTTAGAAGGGGAGAGGAGACCGAGACTTCCCGGCTGACACACTGACCAGAGACGCTGAGGTTCCTGCATGCAGACACTCCAGCCCACAGTGGTCTAACATCCCTCGCGGGGTGTCCAACTCGAGACCAAGACGGGGTCCCATATTCTCTCATTCTCAGGTAATGGGGTTGACTAGATCCTAGAGGGATTCTTGGCATAACACCTACACAGATGCTAGGTACATTTAGGTACATCTAGCTAGGAAGGCATCGTAGGAGTACGCACTGTTTATCATGTGTTTTATGTACTTGTATATATTCATGATTACTGCAAGATGGTAGAACTTTACGATCCCTTTACTTTCATAGTACTTCTAATCATATATCTTTGCTACTGTCTAATGGTTGTTGCAGCTCATCTATTCTACACTAGAATAACAACTGTTCAATAAATCCTTATTGAAAACGCCCAGCCTGTTTATTCTGTGTATCTCTCTGAGACAAACAAAGTGAGCACGAGTGACTGAGTCAAAGGTAGTATATTGTTTCCACGACTCTGAGGGATCAGTGTTGTCATGTTGTGAGGTTGCCAGAGTCTATTCTCTCCTTGGTAAGAGGAGATTATAGTGCTACTGGGAGCTAGCTGATACAGACAGGCTAACATACCCGGTGGGGGTGCACGGAATCAGTCTGCCACCAATCCCACAGTTTATGTTATCCAAACGTGCAGATCCTGTATAGGTTATATAGGAACTACACGACACATTATGGAGCATGTAGATCGACCGACAAGCCTTCTCAATGTGTTTGCCAACACTGTCTGGGATCAGCATGTTGACCACTTCTTTCAAGTAATTTGTCTGCACCTCACGGGTCATAACTGCCATCATTCTCCTGTGAATCTGATACATCTGCTGATACTGGTCATAGGGTGCTTTTCTTGGTGAAATCAACACAGAAGAATTGGAGAAGGTGTCCTCACTTTAAAATGAGACTTAATCTTAGTTTAGCCATGGATCACATTTTGTCTGGGGTGAGATTTATTCAATGGAAATTGGTGAGGCAGTTTTTGCCTTAGAAATCGTCAGACGGCCACTTCATCATTCTGGAAATCAGCAAGACTCACCTCAAAAACACAGCCTTTGAGACCCTCTGAGACAATTTTGGTCCACTGGGTTTGGGTGACTAGAGTCTTTCCAATGTTACAGATATTGAACATTGCTGGTGCTATGACATCATACCTATCCTTTTTAGAAAAGGGGTCAACAATTGTTTTAGCACCTTTTTTGCCTCCTGTGGTCAGTTGCTTGTTCTTGCCACATTTTCTCTGACAACCTGCGTCAAAAGCGTTATTCCTCCTCCCTTAATTTGCATTATCCCACAGCTTTAATTATGATTCCATCTTTATCGTTTTGTCATGTAATTCCTACTAATCCATAGGATCTGCGCATTGTTCAGACACAATAAACTAGCGGCTTGGTGCCAAGACTGATTCCGGACACCCCGCAGGATATGTTGGCCTGTAGACCAGCTGTCTCACAGTGCCACCATAAGCCTCACCAACCTACCAGGGAGCGAATGGTTTTTGGCAACCAATGAACATGACAACGCTGACCCCTCAGGGATCGTTGAAACAGTGTAGAACCTTTCGCTCAGTCACTCGTGCTCACTTATTCGCAGAGAAGTATACAGAGAATGCACAGTGGGACGTTTTCAATATATTTATTGAACCAACTTTATTCTAGTATAGAATACATGTTCTGCAATGATTAATAGACAGAAGCAGATAAAAGTGATTACAAGCACCAAAAGTGTGAATAGTATATATAGTTCTACCATGGTGGTAAAATAATGTATATATGCTGGCATATAGAACAAGACAGTAATCGAGCGTACTCTACTATATGAACCATACTCTAAGGGTACCTAGAGTGTGTGTAGGTGTAGAGCCAAGAATCCCCCAAGGGACGATCCAACACCATTACCTGGTGGGAGAGAATGAAGGACCCCATCTTGGTCACAAACTGTCAGACCGCGGCGTGGTGAATTCTCAGCATGCATGGACCTCTGGTGTCAGCTGGAGTGCCTCCTCTGCTTCTCTATTGGGATGCTCATCTTTTATAATAGAAAGCAGCCCTGCGATGTGCGTATAGATTAGGGATGTTATGGATATGTAGATAGCCCTGTCGCCCTGTGGATGAAGATAGAGATGACATTTGTACATGGTGTGAAAAGAGACCTTGTACATGATGTTCAGGGCATTGTGATAATGCTTTGCGAAGCTAGATGTGTAAACAAGTTTAGTTCCAGGGAAACAAATCCAACATTGTCGCACACGCAAATATGTGTAAAAGTTCACGGCTGAAATGGTATTGTGAGGACAATGTAAGAAATAAGCTGCTTCGCTACATGGGCCTAACACAGGAATATAATACCCACTCCTCATACTAAGGGTCAATACATAAAAGCTATCTATAATGCCAGCAGAACATGTAAAAATGTTAAAAACTACTCTTTAAAACATCTAAAAGCTATCTAGAATCATTCTAAAAGTCTGCCAGCCATGATAAGTGCTAAAGAGCCTTAAAGCTCATATAAAATCATCTAAAAGCAAGCTTCACTTAAAAATATGTCATAAAAATCTTAAGAGTTAATATACTGTTGGAAATCCCAAGCACTCAAAGAGCCAGAAGCTAGGAAAGAGAAAAAAAACAAAAGCTGTTTTGGTTTGTTTTGTTTAAAAACAGGCCAAATAGTTCTCAGACGGAGAAGCCAATTTTGTTTTATGTGTTCCGGGTATTTGACTCAATATTGCTGTTGCCCACAACTGCCCACAGTCTGCTACCCTCTGCTGCCTGTCTACCTGCTGCCCTCTGTTTTGCCTTTTTCTGTCCTCTGTTTTGCCTTTTCTGCTAGTTTTTCTGAGCTCCGTTTTGCCTTTTATGCTCTGTGTAGCCTTTTCAGCTAATTTTTCTGCCCTCTGTGTTGCTTTTTCTGCTCATTTTTCTGCCTGTCACATGGCCCATGGGGACATTGTCATCTTCCCTCAATTAGCATGAGCATGCTGCAGACTGTCCGCTGCTTTGCGCACGTTCCTACACAAACTTATTTTTGCAAATGCATCTTTTGATATTTCCACATGAGAACCTACCGCTGTTTTCAAGCTTTGCTGGTTCCTGGGATTTAGTCTGAACAATGTGAACAAGGTCGAACAACAATGCCCCTTGTTATTGTGCTGTGGTCAGACCCTAGCACCTAGACAAAACATACAGATGCAGCTATTGTTTGGGAATATGTACTTTGGTCTTATTGGAATACACTAATAGGTAGCACGCACTTGGAGAGGGACCTTTCCAGGGAGAAAAGCATGACAGCACCTATGATGTAGATCTACCATCTATAGGCTGAGGTACGGTGTCTGCAGATAACACCCAGAGATCTTCTAATATATAATCATCCTTCTTCTATACAAGGGGAGGGAGGTTAGGCTACGCTGTCTCTCACTATGACAGCTCCTTTTATGATTTACGGACTACTTGCTATACTGGCCATATTTGTGTTATGCATTTTTCGGCTTATTGTGGCCCATATACTGCATATTAGAGCATGTTCGTTAAAATAAATATTTTAAACTTATTCGTGTCTCTGTCAGATCTTATTGTGGACAAGTACAAGAGTGTGAGCGAAAGGGTGTGTCTTGCAACCGCGATTCCTGAGAGAGTCGGGTCTGTTGTGTTCTGGGGTGTCTAATCTGTTCCTCTGTGAGTGAGTAGGAGGGCAAGTGAGACACTATAGCTAGTCGGTCCTGGGCTCATGGGTACTGAGGTGGCAAGATGACTCAGTCCCTATATACTAAGGTCCCATAATCCTACGCATAGTTCTGTGTTTGCGCAGAATCCCTGCAACATGGCGCCGCCAATGTTTGGCCTGGTACTTATTCACGGTTCCCCTGAGTAGCGCTTGTGCTTGTCCACGATACCCTCTCACCGGATCCCGGAGACGTCCGTGGTGGGAGGGCTTTGCCTCCGGTAGTTGTAGGGTATACCTATTTCTGTGGATTTTTCAAGCTTGATTTTTAAAAGGTTTTTAGACCCTTTTTGCGCTACCATTTTGTTTATTGTTTACTGACGACATGGCACAGCCGGTCGCTATTCCGGCACATAACCGGGCGGCGGTTACACACCATTTGACACAGCATGGGGTCCCCAATGCGGGGGCTACCATTATTTTCGTGGACGAGGCGGATCCAGCGTACCGCTTCGAGGTGTTTTATTCATGGGTCACCTTTCCAGCAGTTGATGTAAATGATACTTTTTTTCATGCTTACATGGTAGCTGCTCCTCCAGCAGTGTATCATCCTTATGCGATGTTTGAAGTTCCATTGACGTCCTGGGAGCATACTATTTGGTTTAATGGCGCCCTTCCTCACCCTGTCTCTTTTGTTCGTATGGGCCCCTTAAGTATTGATGGGGCTGCTTGGCCAGTTTTAGGTGGTTTCACACCACTTCCAAATTATCTAAATGTTACTGTGGTTGAACTTCATTTGCTATATGCACAAGCGACTCAACTCTATAGATGGGTCATACAATTTGTTTATCGTACTTTCTTAGTGGCTCTGGCTGGAGCTGCGCCTCCGGAACCTGTGCATGGCAGAGACCTTGTGATCAGTCCAATCATGATTAACTCTGTGATGGGCAAACGTCCTCAGAATCGGGAAGACCTACCATTTTGAATAGCTCAGAAAATTGAACAGCTTAATGCTGTTTTCCCACACACTAGTCCTGTAGAGAAACAGAGAATCCTTACTATGTGTTTGCCAAGTGGGTTGATTCCTCCTTTAGCGAATTGCAACACCTGGGGTATGGTGTTTGTGTTGATTGATACACTGTGCTTTGGCACCCCCTCCATTTGCATTCTGCTGAGCATTGTGAAACGGGTACAGGATGAACACAGGGCTGGTCTAGCCCTGGATTTGGGGATGAAATTAGTAGGAATGTTCCCTATTGTCTCCGATATGATTCTGGCTAACATTAAAGGTGAGGCAGTTTGCTTGAAAGTGTGCAAACGCCTTGCGGCGGTGGCGGACGCTGATCGGGAGCGACAGTTGCCAATTATTATTGCGGATGTCTATACATCCCTAGGGTGTAATAATTTGGGAGTCAGACCATTTACAGAAGTACAGAATAAACCCCCTCCTGATAAGGAGGGGCATCCAGTCTTACCGAAAAAGACATGGAATAAAAATATGCAGCAGCAGAAGCCGAGGTCTCGTGCTGGTTCGCCTCCACCTGATGCTTCTGAGCGTAGATATGATTTATGTGATCGCACTAAAATTAAAACACCTGAGAGGTTCCAGGCTCCCGATCCCCACTCTCCTCGTTCCTTTCAGGAATTGTTGGATCAAGAATTTGGCGGAAGGGGACTACTGGATCGCAGACAGGGCGAGACCACGCAACAAAGGTGAGACACGCAGCACCAGTTTGACGTGAAAGTCAAACTGGAGGAACCACCTCAATATCGAGCCATATTTGACTACAAAGTATGACTCAGATGGTGAGAACCCTTCTCCTAGACAGGAGTTGGGCGGTAACTCTCCTCGACATCTCGGCTGAGGTTACCATAATTCGGCAGACACTCCACCAGCATCTGGAGGCGAAAGCAACTGACACTTTTATAACTGTTGAAACCGCAGACACCCACGTTGGCTCACCTGATAGACTCTATGAAGTGAACCCACAAATTGAAAGTGATATTAAACGCACTATAAAGGCAGTCTTTTTGGACAGTTTGAAGTCGTCCTATGACATTTTGCTTGCGGAGGTTGATTGGCCCCCACCTTTTGTCCTAGCTTCCTCTAGGGGCGAGGATGTAATCCTACCGTCTTTTTCACAATATGTCCCAGATGAGACTAAACACGCGTATGCTTCAGAGTGGGCTCTAGCCTTGTGTCCTGCCTTATATCGCAATCAAGCGGTTTGGGATAAGGATTCCCCGTTGCATGTTGTTACTTTACGATCTACACCTCAGCCCCAACCGCAATATCCCATTAAATGAGATGCTAAAGCATCTGTTAGTGAAATTCTCACTCAATTAGAATATCAGGGTGTAATTGAACCCTGTGTCTCGACTATGAATAATCCTCTTTTTCCGATATTGAAACCGGACGGTTCATATCACATAGTTTTAGACTACAGACATTTGAACAGTCATATTCGTACCTTAGAAGTACAGAATACACATAGCTCCGCGTTAGTAAATAACATTGTCCGAAAGAAGTTCAAAACTATGGGGCCGATTCCGATTCAGGCCGGAAATCTCTCCGACCGAGCCGGACTCGGAGAGATTTCCGACCGAATCGGACCCTGGCAGCCCGACCGAACGAGTACGATGCGCACGTATGCCATCGGACTCGATTCGGTCGGACTCCCATTGAAGTCAATGGGAGCCAGTCGTACGACGCGTACACGGGCTCCTATTGACTCAATGGGCACGACGCGAACAAGGGCGCCCCCTACAGCGTGTTTGCGTCGATGTGGGTCGCGCCGTACATGCACGTGTAGGGGGGACCCATGGCTCCCCCCTGTGTGCGACTCACGTGCCTACACTTCCAGGGGGGTCCGACACGGACCCCCAAAGTGTGGCTCCAACAGCTCCTTGGAGCCGGACTGCGCGAGTCGGTCGGAGCGGTCGAGGTGCGCATCGTACTTACCCGGCCGGGGAACGTCTCCATTGCGCGGTGCGAGTCGTCCCCGTGCGAGTCGGTCAGAGCGGTCGGGTCCTGCGAACGAGTCGGTCGGAGATTTCGCGAGCGCACGCATCGTACTCGTTCGCCCGGACGCACGTACGATTCAGTCGGGAAATAGGGCTCCGAATCGGATCCGGTAAATCCGAATCCGATTCGGAGCCCTACCGGCCGAGATCGGAATCGGCCCCTATGCTGGATATTTCCAATGGCTTTTTCAGCCACACTTTGGATCCTGAAAGCCGTGACTTGACCGCATTCAGCGCTTTCGGCAATCAGAGACGCTATGCAAGATTGCCTATGGGGTATAAGAATAGCCCCGGGGTATTTGCGGCATGCATTGTGTCAATTTTACGAGATCGACCCTGATGCTTTTTCATATGTCAATGATATATACTTGACGGATTATGAACTAAATCTTCATCTCAAGAGTGTGGATCGCATTATCACACATTTTGCGACTTTAGCTTACAAATTCAATTTTGCTAAATCACATATTACTTTTTTGACAGTGCTTTTTGTTGGTTACAAATTTACTAATGAGAGCAGGGGTTAGCACTCCACTTTTTGGAGAAATACACTCAATTGCAACCTCCGTCTAACCTCTAAGAATTACAGTCTTAGCTGGGTTTCTTGAATTTCGGCAGAACCTACATTCCAGATGACGCCCAGTGTATCAAACCACTTTATGCGTTGATACAACCTTCTTTTTCATCTTCCAGTTGGCTTCTGGAACATACCGCAGTTCTGCGGTCTTCGCAGTCTCATTTGCTTGCAACTCAATTCTTGTTAACTAGAGACAATTCTACAAATCTGGTCATAAGGATTGTACCGGGAACGTTAGGACTCACCTACGTGACTTTTAATGAAGGAGACACAGTTCCCAAAGCTTATAAATCACATTTGTATACTCCGGCTGAAATGCGTTTTTCTTCTACTGAAATTGTTTTAACAGCAGTGCAGATGGCAATTCTAAAGGAATGCTCTCTGGCTCAGGGCAAACGCATTTTCATGGTTTTGCTCTGTGACCGCTTTGGAAGCTGACACAAAGGCGAGTGTATAAAATTCTAAGACTCTGCATCCTCGTTGGATACAATGGGCTAGTTCATTGATGTCGGCTGATGTCAATTTTGTCTTTGTTCCTTCTTTGCAGACACAAGAGTTTTTGCAATATGAACAGGTTAATCCTCTTCCTTTGTACCTTCTCCTTCTTGATCAGTACAAATGTATCATTTACACTGATGGATCTGCATAGCCAGCTATTGGTTCTAAACATGCTTATTGTGCAGCCTGCGCTATTGTGGCAGGCACAATAGTGGAGGGTGATTTAGGTCCTCTCTGGTTCACATAAAATCCCTTGGGGATTGTATGGCACAATTGGCTGAGTTACGCACTTTACTATTAGCGCTTGAGTTTGCTGATCCTGAAGTGCCTACTCTTGAAGTGTGCAATTCCTTCTACTCTGTACAATCATTTAATGAGAACTTATTATTTTGGAAACAGTATGATTTTCGTGATTCTAAGGGTAGCGCAATAAAGCATAAAACGCTTTGGGTCAGAGTGGTGTCTCTTAAAGACCGTTTGCCACTCACACATGTTATTCACACACTATGCCATCAGCATGTGGGAGCACAAGCTGTTGGTAATTCTATGGCTGATGAGACAGCCAAATCTGCAGTAGCCACATGCTCCGTTGCAGCAGTTCCAAGATCCATGACTAAAATTGATGATGATATTTTAGCAGCTGTTGCTGCGACGAGGGAGGGAACAGTGTTTCCTCAGGGTTTTCCTTCGCATTATTCCTATCATTTAACCACTGATCAGGTTCTGTTTGTCTCTTTTCCCTCAGTTGGTGATTGATTGATTCACAACGAGGACAGCAGACTTTCACTGATTGTGGCTGCCCATGAAGGGATGGCTTCTGCACATGAGGGAGTGACAGCCACGATTTCTCTTTTACAGCAACGTTATTGGTGGCGTGGTTTATACCAACAAACGTGCAAATACGTTCTTTCCTGTGACATTTGTCAACAGATTAAACCTTCTACTGTTTCCTGTCCACTACATACTCAACTTTTCATTTCAAATAAGCCGTTTAGTTCTATTTATCTTGACCACTGCGGTCCTTCAACATCAGATAATGCTTTCAAATATATTTTGGTTGCAGTGGATTCATGCACTAGGATTCTCTGGGTTTGGCTGCAGCACTGTTGCAAAAGATTTGCATGTCTTTGTCGGTACTTATGCCTGTGGCACCTTCCATTCTGACTAAGGTCCGGCTTTTGCCTCTAAGGCTTACCGTGATTCGATGAAGTTGATGGGAGTGCAGGTGTATTTCTCGTCTCCATATCGGCCTAAGGGCAATTCTCTTGTGGAGCGGATGAACCGTGACTTAAAGCAATCTTTAACAGCAAGAGTATTAGGTACAGGCCGGGGCTGGTTGACTCATCTCTATGGGGATCAACATGCACTTAATAATCTCCCACGAAGATCTCTGGGTGGGCGGACCCCGTACGAAATGCTCTCTGGCATTAAAATGTTTGTGCCAGAACCTGAAGGTCTAGACGTTGTGGCGGCTGCCACGGAGCATAGACAGAATATCGAGTACAAAATATGGAGTTGCACAAATATCGAGTCATTAGTATCGTGGGTCAGAAATATCGACAGCAAGAATATTGTGGTCAAGAATATCGACTTAAGGTAAGTAATATCGATTTTAAAAATATCGAAGTGTTTAATATCGTTTGCAAAAATATAGTTGGTTGATAAAAACTATTGTTTTGTATTATTGTTATGTATGTTAGTATATATTTTATATGTATGTGATGTATGTTTTTTTGTATAAGAATTATTAGTATTTTTAATATGTGTTACATTTTTAGTAGTTATTAATTTTTTTATTTGAATTTTGCTCTTTTAGTTCCGTAGCGGGTTGTGGATTTATAGGGGAATAGGCTGGGAAGTAATTTAATTATATTAAATGTATTAATTTATTTATATTTGAATTTTGCCTTTTTAGTTCCGTAGCGGGTTGTGGGTTTATAGGGAATAGGGTAGGAAGTAATTTAATTATATTAGACGTATTGATTAATTTTAATTTATTACTATTTGTTTAAGTGAGATGTTATAGTGTTAAATGTGTAAAGTAATTTATAATTCATTAATTAATAATTGTTTATTAATTAATTTTAATTTATTAATTGGTAATTAATTATGGGAATTGTGTAATTAATTTAAGGTGTGTGTTGTGGTGTTTATAGGTGTAAAGGGTGGGCAGTAATTTATTTTTAATTTAGGAATTAATAATTGGTTGTTAATAATTTTAATTCATTAATTGGTTATTAATGTTGGTAATTTTGTAATTCATTTTAGGTGTGTGTTGTGGTGTTCATATGTGTAAAGGGTAGGAAGTAATTTATTTTTAATTGATGAATTAATAATTGGTTGTTAATTAATTTTAATAAATTAATTGGTAATTAATTATGGTAATTGTGTAATTAATTTTAGGTGCGTGTAGTGGTTTTTATAGGAGTAAAGGGTGGGAAGTAATTTGTGTTTAATTAACTACATAGAGTTGTTAATTAATGTTAATTATTTGATATTTATGTTGGGTAATTGTTTATTTTTGTGTGTGTTGTTTTTACTTTTAAAGGGGTAAAGGGTGAGTATTAAATACATTTTAATTATTTAATTATTAGTTATTCATAGTAATAGTTTTTAATGTTAAAATAAGTTTTAATTGTGTTTTATTATTTTATAGTTTAATTTAGGTGTGTGTTGTGGATATTATAGTGTTAAAGTGTGTTTAGTCAATTAATGTTTATTAGTTTTCTTTATTAATAATATTTTTGTATTCATTATTAATTATGTTAATTATTCAAAAAATGTAATTAAAAATGTTGAAGTGTTTAGTTATTGGTGTGGTGTGATAGGGTAGGAAATAAAATAAATACATTTATGTTTTAATTAATTTTTTTGTTTGTAAATATTTTCTAGTTTAAAAGAATTATTTTTTTGTAAATTTATTTATTATTTTATTTTATATAATATTTGTAGGTTTTTGTTATATATAAATAGTACTATAATATGTGTTCTTTTTATATGTTTAATATATATATTTGTTTTTTAAATTTTATTTATTACATTTTTATTTTTTTAAAATATATATATATTTTTTTCTAAGTGTTTGAGTGTGAATAGTATTTTTTTTTCTCCGCGATCCAACACTTTCCCTACTGTTGCATTCACTGGAGTAGGAATAGTGCTCCGCTATCCAGCACTTTCTCTACTGTTGCACTCACTGGAGTTGGAACAGTAATTTTTACCCCTCCGCTATCCAGCACTTTCCCTACTGTTGTACTCACTGGAGTGGGAAGAATAATTTTTACCTCTCTGCTATTCAACACTTTCCCTACTGTTGCACTCTCTGGAGTTGGAATAGTAATTTTTACCCCTCCGCTATCCAACACTTTCCCTACAGTTCCACTCACTGGAGTGGGAATACATTTTTTACCCCTCCGCTATCCAACACTTATCCTACTGTTGCATTCAGTGGAGTGGGAATACTAATTTTGACCCCTCCGCTATCCAACATTTTCCCTACTGTTGCACTCTTTGGAGTGGGAATAATAATTTTTGCCCCTCCGCTATCCAACACTTTCCCTACTGTTGCTCTCACTGGAGTGGGAATAGAACATTTTACCCCTCCGCTATCCAACACTTTTCCTACTGTTGCACTCACTGGAGTTGGAATAGTAATTTTTACCCCTCCGCTATCCAGCACTTTCCCTACTGTTGCAGTCACTGGAGTGAGAATAGTAATTTTTACCTCTCCGCTATCCAACACTTATCCTACTGTTGCACTCAGTGGAGTGGGAATAGTAATTTTTACCCCTCCGCTATCCAACACTTTCCTACTGTTGCTCTTATTGGAGTGGGATTAGTAATTTTTACCCCTCCGCTATCCAACACTTTCCCTACTGTTGCACTGACTGGAGTGGGAATACATTTTTTACCCCTCCGCTATCCAACACATATCCTACTGTTGCATTCAGTGGAGTGGGAATTCTAATTTTTACCCCTCCGCTATCCAACACTTTCCCTACTGTTGCTCTCACTGGAGTTGGAATAGTAAATTTTACCCCTCCGCTATGCAACACTTATCCTACTGTTGCCCTCAGTGGAGTGGGAATAGTAGTTTTTACCCCTCCGCTATCCAACACTTTCCCTACTGTTGCACTCACTGGAGTGGGAATAGTAATTTTTACCCTTCCCCTATCCAACACTTCCCCACTGTTGCACTCACTGGAGTGGGAATAGTAATTTTTACCCCTCGCTATCCAACACTTATCCTACTGTTGCATTCAGTGGAGTGGGAATACTAATTTTTACCCCTCCGCTATCCAACACTTTCCCTACTGTTGCTCTCACTGGAGTGGGAATAGTAATTTTTACCCTTCCCCTATCCAACACTTTCCCTACTGTTGCACACACTGGAGTTGGAATAGTGATTTTTACCCCTTCACGATCCAGCACTTTCCCTACTGTTGTACTCACTGGAGTGGGAATAGCAATTTTTAACCCTCCGCTATCCAACACTTTCCTACTGTTGCTCTTACTGGAGTGGGAATAGTAATTTTTACCCCTCCTCTATCCAACACTTTCCCTACTGTTGCACTCACTGGAGTGGGAATAGTAATTTTTACCCCTCCCCTATCCAACACTTTCCCTACTGTTGCACTCACTGGAGTGGGAATAGTAATTTTTACCCCTCCGTTATCCAACACTTCCCCACTGTTGCACTCACTGGAGTGGGAATAGTAATTTTTAACCCGCCGCTATCCAACACTTATCCTACTGTTGCATTCAGTGGAGTGGGAATACTAATTTTTACCCCTACGCTATCCAACACTTTCCCTACTGTTGCTCACTGGGGTGGGAATAGTAATTTTTACCCTTCCCCTATCCAACACTTTCCCTACTGTTGCACTCACTGGAGTGGGAATAGTAATTTTTACCCATCCGCTAGCCAACATTTTCCCTACTGTTGCACTCTTTGGAGTGGGAATAGTAATTTTTGCCCCTCCGCTTTCCAACACTTTCCCTACTGTTGCTCTCACTGGAGTGGGAATAGTAAATTTTACCCCTCCGCTAACCAACACTTTCCCTACTGTTGCACTCACTGGAGTGGGGAAAGTAATTTGTTCCCCTCCGCTCTCCAACACTTTCCCTACTGTTGCTCTCACTGGAGTGGGAATAGTAATTTTTCCCCCTCCGCTATTCAACGCTTTCCCTACTGTTGCACTGTTTGGAGTGGGAATAATAATTTTTACCCTTCCGCTATCCAACACTTTCCCTATTGTTGCACTCACTGGAATTGGAATAGTAAGTTTAATTATTTTGCTCTCCAACCCTTTTCCTACTGTTGCACTGATTGTATTGGGCAATTTAAGTTTAAATATATTTTCATAGTTTTATGTTTTAATTTATTCTAGAATTTCTTTTTATATTAAAAATTATTTTTATATATATATATATATTTTGTTTTTATATAATTTTAGTTTTAAAATAAATTAAAGATAATAGTTTATTAATTATTTTGAAGTAAATATATATGTATACATTATACATTATTATGTTTGTGTGTTTATTTTTTTAAATTAAGTTTATTTGTAATATTTTGTAAAAATGTATATTATATTTAATTTATTTTGTTGTGTAGGTATGGGAGTATATATTTTTGTAGTCTATATTTTTTTCTCGATATTTTGAACATCGATATTTTTAACATCAATATTCTATCAGTGAACCGGCTGCCGCAACATTTGACGTAATTAACCATTGTGCTATGTTACATGTTCTACAAAAGAATAGATATGCTCTAGCAAAAACCCATTTGCCCTCGCCTACGGATGCAGAAGTGCTAGTCCTGGTTTCTGGCTGGCTTCCTAAAGTTGGTGATCAGGTCCGGGAGAAAGCGACAAACAAGAAAGAATTTGGTCCCACATACTGTGCTCCGGTTCCAGTCCTTGGTTTAAAGGGCACCGACACGGTGATCTTACCTCCGCTTCCTGGATGCAAAGACAATCGATAAATTTCAATTGAGTATGTCAAGTTACACCATATGGCCAATACTCAATAGTATGCCTATAAGCATTCCACGTTGAGATGCTTCACTCAATCAGATGAGTTCTGTTTCTCCTGAGTCTCCCAGCATCTGGAAGGGGAGACTGAGTCCTCAATTGATTTGTAGCCTGCTTTTCCTTTGATGTCAACAACTATGGTAAACGAGTATACTTCCCCACCAGATGAACTTACAGTCGATATCTCAGAGACTTTAATACAATTTGCTTATAATGAAGACCAACCCCCGTTGTTTCAAATCAGCTCCAGTGGTTACTATATTGATCAAGATAACTTTTCTTTGGATACATCTTCATTGTCTTCGTCTATTGCTGTGCCTCCTAGGTGAATTTGTGTATTCATCTCGTGGTTGAAGAGAACATACCTGGTCCCACCATGGACTTACATCTAGATCGTGTTGTCAATGGTTCCTCTTCATGTGGATTAGATTAGTTATTGTCTTTTTCATTTGATTAATGGCCACTACTTACCTGAACGCTTTGCTGTGGAACTGCTTGACGGAGTACTAGCCCCGCATACTTCTTCGCATAAAATGTAAAGAGACCAGACCTTTGTTAATATTTCAGCAGTCCCGATCGCTGATGGCATTGTTTGGGACAAACTGCCATTCAATGCATATGGTCCCGCGGAGACCCTACAAATTCCATGTCTTCCGTTTTTCTTTGGGAGATGTCGTTTTACCTGGAATGCATTCAGATGATTGGGATGTCAGTGCTGTTAATTCTTTGCTTTCTGATTTGCAATATTATACTGATTTTGATATGGAAGATCTGTATTTAAATTCAGCAAATTATGCAGATTTATTTTGTTACCTACATTATGGACATCACATTCTTCACAAAACCAGTTCGCAAAGACCCATTTTCACTTATACACAATGGGAACATTGCTGTAGGAAAGTAGTATCTGCTTTTATGGTTACTCCCACTTTTTGCTTGATTTAATACTGTTTCTGACTAGTCTGACTGGGATCCTGCTAATCAGAACCCCAGTCTCTGTGCTTTCTCCCCTAAATTGGTTTGGTAAGTACTTAGGTACATCCCAGAATGGACACTGGTGTAACCTTATCAGTCCCTAGTACATGGTACTAAGGTACCCAGGGCATAGGTACACCAGGGGTCCCCCATGGGCTGAAGCATGTATTATGCCACCCATGGGAGGCCACTCAATTTGTAACTACAGGCCTGCAATTGCAGCCTGTGTAAAGCTGGTGCTAGCACCACTTAAGAAAAATATAGGGTTACATATATATCTGAGGTCACTGCACTTAAAACCTATAAGTCACCCCTAGAGCAGGTCTTTCAATCCTGAATGCAGGGTGCTCCGTTCTAAGTGTGAGGGTGCCCCTGCATGAGCAGGGCACCCCTACAACCTATGGAGTCCATTCTCCTGGGTTGTAAGTGAGACAGCTATATAACATATAGAGGGGCACTGCGTTATTACGCGATGACCATCTCGAAACTGGCTGTAATCGAATCCTATCATGTTTGGTATCAAACATGTTGAAATCATACCCCACGGTGTGGGAGGTATGATTCCATGCACCGTAAAGCTCCTTTGGGAGGCCCTCGGTGCTCCCGGTACCAGTCTTCCAGACCCGGACAGCAAGCTAGGGCTGCTGCCGGCCAGAGACACATTTCTGCCCTCCTGCTGTTGGGCCAAGCTAAGGCAGGGGAAGGCAGAAAAATAGGTATCCTGTCACAAGGAGGTGTGACCACCTCCCAGCCAGGGTTTAGTGTATTGGGGCATGGTGGGGGCGCTTGTCAGTGCTACATAGTATGCATGCAGGGAACACTTGGCGCCCTGCATGCATAGTCCAGTCAAAACCAGTTCAGGGAGCCGTTGGCTCCTGCTCTGGTGTGAAACTGGACAAAGGACAGGGGAGTACCCTCCCCCTTGTCCAGCCCCTCCTTAGGGAGGGATCCCTAAATTGTCCAAACCTTTTCCTTAGGGTATTTAAGGGCTTACCTGTGGGTCGGTCCCTAGATTCGTCGTGGGACAAGATTCATTTCAGACACCACTTCTTCTTCAATCTTCTGGGCACTCTGGACTTCGCTGGTCTTTGCTATGGGCATTAAGGCTGCAACCGGGAAGACTCCTGATGCTCCTGATCTTGTCGCCCTGCTCGCCTGCTGCACTGTATGTGCCTTTGCACCATACAGGAACCTTCCAAGGCCTGTGGGCATCCAAGACACTGGAAGGAATCTCCCTTGAAGTGAAGGAGTCACCGCAACTAAGCTGACCAGTCTGCTGATCCTGGGCTCCCACGGATTCCGAAATGCTCAGCAACACAGGTAGTGGTCCCTCACATCCCTTGAGGCCTGCCTTGTCCTCTCACCAAGTTTGAGGCCAGTATCCCTCATCGGAGACGCAGGAACAGAACCCCTGTGCACCGGGTCAACTTGCAGTTGCAAAGGCTTGTTGGCTTCCTTCCACCAAGCTCTTCAGGCTCCAAGTAGCCCAAACCTCCAGTATCTCCTGTGACCAAGATCTTTGTCATCACCATATCACTTGCACCGTGGGCTTGCATCTCTGGTGAGCTGCTCGAGGTCCTCTTGCGACTCCAGTGCCTCTGGCCTGTGGGTCCTCTTGAGGGTCATCTTTGAATTCTTTGAGCTCCCCTGATTGCTCGGGGCCTGCCCTGACTCCCCTGCTTGTGACGAGTCTCCTGGACCTTGCTGGTCCTCACATTGTACCTTCTTCAACTTCCAAATTAGTTGCAGTTGCCAAGGCTTGTTGGTGATCCCGCCGGACACCGACCCCTCAGCTCGCGACATCCGACATGGCACAGCTCATGTACAGCTCCTGGTATTACAAAGTATTGCCTGGTCCACACAGCTGCAGTTTCAAGGTCACTGTCAGCTCTCCTGCAACACTTAACTTCAGTGGGCATTTGTCATCCGGCCCTCCTGGTCACTCCTGAGTGGCATAGACTCTGTCCCCTCTGCTTGCAGGTTCTTCACATCTTGAATCCACCTTTGGGCTCCACTGGACACTTTCAACTTCTCCAGCTGCGGCATCTTTCTGAAGTCCTCCATTGGGTTTGCCACTTCACACCTTGCACCCAGCTTCCCTGGTGCAGGTATTCTGATTCCTAAGGTATCCACGGGTGGGGTGGCTCTCCACGGGGTTTCTTCAGGGTCCACTGAGAAGGGTCCTTCTTCTTTAAAATTGCGACCGCGACTTACCCATTGACTTGTATTGATCCTGTGGTCGTGTTCCCACTCTGCACACGCCCTCCATGGGGCTCCTGGTTACTTACCTCGGGTGGTTCCCTGGAACTTCTACGTCTTCTGGGTATAGTCTTGATTCGAGTCGTGGTTCGCATACCACTATTTTAGTATATGGTTTGGTCTCCCCCTGGTGACCACTGTGTATTTCGTGCTACTTACCTGTTTCTATTGAAAGGTCTTGTGTGCATTGTGTATATATCTGTCTAGGAGATATCTGTATGTGTTAGTGTTTGTCTTATAATAAATACATATTTTTATAAATACACTGTGTGGTTCTTTTTCACTTAATCTATATCTATAAGATTATGTTCTGGTAAAACAAGCTGCTTTACACTCTTCTGGACTAAGCATGAAGGCTGCTCTCCACAGCTACCTTTTAGAAAGCTTTCTAAGGTTGTCTAAGACCACTAAAATCACCATAAGTGTTGTCTGGATTGGTGCAAGGTGCCCCCTTACATAAGTGTACACCATATACCAAGCCAGCTTCTCACATTGGTGTGCAGCGGTTGGGATTCAAGCCTGCGTTGTTTTAACAGATAATCTTGCTGTGGATTAATTGAAAAACCATCACTAATATTAGGCACATATAATACAGCTTAGAATAAGTAAGTTCTACTGTACTTATGGTTGGGTAGTTAAGGGTCTAGCACAACTTTTTCTCCAACCTCAGAGAGTTTAGTTTCCACTAGGTTAGGTAGGTGCAACACTTCACTACACCTAGAATCCTGTCTGACTTCCCCACAAGAATTGGGAAAGAAGGCAGATATGTGGGTCAGAACCAGGGTTAAGCGGAAGTACCATGGTAATGGAGGTGACCAGAAGAAGCAAGATTCTTCTAAATCCCAGGATAAGGGTGGGGACAAGGGCAAAGATAAGAAAGTCTTCTCAAGGGCCCCAAAAACCTGCATCTGGGGGTGAGTCCTAAAATTCAGAGAAAGGCAAAAAGAAACTTTGATGCTACCTTTGTAAGATGAAGACCCATTGGACAAGGGATGCTGATTGTCCAAAGGCCAAGGAGACTACTAATACCACTGCTTCTAAGGCACCTGCTCCCCCTAGCACCAGTATAAGTGGTAGTACAGCAACCAAGGGATTAGTGGGGTTAACCCTGGGTTCTGAGATGGGTTTGCAGCACAGGCTATTCTAGTCTGTGATGGTGGCATAGATCTTGCCACCTTACTAGTCAGTCCCACTAACGTGGGCAAGTACAGACAATAGCCTTTAATAAATGGAAAGGAAGCAATGGCTTCTAGAGACACAGGGGCCAGTGTCACTATGGTGACAGAGAAACTTGTGTCCCCTGACCAGATCATACTTGGACAAATGTACCAAGTTACCAACGCAAGCAATGTCATGACTGACCGTTCCTTGGCAGTTGTGAACCTCAGCTGGGGAGGGGTAACTAGACCTAAGAAGGTTGTGGTATCTCCAGACCTACCTGTAGATTGTTTGTTGGGCAATGATCTAGAAACTTCAGCCTAGGCTGAAGTGGAGTTCCGGACTCATGCAGAGATGATGGGCATCTCTGCCAGTGTGTTTGCTGTCACCAGGGCTCCGGCCAAACAGCTCACCACTGACAAAGCTCTGGATCCTGAAAAAATGGACCAGGTGCCTCCCAAGAGAAGGAGCAGTAAGGGTAAGGAATTGCCTTTCTCACAAACTCTCAATGAAGATCAGCCTCCTGAGGAGGAACTGTCCCAGAAGAACTTGGGCCTGACCAGGCAGAGTTCTTGGGGGCAGGGGGCCCTTCCAGGGCAGATTTGAGTTTGGAGCAGCAGTCCTGCCCCTCTTGAACCCCTCTGACAGCAAGCTGCTGCTGAGGAAGCAGGGAATATCAGTGGGTCCCATAGGATTTATTGGGAAGATGGACTCCTGTACTCTGAAGGTAGAGACCCCAAGCCTGGTGCCACCAGGAGGTTGGTAATACCCCAGAAGTTCAGAGGTTTCCTCCTCTCCCTGGCACATGATATTCCTCTGGTAGGACACTTAGGGCAAAGCAAGACTTGGGACAGACATGTCCCTCACTTTCACTGGCCCCATATGTCTGAAGACACAAAGGAGTTTTGTCGCTCTTGAGCCACTTTCCAAGCCAGTGATAAGTCAGGTGGCACAACAAAGGCCCTCTTAATCCCACTCCCAGTGGTTGGGGTTCCCTTTGAAAGGGTAGGGATTTACATTGTTGGTCCCTTGAACCCTCCAACTGCATCTGGGCAAAGTTACATACTAGTGGTGGTGGACCATGCCACTAGGTAGCCAGAGACCATTCTTCTTAGAACCACTACAGCTCCTGTAGTGGCCAGGAGCCTCCTGGGAATCCTTTCCAGAGTGGGCTTCCCTAAGGAGGTCTTAAAAGACAGAGGAACAAACTTCATGTATAGTTACATTACTGCCATGTGGAAAGAGTGTGGAGTAAACTACAAGTTTACCACACCCTACCATCCACAGTGCAATGGGCTTGTTGAATGGTTCAACAAGACCCTAAAGGGTATGATCATGAGACTCCCAGAAAAGCTTAGGTGAAAATGGGATGTCTTATTACCCTGCCTTCTCTTTGCCTACAGAGAGGTTCCTCAGAAGTGGGTAGGCTACAGCCCATTTGAGCTTCTATTTGGACATCCAGTTAGGGGCCCCTTGTGTCTAGTGAAGGAAGGTTGGGAGCAACCTCTCAAACCTTCTAAACAGGACATTGTGGACTATATCCCTGGCCTGCGTTCTCGCATGGCTGAGTACATGAGGAAGGCCAGCAAAAACCTGGAGGCCAACCAAGAACTTCAAAAAGATTGGCATGACCAAAAGGGTGTCTTGACTGTTTACCAGCCAGGCCAGAAAGTGTGGGTGTTGGAGCCTGTGTCCCCAGCAGCTCTCCAAGACAAGTGGAGTGGCCCCCACACCATCCTTGAACAAAAAGGTGAGGTCATCTACCTGGTGGACCTTGGTACTCCAGGAAGTCCCCATAGGGTACTTCATGTGAATCACCTAAAATCTTTTGTTGACAGGGCTGACATGGGCTTGCTCATGGCAACTGATGAGGGACATGAGGAAGAGACTGGCCCTCTCCCTGATCTCCTCTCTCAGAACCCTGATAATGGATCAGTAGATGGAGTAGCCTTGGCAGGCAGCCTCACTGATCAACAGCAGACTGATTACAGGCAAGTCCTCAATCAGTACAGACATATTTTCTCCCTGACACCCAGTCATACCACCTGGTGTACCCATGAAGTGGACACAAGTGACAGTCTGCCTGTGAAGAGTAAAATCTACAGATAGCCTGACCATGTCAGGTACTGCATCAGGACAGAGGTCCAAAAGATGCTGGAATTGGGGGTCATTGAGCCTTCATATAGCCCCTGGGCTAGTCCAGTAGTCCTTGTGCCAAAACCTCACACCAAGGGTGGAAAAAGAGAGATGAGGTTTTGTGTGGACTACAGAGGCCTCAACGCAGTCACTAGGACTGATGCCCATCCAATTCGCAGGGCAGATGAACTCATAGATCCCTGGGCCTCAGCCAAGTTTCTGAGTACCCTTGACCTGACAGCTGGCTACTGGCAAATCAGACTAGCTAACGATGCCAAGCCAAAATTAGCATTCTCAACCCCTAGTGGGCATTATCAATTTATTGTGATGCCCTTTGGTCTGAAGAATGCACCAGCCACATTTCAGAGGCTGGTGAATAAAGTCTTAAGAGGTCTGGAAGCCTATAGTGCAGCATATCTAGATGATATAGCTGTCTTTAGCTCCACCTGGGAAGATCACCTAGGCCACCTCAGAAATGTTCTGGAGGCCCTGCAAAAGACAGGCCTTACTATCAAGGCCACTAAGTACCAGATAGGACAGAGCAAGGTTGTGTACTTGGGCCACCTGGTAAGTGGAGGCCAGGTTCAACCATTGGAGAGCAAAATCCAGACCATTGTGGACAGGACTGCTCCCACTACCCAGACTCAGGCCAGAGCTTTCTTGGTCCTTACTGGGTATTACAGAAGATTTGTAAAGGGATATGGGTCCATTGTGACTCCCCTGAATGATCTGACATCAAAGAAAATGCCCAAGAAAGTTCAGTAGACAGTAAGCTGTGAAAAGGCATTTGATGACTGGAAGCAGGCCATGTTCACTGTTCCCATCCTGCAAAGTCCTGACTACTCCAAAACTTTCACTGTCCAGACAGATGCATCTGAGATATGGGTAGGGGCTGTGTTATCACAACATCATAATGCAGAGGGCCAGGATCAACCAGTAGCTTTTATCAGCAAAAGTTGACCCCCAGGGAGAAAAGTTGGTCAGCCATTGAGAGGAAGGCCTTTGCTGTGGTATGGGCCTTGAAGAAGCTGAGGCTATACCTGTTTGACACTCACTTCATTGTTCAGGCAGACCACAAGCCCCACTTATGGCTTAAACAGATGAAGGGTGAAAATCCCAAACTTTTGAGGTGGTCCATTTCTCTACAGGGGATGGACTATGCAGTGGAACATAGACCTGGGAGTAACCATGCCAATGCACATGGACTCTCCAGATATTTCCACTCAGAAAAGGAAGACTCAACTGGGCAAGGTTAGTCTCATCTCCTTATGTTTGGGGGGGGTTGTGTAGGAAAGAAGGATCTGCTTTTATGGTTACCCCCACTTTTTGCTTGAAGTAATACTGTTTCTGACTAGTCTGACTGGGATCCTGCTAATTAGGACCCCAGTCTCTGTGCTTTCTCCCCTAAATTGGTGTGGTAAGTGCTTAGGTACATCCCAGCTTGGACACTGGTGTAACCTTATCAGTCCCTAGTATATGGTACTCAGGTACCCAGGGCATAGGTACATCAGGGGTCCCACATGGACTGAAGCATGTATTATGCCACCCATGGGACACCACTCAGTTTGTAACTACAACCCTGCCATTGCAGCCTGTGTAAGCTGGTGCTAGCACCACTTATGAAAGATATAGGTTTACCTATATCTGAGGTTACTACACTTAAAACCTATAAGTCACCCCTAGTGCAGGACTTTCAATCCTGAAGGCAGGGTGCTTGGTTCCAAGTGTGAGGGTGCCCCTGCATGAGCAGCACACCCCTACAACCTACAAAGTCCATTCTTCCGGGTTGTAAGTGAGGCAGCCATATATCATATAGAGGGGCACAGCGTCATTACGTGAAGACCATCTCGAAACTGGCTGTAACGGATCCTATCATGTTTGGTATCAAACATATTGGAATCATACCTCCCACACCGTAAATGGTGTGGGAGGTATGATTCCATGCACCATAAATCTCCTTTGGGAGGCCCTCTGTGCTCTTGGTACCAGTCTTCCAGACCCGGACAGCAAGCTAGGGCTGCTGCCTGCCAGAGACACGTTTCTGCCCTCCTGCTGCTGAGCCAAGCTCGGGCAGGGGAAGGCAAAACAATAGGTATCCTGTCACAAGGAGGTGTGACCACCTCCCAGACAGGGTTTAGTGTATTGGGGCAGGGTGGGGGCGCTTACCAGCACCACATAGTCTGCGTGCAGGGCACACTAGGTGCCCTCCATGCATTGTCCAGTCCAAACCAGTTCAGGGAGACATTGGCTTCAGCTCTGGCCGCGAAACTGGACAAAGGACAGGGGAGTATCCTCCCCCTGGTCCAGCCCCTCCTTAGGGAAGGACCCCTGAATTGTCCCAACCCTTTCCTTAGGGTATTTAAGGGCTTACCTAGGTGGGTCCCTAGATTGGTCATGGGACAAGATCCAATTCAGACACCACTTCTTCTTCAACCGTCTGGGCACTCTGGACTTCGCTGGACTTCGCTCTGGGCATCAAGGTTGCAACCGGGAAGACTCCTGTTGCTCCTGATCTCGTCGCCCTGCTTGTATGCTGCAATGTCCATGCCTGTGCACCAGACAGGAACCTTCCAAGGCTTGTGGGCATTCAAGACACCTGAAGGAATCTCCCTTAAAGTGAAGGAGTTACTTCCCTGCATCTGCAGGCACCACAACTAAGCTGACCGGTCTGCTGACGGATTCCGAAAGGCTCAGCAACACAGGTAGTGGCTCTTCACATCCTTCGAAGCCTACCCTGTCCTCTCACCAAGATTGAGGCCAGTATCCCTTGTCGGAGACAAAGGAACCAAACCCCTGTGCACTGCGTTGACTTGCAGTTGCAAAGGCTTGTTGGCTTCCTTCCACCAAGATCTTTGGGTTACAAGTAGCCCCAACCTTCAGCATCTCCTGTGACCAAGATCTTTGTCCTAACTTCATCACTTGCACCGTGGGCTTGCATCTCTGGTGAGCTGCTCGAGGTCCTCTTGCGACTCCAGTGCCTCCGGCCTGTGGGTCCTCTGGAGGGTCATCTTTGAAATCCTTGGGTTCCCCTGAGTGCTTGTGGCCTGCCCTGACTCCCCTGCTTGTGGTGAGTCTCCTGGACCTTGCTGGTCCCGACATTGTACCTTCTTCAACTTCCACGTTGGTTGCATTTGCCAAGGCTTGTAGGTGCTCCCCCCGGACATGACCCCTCAACTCTCGACATCTGACATGGGAAAGCTCATGTACGGCTCCTGGTCTTCCACAGTGTTGCCTGGTCTACACAGCTGCAGTTTCAAGGTCATCGTCAGCTCTACTGCAACACCACACATCGATGGGCATTCATCATCCGTGCCTCCTGGTCACCCCTGAGTGGCATAGACTCTCTCCCCTCTGCTTGCAGGCTCTTCATATCTTGAATCCACCGTTGGGTTCCACCGGACACTTTTACCTTCTCCAGCAGTGGCATTTTTCTGAAGTCCTCCATTGGGTTTGATGGCGGTTTTCTGACACCACTTCACACCTATGCATCCGGCTTCCCTGGTGCATGTATCCTGGTTCCTAAGGTATTCACGGGTCGGGTGACTCTCCAACCTTCTGTATTCCACGGGGTTTCTTCAGGGTCCACTGGAAAGGGTCCTTCTTCTTTAAAATTGCAACCGCGACTTACCCATTGACTTGTATTGATCCGGCATCATGTTCCCACTCTGCACAAGGCCTTCTTGGGGCTCCTGGTTACTTACCTCGGGTGGTTCCTTGGGTCCTCTGCATTTCTACATCTTCTGGGTATAGTCTTGACTCGAGTTGTGGTTCACAAACCAATATTTTAGTATATGGTTTGGTCTCCCCCTGGTGACCACTGTGTATTTCGTGCTACTTACCTGTTTCTATTGAAAAGAATTGTGCGCATTATGTGTATCTCCGGCTAGGAGATATCTGTATGTGAGTGTCTTATAATAAATACATATTTTTATAAATACACTGTGTGGTTCTTTTTCGCTTAATCTACATCTATAAGATTATGTACTGGTAAAACAAGCTGCTTTACACTCCTTCTGGACTAAGTCTGAAGGCTGCTTTCCACAGCTACCACTTAAAAAGCTTTCTAAGGTTGTCTAAAACCACTAAAATCACCATAAGGGTTGTCTGGATTGGTGCAAGTGCCCACTTACACAAGTGTACACCATATACCAAGCCAGCTTCTCACACTTGCCCTACACCATCTAAAATAAGTTCCATTACACAGAAAAAGAAATTCACATATTTTACTAGTTACAATCTATCTGACCCCGCATCATATTGTTTCAAATTGAATTTTCCCACAATGAACAAATATATGCTTACACAGACTAGATTAATTTATTCGTCATCTTTTATAGACGATCTGTCCCTGAAAGGTTACGATTTTTGGAAAAACACTGGTGACTTAAAGTCTATTTGGGGCACTAAAATTTGGCAAGTGCAAGGGAGTGAGTCCTTGCAACGTGCATGTTTAATACCATCTTCAATACTATTTTTATATCAGATGGTTCAACAAACTACCTGTTTCGGGTTGACTTGTATGATACAAAATGACTCTTTTAATTCTTCTATGATAAATCCGGAGGGTTGGGTGTTATGGCCTACACACACCAATGCTTGCCATTTATGTTTTATGAATGCTGCTAACGGGTTTACCCAAAATAGACCTGATCCTCGTTACTCCCACTTACATTCAGTTCCTCTTATTCAGTTGGTAAATTATGTCAACAGTTGTTGGAACATTCCACACTAGCGTCTGTGAAATACCATCTTTCCCTTTTGTTAGGTGACATTGATCTTTCAGATTTTCTTTTTGGTCCAAAATCCCCTCACACTAAACGTTTTGATTATGCAGCCTATAATGAATTTTTGGAAACTATCACAAATAGAAGCGGCACTACGCTTACGCCAAATTGATCAGAATAATTTGGACAAAGTTCTTGTTGTGGCTGATAGCATAAACACACTGTCTTCTCGTGTCTATACCTTAGACTATATTGTGTCATCTGTTATTGATATTGTTCAGAATGAAGTATCTACCTTGTATCATGGCCAAAATAAGTTACGTTCTGTTATGCATTTATGTTGGACCTTAAAGACACTTAAGAATGGGAGAGTACAATGGGATTACCTTATTGCTTCCGCACTATTTTTACCGTTCAATTTGACAGATAAATAGAAAATGATGTCTATGAAAGATGCAACTTACACTATGTTACACATTGAGGAACTAGAACGGTTACCGTTTAGTGTAGCAGAAATAGATTCAGCTGTGTGATTAATACATGGTGTTATTTCATTGCCCATCTCACTTTTCCAGTTTAGAGCTTTCATGAAACATTATCCTGTTGGTAGATACGAACCCCTTGGGAGTAGTTTCATACATGATTGTGGTCCTTACCATTCGCTTTCCGTTGTCAGAGTGCAGAGATGGAAGTTTTCCTTACAGGCACTCCCTTGTCTGTAAACAAGTAAAACTTCACAGTGCCTGCAACGTTTCAGCCCCTAATTTGGCTTGTTTTTTAAAAGGAACCCCGGTTCCTGCTATTATTCCAACTCTCACTTTACTTTCTAATGGCAGTTATCTCATTCTCAACAATCAGAACTGCTGCGGTTTACGGGCAGGTAACCCGTACATAGTAACACTTTCACAACGAGTTACTTGTTGCAGCAATGTCCTGTTTCCCCCCCATCACGCGAGTGTAGATAGTTCGCTGTGGCCTTCCATTCTGACTTTGAAAACAGGTTTCAATAAGCTAAGCAGCCTCAAAGCGCTGTTGTTTCAACAAGAAGTCTCTCTCACGTCAGCTCGTGAGACCTTCGAATTGCAGTTGGCAAGAACATCTAGTGAAATTGAATCTTTGCTAAACACGAATCTCCCCCTACACTTCGGGGAATTAATTCACCAAATCTTTAATGCGTCTGATACGACAGGCCTAGCCCACTTTTTTAAAGTTGTAGGATCCGGCGTTGTCACATCATTTCAGACTATATTTGGAGTAATACCTGCTGTTATTCATTCTATTTTTCTAGCGTATTCGGAGGGTTTCCCTTACTCCTCCTCCTGGTTTGTGGCGCGCTGGTACTTCTATTGCTGTTTCGGAATGGATGCACGATCTGTGGTACTACCCAGTCAGGCACAGATGCAGCTGTACCATGATAGGATGCATCAGCTTTTTGGTTTAATACCATTGGAAGCTCTTGACATTGACTATTGGCTTACCTTCTGCTATGCCTGCTTCACCTGCGTGCAACCTGTGTTCAATTGCATCCGGTGCTTTTTTCAATGGGCCCTGGACGTCTGTCTGTCCACTACGTCACCCGCTGCCCTGGATTCTGACTTGTTAATGGGTCTATTGATGTCCCATAGGCAGGGCTGTTACGTGGGTATGCGTCTTGTGTATGATCCTTCACTGGGGCCGGTGGCCGAAGCGAGTCCCTGTGCCCGTGCACAGCGCCTCTTGGATCTGAGTTTCATCAAAATCGACACAGGTTGCCCTGGAATGCTCCTTGTGGCCTCAGAATATGAGGAGCACGTCTGTTCCTTTGAATTGCTCAATTGGATGGCATTGCTTTTTACCCTGGAAGGTTCTGACACCTTATTGGAGCTCATGGCATTCCACATGTCACACAAAATTTTTGGCCCGGAGGATGCGCTATAATTGGATATATTTTTGCGTACACAATTTTCTTCTTCTTTTTTCCTTTCTATCACCGTCCTGCTTTGGCACTTTGAATTCAAATTGTCCTCTGATGGAGTCGCTTTGGTTCTGCTTACCAATGACTTCTGTATTAGTCCAAGGCTAACGTCCTGACCAAGGGGAGGGTGTCACGTAGCCCATGAGGGCATTGTCGTCTTCCCTAAGTTAGCATGAGCACGCTGCAGACTGTCCGCTGCTTTGCACATGTTCCTACACAAGCTTATTTTTGCAAATGCCTCTTTTGATATTTTCACATGAGAACCTACAGCTGTTTTCACGCTTTGCTGGTTTCTGGGAACAATGTGAACAAGTTCGTACAACAAAGCCTCTTGTTATTCTGTTCTGGTCAGGCCCTAGCACCTAGACAAAACATACAGATGCAGCTGTTGTTTGGGAATAAGTACTTTGGTCTTATTGGAATACACGGATAGGTAGCACACACTTGGAGAGGGACCTTTCCAGGGAGAAGAGCATGACAGCACCTATGATGTAGATCTACCATCTATAGACTGAGGTAGGGGGTCTGCAGATAACACCCAGAGATCTTCTAATATATAATCATACTGCTTCTATACAAGGG
Source organism: Calotriton arnoldi (assembly GCA_963921515.1). Classification (NCBI taxonomy): domain Eukaryota; kingdom Metazoa; phylum Chordata; class Amphibia; order Caudata; family Salamandridae; genus Calotriton; species Calotriton arnoldi. The sequence continues at coordinate 702 of CAWUFW010015418.1, read as the reverse complement.
GTTGGAGGTTAGGCTATGCTGTTTCTCACTATGACAGCTCCTTTTATGATTTACAAACTACTTGCTATGCTAGCCGTATTTGTGTTATGCATTTTTCTGCTTATTGTGGCACGCATACTGCATATTAGAGCACGTTAGTTAAAATAAATATTTTAAACTTGTTCGTGTCTCTGTCATATCTTATTGTGGACAAGTACAAGAGTGTGAGCATAGGGTGTGTCTTGCAACTGCGATTCCTGAGTGAGTCGGGAGTGTTGTGTTCTGTGGTGTCTAATCACTTGTTCCTCTGTGAGTGAGTAGGAGGGCATGTGAGACACTATAGCTAGTCAGTCCTGGGCTCATGGGTACTAAGGTGGTAGGAGGACTCAGTCCCTATATACTAAGGTCCAAAAATTCTATGCATCGTTCTGTGTTTGCGCAGAATCCCTGCAACATGCCCTCTGTTTTGCCTTTTTCTGCTTGTTTCTTCCTTTTTCCAGCCGTTTTCTCAAGACCTGACTTTTCAACCGATACCTCACACCACAGCACCCAGAAACCCCCAGGGGTGTCAGTGTCGTGCTCCACAAATGCTGATTGATTGATACTTACCTGACACAAAACATGCAAAATTGAGAAACTACTTGCCATTCTTTACAGGTCACATGCGCGGGTGCATGTTAAGAGAGCTTTCTGCAATCTCACAGTTTGAGCTGATAAAACACC